>CM053789.1:530350586-530838086 GCA_028749045.1 Cupressus sempervirens | reverse complement strand
CTTGTGGCCATTAGACGAGCTTGGATGAATTTTTCCCACCAAATCAAAGGCTCGTTGCTGAAAAGGCCAATATGTGATGGAAGGGATAAGCTCATGTCTGGGAGCATGAATCTATTTACCATGTAATTAACACTTTTTGCAAGATTTAGCATATATGACAGCATCAAAATGTATAGTTGGCCAATAGTAACCTAACCTAAGAAGTTTTTGAGCAAGTGCAAGGCCATTAGAGTGTTCCCCACAAATGTCATTCTGAACTTCGACCAATGCCTTTCCAATTTGTTCTAGTTCTAAAAACCTAAGAAGTGTTTCATCTAGACCCTTCCTATGCAAATTACTAGAGACAAGGGTATAGTGTGAGGCATTATAGAGAAGTTGGCATTTTTGGTTGTGCATGATATTTTTAGGGATTATTTGATCATGCAGGTAGGAGAAAATAGCAAAGTAGCGAGAGGAGTCATGACTAAAAATTATGTAGATCACATGATTATCGAGGGATTCATATGTGGGATGATGTAATTCTTTCACCAAGTACTCAAAGCATGATTCATGTTCTTGTAACTGTAGAATAAATGCTAGAATGGCCATAGCATCTGCAACCTTATTTTCTTCCCTAGGAATTTGTTGGAATGTTACAAATGTGAAGTACTTCCTTAAGGCATCAATCAATTTCTTTTAAGGTACAAGCTTTTCATCTTTAGTTTGATAGTCATTATTAACTTGATTAATGACAAGCTGAGAATTTCTATAGATGTGAAACTTTATGCTCCTCCATTCTAAAGCCATTTAAATCCCATTAGTTAAAGCCTCATATTTTGCTATATTGTTGGTACATGGAAATAAGATTTTGTAGGACTTTGGGATTGTATAACCATGAGGTGTGACAAACAGGATTCCTGCACTAGCTCCATTTTGGATGTGAGAGTTCTCAAAGCACATTTTCCATGTTCTTTTAGTGACGTACATGATAGAAGCATCAAAAAATTCAATCTATATTGGAACATTGTCTTGTAATGGAAAGTCAACAAGTTGATTAGCTATAGCTTGTCCCTTAATGGCCTTACATTTGACATACTGAATGTTAAATTTAGAGAGAATCATCATCCATTTAGCAAGACATCCAGTAAGTGTAGCTTTACTTAGTAGGTATTTGAGGGGATCAATTTTTGCAATCAGATGCACCATGTGGGAAAACATATACTATCTAAGTTTTTGGGAGGAAAATACCATTGCAAGGTGAGCCTTTTCAATGTTATTGTAATTCATTTAATAAGCCACCAAAGTGTGACTAATGTAGTATATAGCATGTTCCTTTCTATTCTCATCACTTTGTGCTAGTATTGCTCCTAAGAAAGAATCTGTAGCCGATATGTATAATATCAAAGGTTTCCCCAGTATAGGTGGCATCAATATTGGAGGTGTAGCCAAGTATTCTCTAATTTGATCTAAGTTTTTTTGGCATTTTTCATTCCAAATGCATGTAGACCCTTTGTGCAAGTTTTTTTGAAGGATTTTGGTCTATCAGCTCGCTGTGATATGAACATCCTAATAGGTTGAAGACATCCCTAAAGACTTCTTAATTAACTAATGTTCTTAGGAGGAGGCATTTCCATAATGGCTTTCACTTTTTTTGGATCAACTTCTATGCCTTTTGCATATATGATGTAGCCTGGCAACTTTATTGATGTGACACCAAGGGCACACTTTTTGGGATTTAGCCTAAGTTGAAACTATTCCATGTAGTCCAATTTCAAGCTCAAGTCATCAAGGTGTGTATCTCTCTTCTTGTATTTAGCTAATGTATCATCGACATAGTCTCCCATATTTTTATGCATCATATCATGGAAGATAGTAGTCATGACTCTTTGGTAAGTGGATCTTGTATTCTTTAACCCAAAGGGCATTAGATTCCAACAAAAAGTACCCCATGAAAATGTAAAAGTTATTTTCTCTTGATCCTCAGGGGAAATTTTGATTTGATTGTATCTAGAGAAGCCATCTATTAAAGAGTACATTTCATAACCTGTCATCATGTCTATGTTAGGAAGTGGGAAATCATCCTTCAGGCATGCTTTGTTTATCTCTAAAATTTGTGCTTACATGAGTGGACTTATCATGCCTGGACATAGGTACAATTTTGGAGATCCACTTTGCATAGTCAATAGCTCAATGAAGTTTTTACTTAAGATCTTTTCTAGTTTTGCTTTAACCAATTGAGCAACATGTGTGTGCATCTTTCTCAATTTTTGCTTGACGAGTTTGACACCAAGAGAAATAGATAAGTGATGCATGATAAGATATGTGTCAAGGCAAGGCATATCTAAATAGGTCTATGTAAATTTGACCTTCTTTTCTTGGAAGAATTTAGTGAAGTTCTATTTTTCGTCAATTGATAGTGATTGAGCAACATGAATGATCTTAGGAGACTCTTTGGTACCAAGATTGATAGGATGTGTAGGTTCAATGAGAACCAAAGATATGTCTTGGAAATAGTTGGGCAGACTACCAAGTACCTCATTTTAGGTGCCTCAAAGAGGCTTTTGCCCTTGGATATGTCTTTGTTTTTACTTTTTTAAGGTTTAGACACTACCACAAAGTGGTTTTCACCATCTAAACACTTATTTTTCATTTTTCTTTTGATTGTTTGACTAAGTTACTTGATATTTGTTTCCATCATGTTAACCACAAGTTCATGGGTGGAATATATCATGGGTTCAAGGGTATCTAGGTAGCAAGTGATCTCATAGTCATTTTGAAAAGATGGCAGCTCTGGTCTTTGGTTTTGAATAGATTAGAATGTATCAATGAGAGGGAAGTGGAGGCTTCAATATTTTTGATATGGAATGATTCATCTATGGAAATACGAGAAGTTGAGCCTATAGAGAGTTCTCCAAAGGGATCCAAATCAGGAGGAGACCTAGAGGGATCAATGTGATCCACTAGAGAAAATTGCAAACCAAACTCATTAGACCCTAGACTAGACTCATCGACTACATTTGGTTGGGTGACATATGCATGTATGAAATCCGCTCCTAACTCACAAGATGCATCTGAGAGAGATTCCCATTCATATTCACCAGAATCTATACTCTGGTTATGGGCTAGTAAGCGAGCACCATTTTCTCTTATCTTTCCTTTGTTAGGGTATTCATTATCAGATTCAGTAGATTTGTGTTGTCTAGAGGTGCAAGCTTAAAAATTATTATGGGTGACCATTTTTTCTACTCTCCAAAGGAGGGAAGTGAGAGACATGAAGTCCACTTCTTGTATAGAAGAGATAGCAATAGGAGGATCATCATCCTCTAATTCACTAAACACAGGGTCCCTTCTATTGAAACTTGGTAATTTTTCCTCTAGCCCAAAGCCTATTCAAACAATATTTCTATTTTTTCATCCCTCAGTATGACTTAAGGGCTCTACAAGAGCACTTAGGTGATATAGGAGTAGTGATAGTGACCTCCTCAACATCTTCCTTTTCCCTATAAATCTAATCTCTTATAACTTGATCTTCTTTTTCTACTTCTAAGGGAATGGAGGACTGAACAAAGGTCCCAAAGATGGTCATAGAAAAAGTCGAGGTCTTCATTTTCTTAGAGGATTTCCCATAAGATTTTGGAGAAACTGACAAAGCAATAACAAAATCAAGAGTGTATTCTCCCATACCAAGGCTCATCATTTTAAGTTTTTGTTCACATGCCTTGAGGGATGGTTTGAGCTCACAAGAAGAGTGATTAACTAATATTTTAGTAGCAGAGAACATGTTGATAGACATTTAATTATCACCTAGAATAATGATCTTAGTACCATTGAATGGAAACTTTATACACTAATGGTACATTTACAACACAACTTGCATGTCATGGATCCAAGGTCTTTTGAGCAATAGATTATATGCTAGTAGGATGCCCAAGAATTGAAAGACCGTATCTTTTTCCATGGGACCCACACAAATAGGAAGCACAATTAGGCCTTTAGAAGTTCGTTCAACTTCATCATATGCTTCGATGGTGATTTTTCGTCTAGAGTCGATAGCAAATTTTGACATGCCTAGCTATTGAATGACATTGAAGGAGATAATATTTAACCCAACACCATTGTGTATCAAGAGTCAATGGATGTGAGTACAAAAGATCTAGACTTCGATGTGGAGGGCTAGGTTATGGGGATGACTAAGTGACTTCTCATCTGCTTCAAAGAATGTGAGATAGTGAGGTGAGGAGATATGATTAACCATAGCTTGGAATTACTCAACATCAATATCTATTGGAAAATTAGTTGTGCATAAAGCTTTTTCCAAAATCTCCCTATGCAAAGGCGATAGTTCTAGCAACTCAAAGATGGATATTTGTGCAGGGGTTTGTTGCAACTAGCTAACAAGATCATAGCTAGATATGGTTGGGGTAGCCACCTGTTGGATGATGATGCATTCTTAGGATCATTTGCAACTTTAAGGACAACCTTAGATTTCACCCTAGTGACAACATTGAGTATCTCACCATGCAAAGAGGATGATTTCACTACCTTAAGAACTACCTTAGGTCTAGTGTCTCTAGAATTTTGTTGGACATTTTGTATTCTTAAGACTACCTTAGGTTTTTCATTTTCAGTGTCATAGTTGGGCTCTTGGTCAAACTTGGGACCCATCATACATATATGTTCATTAGGTTCTGACATATTTATGACATTTTTTGTGTCATTGTAAGTGTAGTTGACCTTTCCATCATGAATTTTCTTGTTAGCATGAGATGATTCCCCTTTTTCATATTCAGGCAACAATTGTTTGAAGGATTTATGATTAGAATTTTTAACTAAGTCATCTATTACAACTTTTCCTCCATCAATAAGGTCTTGAATAACATTCTTGAGTTTGAAACAATTTTTTAGTGTTATGCCCCTTACTCCTATGGTAGTTGCAGAAATGACCGTCTCTCCACCAATCAACTTTGATGGGTGGGTTATAGGGTCAGGAGTTGTCTAGAAGCATGAAAAGCTTATTTTTTAGCAAGGTCTTTAAGACCACTTCATATGATTCTACCACTAGTGTATAAACATGCTTTGTTTTAGATAGTTTCTTATTTTTGTCAAAGGTTTGAGACTTTGAAGTCCCTTGTTGTTAAGCAACATAGATGGCATTAGAGAGGTTGAAATTTGATTCCTTGGTCTTAGGAGCATCCACTACTCCATCATTGAGAACATATTTGTTCTTATTCCAAGGTTTATTCTTGTCTTTTCCATTCTCATTGCCATTTTTGTGTTTGTTTAGCACAATATCACATTTCTTAACAACATCCTCAAAACAGTAAGCACTTTTGACCATGTCATTGAAGGATGTGAACAATTATTTTCTAAGGTCAAAGTAGATTTTAGGTACAAGTGTGTTGATAAAATTTTCAACCTTCTTAGTCTTAGGGATTTTCTAAGGGTACCTTGAGTGTAAAGATCTCCAACATTAGAGGTACGTAGCAAAAGGTTCACCTTGTTTTCGCTTGATATTGCACAAATCTAGCATAGTGGTAGGATGTTGAATGTTATAAGAATATTGTTGAATGAACCATCATCTAAGCTCATCAAATTACTTGAGGGGAGGTGACAATTTTGTGAACCATTACATAGCTTGGCCTCTGAAGCTCTTAGGAAACAACCTCATGAGATAGGTGTCTTTATCCATAAAGTCCAAGCTAAAAGCATAGAAGTGTCTTACAAGATCATGAGGATCACTATTTCCATCATATTTGTCATATGTAGGAACCTTTGTCTCACGATGAAATAGGATCATGTATATGTTAGAAACAATAGTCCACCAAGATAACTGAGAGGGGGGGGTGTGTGTGAATCAATCATCCAAAAATTAAAATAATTATCTTCTTCAAACAAACTTAACCATTCAACCAAAGTAAATAGCAACCATACAAAGATGCACATAAACAATTACACAAAATATGTTGACTAGGGAAACCCTTGATCATAGGGAAAACCCCAGTGGGAATGATGCCCACAAGATGATGTACTAATATAAATATTCCTTGTTAGAGGATGGACCTTGTTAGGAGTCTACTATAACATTTAGTACAATGAGTCCCTGTTCTTGTGTTGTCACAATGTAAGCACAATAGGTTCAGTAATTTCTATCCTTATATCCTTTAGCATCTATTTCACCCAAACAACTTGATTGCAATTATTTGCTGTCGCAACATACTCTACTTCTGCTATACTTTGAGATGGACAATCTTTCTTCTTTCTTAACCAAGAAACCAATCTTCCTCTACTGGTGCTCTTTCTATCATCCATATTGCTTGTCTAATCTGCATCACTATAAGCACTTATAGTTGAATCATTAGATTTGTCATACCATAATCCAAATTTTGAACTTCCTTTCAGATATCTAAATATCCTTTTTACTGTTGCATAATGTGCTTCTCTGAGATCAGCTTGGAATCTTGCAACAATTCCAACTACATTTGCTATATCCAGCCTTGTGTGAGTCAAATATTGCAATCCTTTGATCATAGATCTATACTTTTTTTGCTCAACTATAGGTGTCTCATCCTTTGTAGATAAGCTTTGTCTAGTTACCATAGGTGTTTCAATAGGTTTACATGTTTCCAAACCAAACCTTTTCAATAAGTCCTTTATGTACTCAATTTCAGAAAAAAAGATTCCTTCTTTATTCTGTACTATTTGCAATCCAAGGAAATATTTCATGTCTCCTATCATACTCATTTCAAATTATTTCCTCATTTCTTCTACAAACTTCTTGCTTTCTTCATCATTACCTCCAGATATAATGTCATCAATAAATATTACCAAAATCATCAAACCATCATTAGTTTATTTCCAATACATATTGCTATCTACCATACCTTTTCTATATATGAGCTTTGTCAAGTTCTTGTCTAACCTTGTATACTAGGTTCTAGGTGCTTGCTTCAGTCCATACAATGCTTTCCTCAGTTTGCATACAATATCCTTGTCATCTGTCAAAGGATATCCTTCAGGCTGCTCAATGTATACCTCTTCTTCAAGTTCTCCATTTAGAAATGTTGACTTGACATCCATCTGTTATACTTTGAATTTCTTTTGTGTTGCATAGGCTAAGAATAGTCTTACTACTTCTATTCTAGCCACTAGAGCATAAGTATCCTCATAATCTATTCCTTCTTGCTATGAGTAACCTTTACATCCCAATCTTTCTTTATTTCTTCCAACTTATCCTTGTTCATTCATCTTGTTCCTAAATACCCATTTGGTTCCTATCACATTCTTGTCTACTGGTCTAGGGACTAATTTCCATGTTCCATTCTTTTCTATCTGATCCAATTCCTCTTTCATAGCTTATTTCCAATAGTCATCTTTACATGCTTCATATGCATTCTTTGGTTCAACTTGAGATATCAAACATAGTTCTTCATTCACTCTACTTCTTGTCATCACACTTTTTTCTTTGCTTCTGATGATCTATTCAGATGGGTGATTCTTTATCATGTTCTTTCCTAAAGTAAGAGTTGCTACCTCAACTCTTGGTTCTACGAAAGGTTTTGAGCTTTGTTCCTAACTTAGCTCTCCTTCATTCTACAAATCATTGTTAGTCTCAAGAAATTCTCATCATTCCTTGGCTTAGTAACAACATCATCATCTGAATTGTAATAAACTATTCTCTCTTGTATTCTGAACTTCTCATTAATTCTTACATTTTCACTTTCCATGATAGTCTTAGATCTCTAATTATAACATCTATAGGCCTTGCTTTTCAATGAATAACCAAGAAACATACCTTCATCACTTCTAGCATCAAACTTACCAATATCATCGTCTCTCTTTATGTAACACTTACTTCCAAATATTCTGAAATACTTAACTGTAGATGAGTGACCAAATCATAGTTCATAAGGTGTCTTGTTTGTGTCCTTCCTGACTTATACTTCTATTGTATTCACAGCTTCTCTCCAAAATATCTTGGATACATCATTCTCTGCTAACATAGCTCTTGTAGCTTCTGTAATAGACTTGTTCCTTCTTCGTGCAACGCCATTCTATTTAGGGGTTCTCTGAGCTGATAGTTGTCTTTTAATTTTATTTTCTTTACAAAACATGTTAAACTCATTTGAAGTAAATTCTCCTCCTCTATCTGATCTTAAACATTTAATCTTCACCGCAGATTCATTCTCAACTCTATTCTTGAATATCTTGAACTTGTCAAATGCCTTAGATTTCTCTTTAAGGAATGCAACCCACATCATTCTAGAAAAATCATCAACTAATACCTTTCACCATAGAATCCTCTAGTCTTTGTAGGACCTCTGAGATTTGTGTGTACAATCTCCAACTTTGCTGTAGTGGTAAACTTCTTGCTGGGAAAAGAAGTTTTGTTATGCTTTTCCAAAACACACTCCTTGCAAATTGTGTTAGTAGGCTTTACAAGAAAATCTCTAACAGAAAATATTCTACTTGTCCTCACAAAACTATCAAAGTTCATGTGATAGAATCTCCATATGCCATAACCAAATGTTATCTACCTTTGCAACCAAGCATGTCATTTCAGTAGGATTCAACTGAAATACATTACCTCTAGATCTAGTTCCTGTTCCAATTACCTTTCCATCTTTATCTTTAATCATGCATGTTTTTTCTATGAATTGGAACTAATAACCTTTATCTACTAGTTGTCCAACACTCAAAAGATTGTGCTTTAAACCATCAAAAAATTATACATCCTTAGTATTAGTTTTACCATTAAGAGTTATATACCTTTTACTTGGCATGCTACATTATTTCCAACTCTGAAAATTCCTCCATCTTGACTTTTGAAGTTAAAAAACTTGTTCATGTCACCAGTCATATGATGTGAACAACCATTGTCAATTATCCAATTAGATTTCTTCTCAACCTATGATACCAAAGCTACCTTCTCTAGAATTTCTTCTTTAATTACCACAAATCCAATTTTGTCATCACTAGACCACAATGCTTGTTCATCAAAATCATAATATTCATTTGCATACAAATAATCTCTATCTTTTCTATGATTATGATTTCCCTTATACTTTTTCTCCCTCTTAGGACACTTAGATGCATGATGACCATATTCATCACAAGTCAACATCTAAAGATTTTCTTACCTCCTTTTTCTCTTCTTACTAGAAGGGCTATTGCTTCATTAATCTTTCTTTCTTCTTTTGATCTGTTGCTACTAGCAAAATCTCCTCTAGCACTTGTGCTCCTTGATAAGTTAGGTCAAATACTTAAGGCACTAAAGGTTGTCTCTATTCTGGTCAACTCTTAGGACTGTCTAAGTTCATTCTCAACTATTTCAAGTCTTCTAAGCAATGTTTCCTTTGTGAAATCTTTGGTGCATGGTATCAACAACTATATCATCTGAACTACTAACTTAAATGCTAGTGTTAGAGTCTTCAATATCTTCCATATAACTTCATCATCATCCTTGGTTCTTCCTTGAGATTGAATATCTACAGTAATTTCTGATATCCTACCAATATATGTTCTTACAAATTCATCTTCCATCATCTTGGCATCTTGAAATGCACAAATCCAATTTTGTAACCTCAACTTATTAGAGTGTTCATCACCTTCAAAACTATTTTCCAAAGCTTTCCAAATCAACTATGAAGTAGCAAGTGATTTTACCTAATTGCACTCAATTTCAAGAAGTGCAGTCAATAGTGCTTCTCTAGCTCTCATTTCACACATGATAAGATCTCTTTCTAGCTCACTGCAAGTTTCCAAGTCCTTTTCTTCAATAATTGTCTTCACTATTTTTGTCAAGATCCAATATCCTAGACCCATACATAGTAAATGTATCTTTATCTTTTCTTCATAGTCTATCATAATTTGTTCCATCAAACTTCAAACTATCTTTCTTGAACATTTTTGCCATGGATCTCCCAAAGTTGTTAAAAATTTTCTTCAAGGACCTGAAGTTTTGATACCAATTGTTAGAAATAATAGTCCAACAAGATAACTGATTGGGGGGGGGGGGGGGGGGGGGGGTGAATCAGTTATCCAACAATTAAAACAATTATATACATCAAACAAACTTAACCATTCAACCAAAGTAAATAGAAACCATACAAATATGCACATAAATAATTACACCAGATATGTTGACTAGGGAAACCCTTGATCAGAGGGAAAACCCTAGCGGGAATGATGCCCATAAGATGATGTACTAATATAAATATTCCTTGTCAAAGGATAGTCCCTATTAGGAGTCTATTACAACATTTAGTACAATGAGTCCCTATTAGGAGACTTTGAATCCCTATTAGGAGATTCTAAGCCTGTTAAGAGTTGTGGTACAATGTATGCAAGAAGAGCCTACTACCTAAACATACAATTTCAACTACAAGAAGAGCTCATTGCTCAAAACAAGTAATTTATTGTTATTTACTTCTTTCCTTGTCCTTTCCTTTGTCATGTCAATCAAACCAATCACTATTAGACCTTGTATACTAGGTCATGAACCTTGGATCCAAATACCAAACCTTAGATCACTCAACAAAATCTCAACAATGAAGTTTCCTTCACTTTTGCACTAATCTGCTTAACTTTGCATTCCATACTCTCTGTTGCTTTCCAAAAATTCACACTTCACATATCTCCATACCATGATAAAGGAAAATATTCTTCCTTTATACCAAGTCCATTAAACAATTCCTTGAGTTAGTTGTTAGTCCTTCTCAATTAATTATTATAGGACCACATTAAGAACATGTTGCATTTAGCGATAACAAAATTATTCCGCCTTGCAACTTGAATAACTTTTTGTACATGTAATATTATGATGAGTGAGCTTATCCACATCATACTCAACATGTTTTCTCCATGTCCTCAACCTCGATCCTCAAGATATCAATTTTACTAAGAAATATAACAATTTTACCAAAACATGCCTCTGTAAACTCTACCTCAAAACAGTTATCACCAAAACTTACATAAGTTATTCTAGACTTATCCTTTCTACTTCTGACATTAATTGCATATGCCAAATACTTAGATGTATCTCCCATAACCTTGGTGGTTATCATGCTCAACTAGTCGTCTGTATCAACTTGATCTTTCCGTTGTTCTTTTGTTAGATACCGTAGAAGACATCAAACATGCTATGTTGACATCAATGAAAAACTCATTCATGAATGTAACATATCATCATCTAACCAATTTTCCAATAATCTCTCCAATCTTCCAACAGTATAGACTTATATCAAATGGAAGAACACATATTGATTCTACAAAAGAAGTCTTGGGTTGTTCCTTGGAAACTTGTAATTGAGAGAGTTAATTTTTGAGTTCTCACATTTCCTCTCTCAAGATCTCAACTTTAGTATGTTCTCATTTTTGGATGATTCTTTGTACATCAAAGTCACGAGGGAGTTTCTATCCCTTAGTTTTCATGTATTAAAAATATTGGTCACCATTTTTTTCTTATGCTTTTAGCATTAGCCTTTTGGCAAGCTCATCTTGTTGAAATCTCAAGAGATCTTCACTAGTGATTTCATCATTGACCTTGCTCCCATGATATGATCATGAGTATCTGAGTGGTGAGGAACACCCTCCAATGTTTATTCTAGGAGTTCTTGGAGGTGTGTTGTTTCCATCATTGCCACCAAGAGGAATTTTATAAAAGGGATTGCTATAGTAACCCTATAAATTTTTAGCATGGCATGTATGAGCATCAACCTAAGCTTGATGATAGGATCTTTCCCTAGTGACCATGCATATAGCCTCTTGAAATTTTTCTTTATCTTGGCATGCTTTTTCTTCTAGGTGACATTTCCTCTCTTCAGGATGCATGGTTTGTGACATGTTGTCTTCTGCCCAGTATCAAAGGGTGTATCGAATGGGTTCTCAAAACTATAGAGTGGATTATGTCAAGTGTTAGCCTCTTGAAGCTTATCAGAGATAGGTTACTCTACACAAGGTTGTCCATGAGGATGCCTAGTTAGAGTTGCTAATTATTCAAAGGTGAAAGAAGGATGACTTCCTTGACTGACTTGGAACCTAGTCATAACCAAAAAGTAAGGATATGTCTTCATCTAATAAGATAAGGTAAAGTGTTTCAGATTTGAAGCTTGTAAGGTCAAGAATGATTACTTGTTGAAGATAAAATAAGTGAATGGATTATTGAGAGTGCTCAAGAACTTACAACATTAACAACTTGAGCCCAGAAGATGAGAAGGAAGCTCAATGGCAAGTAGCTAGCATAGAAAGGTAACCAAATTTTGACAAGTGACCATTAGTGACATTTTTAGCTCACATCTGACAAACCAGACCCATCTTTTCAACTTAGAATAGTACCCAACATGGAGATTTTAGACTAGACTCAGGTAGGACAAAGTGACGACACCCCTAAATCAGCTATGACACAATTTTGACTCAGTTTTGGAAGAAACAAGGGTTAAGCAATATTTCTCATAAGACCCAGAAATACAAGATCAACAAAAATCATCATATGATAGACTTTGTTACAATTGGGTGATACTTTTCACTCATGCAATAGTTTTTCTTAAGTAGTACGATAGACTTGACAACTAGCAGGCGATAGAGTTCATAACAATGATGCAATACTTTGACTAGTGCAAAATATTGCACAATATTTCTCAGAAGGCTGCATGATAAAGGACTGTGAATTGTGAAAAATGTAGTTTAGAGCTTGAAAATCCTATGTTTCAGTTTGATCTCTCTAACATTTCAAACAAGAATGTAGTGTAGATAGTATATGTCTTTAGTTTGCAACAAAAAATATCATGGTTTGAAAATAGTAAGGAAAAATTCACATGTCTCAAATAGTTGGACAAGGTACAAAGAAACATTGCCAATACAAGCAATTGGGATATCCAAAAGAAAAATTCCTACGAACATTAAAAAGATGTTTGATGTTCAAGAACATTTACATAGGTTTGCTCACATTCAAAGACACATGCCAAGAAATACTACCTAAGGTCACGGTTCATTACTCAATAACTTGGACCATGTTTGATGCCCATGAGAGATATTGGCTTTGTCATGGAGATGCCATTAGCATACCAAAGGGACACAAATGGTGAGTGTAAAATCTTGGGGTGATCTCCGTAATCCACTAGGATCAGTCCTTGTACCAAGATGTTGAGAGAAAAAATAAGGTAGCTTCTAACCTATGGTGTTTAGAAAGAGCTTCCATTCATATCACTTCCCTTGCTCCTAATACGACACACCTTACCTTGAGGCAAGTAATCGACCTCATGGCCATAAGAGTACCTTAAGCATTCTCACCTAGCATTTTCCTCATGGTCCCAATCCCACAAGTACTCACACTAAGCGAAGACAAGCACTACGTCTACCAAGGTTTTGTGTCCTTAATAGCCTTGAGTTTATAGTGGGTTAGAATAGCCAGGTTCACTTATCCCCACTTGGATCATTCCTCATGATTGCTCAAGACCAGGCCCTCTAAAGGATTCTAGACTTTGTAAAATGGATCCACTTTTGGAGGTTAAGCTTTCTTATTTGCCACAAGGGTAAAGAGAATACTCTCATATTCCAATTGGTTCCCCCAAACACACCAAGAAGCTCAATTATCACACTTACTTTAAAAACCTAAGGGTGGGTCAATATTTTTGATTCACTACAAGGGTGAAGAGCATACTTTCCTACTGCCAAAAGATTTTAATTGTAAGTTTTATGTACCTACATAAATGAACAACTAGTAAAATGTTGCACATAAAATAAAGGACATAGAAGCACACTTATTTGTTTATTTTTATGCTTTTAGATAGCCCTGCAAACAAGAATTAGTAGCCTCTTAGCATTTGAATCTTTGACATGTGACCTGTTAGGATAATTTTGCAAGCATTTTTAGAGAAAACCTACAAACAAAATGTTTGTCCAACAAGGGGTTTGTCCAAATAAGGTAAAAACCTATAATAAAACCTTTGTCAGATAGTAATGAACTTGAGAAACCAAAAAAATGGAATGCCAAAGACTCAAATTTAACCAAACAAATCAAACAACAAAAAGTTTCGGGTTGGGCGATAGTTTTTTACTGACAGAGTATCATACGATACTTTGCAGTATAGAGGGACGATACTTTTTTTCTATGTGATAGTTCATACTATACCTATGGGATAGAACTTACAGTAATAGTGTGACAAAATTTTGTATAGGTATGGGATACTTTAACTAGTAAAGTATCACACTACAGTACTAAGAAATATCGTATGATACCGATAAAGTATCACACAATAATCACGACTATAGAAAAAAATACAGAACAAGTGGAAATCCAAGACAAAAATGAAAATAAAGAGAAAAACTAAGACATCCTACCCCATGGTGGGTGCCAAAAATGTATATTAGAATTGTGCACTTCTCTAAATCCTTCTATCCAAGGTATTCCATAGATAGGAATGCTTGAATTCTGACTTAGAGCTCCCTATCCATGGAGTGGAAAGGTGTGCACATAAGCACATGAAGAGCTCTTAGTTGAGCCTTAGAGACACAACCCTTGCTAGTAAACCATGTAACAGGAGATTCCTTAGACAAGAGAAAGAGTGCCAATGTCAAAAGGGCTCTCAAACATGTAATGTGAGAAATGAAGCTATGCTAGAATAATCACAATGCAACTAGGCTAAACAAAATGATAGTGTTACAATCATTTTAATTAAATAATGTGATTTAAGCTATTGTAAAAGGAAGCTAAACTATTGCAAATGCATCTAAACTAGAATGAGGATGATAATGCAAGAATGAGACAAGAAGTAAGAAGTTCTCGACAAAGCTCCAAGAAAACTTGTCAAGAAACCTGAAGCATAACAATAGCTCAAAATTAGTATCCTTAAATGAGGAGAGAGATCTCTCTTTTAAAGGTGTACAAATGGTTGAGATCAAGATCAAGAAATGAAGGATCAAGGGTGGGGGTTGACTTTTTTCATGATTCATGTGTAAGATCAAGTCAACCAATGAGAAAGAGTTGACTTTTCATGTGAGACAAAGTCTTTTCTTTTAATTTGCAAATATGAAAAAGAATTTACATGTGCACATTGAGTGAGTTAGAGGAATGGGGCTTTTATTTAATTAAAAGGGGGACATGTTCTTTTAATCAAATATGGACTTAGGATATTATAGTCAAACTATAGGTTAAAATTAAAATAAATTATTTTTTAGTAAATTGACCTAGGCAAATGATTAAATAATTTAGCCAAAATGTTGAGAAGGGAACTAATAGTCTAGATGACCATTTTTAGCTGACTACAATAGTTCATAGCTTTGTCTTCCAAATTACTATATTCAAGGCACCAATGTGGGTTAGCATATTATAATTTTCAATTATGTAATTTTGCATTTGCAGCAATAATAAGAAGCCCATATTTTGTTCTTGCAAATTGCTATTATTTCTTTGTTTTTGTTATGTGATCAAAGTATTAAGAGGAGCACCCTTCATCAAGTGATTCAAGAGTAGGAGCTCTTGAGTGTGTAAATAGATCTCCAATTATGAGGTAGTTGCACTAGGACTATGGTTTGGACTGAGCATGTAGATAGATTGTTGATTGTGAGATAGTTTGCACTAGGGTTTTAGTGGAAGCACAAAAATGCCTCCACAAAGAGAGTGTGGTGGAAGAGCCATAGGTGTTACACTGAAGGGTTTTAGAGCCCTCTAAAGGAAAATGCAAGCATTGCAAGAAAAAATGCATAGATGAATGAATCTTGTGGTAGGAGATGATAAAAGTGAGGATGAAGGAGAAGAAGAAGGAAATGTTGATCAAGCGGTAGAAGATGAAGTTTTGAACCCAAAAGAGGAAAAGTTTTTAAGACAATTTGTAAGATTGGAAAAAGACCTAAGTTTTATGTTCCCACATTTTTGGGAAATCTTAAACTAGAGGAATTGAATGATTGGATCAATGAATTGGAAGAGTACTTTGAATATGAAGATATTGAAGATCTGGATAGGGTCAAGTTTGTGAAGGCCAAACTAAAGGGTCACACAAAGATCTAGTGGTAGGAGATCCAATTGGAGAGAAAATCACAAAATCACTAGACGAGATCGAATGATAGATAAAATGACAAAAAAATTCATCCTCATGGATTATGAACTTGATCTACTAAAGAAAATGCAAGGGTTGAATCAAGCGAGAAGATCTGTTCAGGAGTATATTGAGGGGTTCTATCGAGTTCTTACTAGAACTAGCCATGCAAAAGATAATAAGGAGAAAGTAGCTCGTTATCTTAATGGGTTGAGGCCAAGCATTCAGGAGGAGTTGAGCCTAGTTCGAATGGCCAGTATTGAAGAGGCATACCATTTTTTGTTAAGAGTTGAGGAAAAGCTAAACAAGAAGTTTGATAACAAGAATAGTGGAAGATCTGGCAGATGGTCTTATTGAGGCTGAAATGATGATCAAAATAATAAGGACGAGGAAAGTAATAGCTATCAAAATCAGAGGGAAATAATTCCAACCATTTCCATGATTAAAATAATAAAGATCAGAGAGGAAGAGAAAGAGGGCAAGGATCTGGAAGAGGAGGTTTTTCATGGATAATGTTTTCACTATAGAGAAGAATGGCATAGAGTATTTGAATATTCCCAATGAAAAGGAAGGATTGATAGAAGAAATGAAAGCCAGGCCAGAGTTGTGCATGTTGATGGAGATGCCAAATCATCACACAATGAAGATGCTGAAAGAGGAGAAGTCATATTTAACAGAAGAGTCTTGTTGAGTGGTGAGAATGAACTTGATTAAATAAGGAGCTTGTTTTGCACAAGGTGAAAATGTGAATAATTGTTGTGATGTGATTACTGATGGTGGAAGTATTGACAATCTAGTGTCAAAAAAGATGGTCACAAAGTTGAAGTTGAAGAGGCAGAAATACCTGTGTCCATACTGTAATATCTAGGTGTAAGATGACAACGAGGTCATGGTTAGTGGGTAATGCTCAGTGAAGCTCAAGATTAGAAGCTACCAAGATAAGGTGTTGTGTGATATCATATCTATGGACATATGTCATATGTTGTTGAATAGGCTATGGCAATTTCACTTGCATGTTGTACATGATGGGCGACCAAATACCTACACTCTAACTACAGATGGAGTGAAACATAAGTTGAAGCCATTGAAGGAGAAAGAATAAAAGGTATGTAGTGCTAGTAGAATATGTTTTATTTATGGGAAGGATTTTCTCCAAGGTATGAAGCATGAGCATGTGTGCTTTTTTGTAATCCCAAAATATGGTAAAGAAGAAGTAGAGAAGGTACCTATAGAAGTTGTTGATTTGTTGGGAAGGTTTTCAGACATTGTGTTAGATAATGTACATGATGGATTACCCCCAATGAGGAAGATCAATCACCAAATGGATTTGATTCCATGAGAAAGTTTTCCAAACAAGGCAGCCCACAAAATGATACCACCAGAAAGTGAGGAGTTGAACAAACAAGTTCATGAGTTGTTGTAGAAGGGGTTGATTTGTGAGAGAGTCTGAGTCCATGTGTTTTACTAGTAGTATTAGCACCAAAGAATAATGAAGAATGGGGGATGTGCACAAGTTCATGGGCTATCAACAAGATCACAATATAGTACATATTTCCATTACCAAGGATGTATGATATTATGGATTGTTTTAGTGGAGTTGTGTATTCCACAAAGATAGATCTAAAAAGTGGGTACCATCAAATTCGCATAAGAGAAGGAGACGAGTGGAAGACTACCTTAAAGAAAAGGGAAATATTGTACAAGTGGTTAATCATGTCTTTTGGGCTAACTAATGCACTAATAACTTTCATGTGGCTCATGAATGAGGTACTAAAGGAGTTTCTAGGTAAGTTTGTCATTGTTTACCTAGATGATATATTGATCTTTAGTAAGACATTGGAGGAGCATTTGATGCATATTCAAAAGGTATTTGATAAGTTGAGGGAAGAAAAATTGTTGATAAACATAAAGAAATGCAGTGTTGTGAAGAAGGGATTGGTGTACTTGGGGTTTGTAGTTTCAACAAAAGGTCTAAAAATGGACCTAGAGAAAGTGAAGGCTATCCTTGAATGGCCTACTTGAAAGAGGGCTATAGAGGTAAGATATTTTCATGGGCTGACTAGTTTTTATATAAAGTTCATAAGAGGTTTTAGCAGTATTTGTGGACCCTTGACTGAAATGATAAGAGGAGAAAGGAAAGAATTTAAGTGGAGTGCATGAGCAAATAAGAGTTTTAATCTGTTGAAACATAAAGTTACAGAGCATTATATTTTAGCACTTCCATATTTTAACAAGGTGTTTCAAGTAGACTATGATGCTAGTGATACTACAATAGGAGCTATTTTGAGCCAAGAAGATAGATCTGTTGCTTATTCAAATGAGAAGTTAAATGATGCCAAAATAAAATATTATGTTTATGACTTCATGCTATAGTTCAAGAATTGAATAAGTGGAGACACTATCTTCTTCCTAAGGAGTTTGTTTTGTATATTGATCATCAAGCTTTGCAATATTTGAAAAGTCAAGGAAAATTAAATCAAAGGCATTTGAAGTGGGTTGAGTTTTTGCAAAGTTATACATTTGTTTTGAACATAGGAGTGGGAAGTCTAATAGAGTTACACATGCTCATAGTAGAAGACAAATTTTGCTGACAAGAACACAGAATGAGATGGTTGGGTTCAAGGAACTCATTAATTTGTATCCAAAGGTTCCTTTTTGGTGAAGCATGGAAGGCTTGTACATAACTTGTTACACTTGATAGGATGAAGTGGTTGGATTTCATAATCCAAGATGGTATGTTGTTTAAAGGAAGCCAATTGTGCATTCCAAGAAGTTCAATGAGAGAGAATCTCATTATGGAGAAGCATGGTGGAGGATTAAGTGGACACTTTGGTAGAGATAAGACCATTACTTTGGTTGCTGATAATTATAATTGGCCACAATTACAACAAGATGTAAAGAAGTTTGTGCAGAGTTGCAGAGTATGTCAGATGGTAGAATGTGTGAAGTAGAATACGAGGTTGTATAAGCCATTACTTGTACCACGGAAGCTATGGGAGGATGTCAGCATGGATTTTGTTCTTGGATTACCGAAGACTCGGTGAGGGAATGATTATACTTTTGTGGTGGTTGACAAGTTTTCAAAGATGGCACATTTCATTCCTTGCAAGAAGACTAGTGATGTTGCTCATGTGCTAGAGTTATTTTTTAGAGAAGTGGTGAGACTGCATGGTCTACCAAAGAGTATAGTTTCAGATTGAGATACCAAATTTTTTGGGTATCTTTGTTGTACATTATGGAAGAAATTGAAGATTGATTCGATGTTCAGTTCATCATATCATCTACAAACTAATGGACACAAAAAATTATGAATCACAATTTGGGAAATTTGCTGAGATGCTTGGTTGGAGATTAACCAAAGGGATGGGATCTGATTTTACCATAGTCATAATTTAAATATAATAATTTTGTCAATAGGAGTATTGGTAAATCACCATTTTAGATTATATATTGGAGCAGTCTAAAAAATACTTCTAAATTGAGGTAGTTGGATAAAGGAGAGATAAGTAATGCTGAAGCAAAAGATTTTGCTAAACATTTAAAGAATATCCATGAATAGATGAGGAAGCACATTATTAAGATGAATAAATAGTATAAAGCTAAGGCATATGTGAAAAGGGGGTATAAGGAATTCTAGATTGGAGATGAAGTCATGGTTCATTTGAGAAAGGAGTGTTTTCTAGTGGGTACATATAATAAGCTCAAAATGAAGAAGTTTAGATCGTGCAAGATAGTGAAATTGCATGATTTTGGAAATGCCTATGAAGTGGAGTTGCCTGCTGAATTGAATATTTCACCAGTATTTAACATTTCCAATTTGACAAAGTATTATGAAGGAGGTGATGAAGATGAATTTGTAGAAGCATAGTGGAGTATTCCAGTAGCTAGTTCGGCTACAAAGGAGATTGAGGAGATACTGGACAGTCATGTTGGAAAAAGTACTAGGAATAGAACTTATGAAGAATATAGGAAATGGAGGCCAGTAGAAGATTCATCATAGCTAGCAAGGGAGGAGGTCAACCATCTTTCTTTTCTTTTGAACACTTGAGATAGGGTCACTTCTCAAATTATCTTGGGTGTCTGATGCAAGAGCATCTTGGGTGTCAGAGCAATCTTGCATCAACCAAAAATATTTCATTTTAGTTGTTTCAATAAGGGTTGTCTTAATGCAGAGTTTTTGTATGTTGAGGCTTGCTACTTAGTAAGTCAGTCACACAAGCTCAAAATGTCCTAATTTTAGAGGTGGATGTTCATCATGGATATATCAGCCTACCAGTTGAGGCTTAGTGTCATATCATGAGTATTCATAGATTTATTGTGGATTTCTGGGGTTCAATTTTGGTATTAAAACTTTAGGCTCACCATTAAAGGCCTAAACGTGCTTGGGACGAGGCACACAAACTCAATAGATGGGCATAGCATGGATCTGAGCCTGTAGATCAGAAGCTGAGGATTTTGAAAAGTGGTTATAATAGCCAATTAGAGCAACAATTTGAAAGTTATGGCCTTTCGAAGTTGGGCCAGCCAAAACTTCCAAAATAAATGTCAAAGGTGTATTTGGTTGACTCTATATGTATTGCTAGGGTATCTTAGCCCTACGCATTAAGTTTGAGTGTCTAAAACCTTCCCAGGTAGCATAAAATTGCCTATTTAAGAAATACCCCTACATTGTCTAGGACAACTCTAGGTGATAGTTCATAGCTTTGTCTTGCAAAATACTATAATGAAGGTACCCATGTGGATTGGAATAATATAATTCTAAATTCTATAATTCTACATTTGTAGCAATAATAAGTAGCCCATAATTTGTTCTTGCAAATTGTTATTATTTCTTTGTTTCTATTATGTGTTCTATGTATTAAGGGGAGCATCCTTCATTACAATTACAGTATTGTTTTAACTGTGTTAATGTTTATAGTTGATCATTTTGTAGTAGTTCAAATTATATGTTGAATTACCTAGGAGTCACATTACTTAATGAATATGTTCTCTAATAAATTATCGATTTGTTCATGATATATCTCTTTGATAAGTTCATGTATGATTTGAGATTCTTTTTCTTATGGATTCATGAAAGTTGTGTATTTATTTGGAATCCATTCTTAATTCATAAAGTTTAACTTAAAGTTGTCTCCCAACCCCTTGCCCAAGTGTAGTGAGGGTTGCTTTAACACTTTCTAATAAAAAGCAATTTGTGTAGTAATCTAAGAGATTCATTGTAAATCTTTAAAAGGGAGTTGTAACTTGAAATTAAGAGGGAGGTCTCTGCCAGATCTACCAAACTATTGTGAATCTTTCTATCTTTCAAAAAGGGAAATAAGACTAAAGACAAATATGTTCACCAACACTCACATTTATAGGTGTTCTAAGGTGAAGGGAATATATTTTTAGTGTGGTGGATTAGGATAATCTATTTTAGATTGTTGTAGTCTATGCACAAGTGGTCATGGAAGATGGGGAATGCAAGGCACCTCTATCAAGGGTTGAAGAAAGTGTGATATGCTTTAGCACTAGTTAGCTATGAACACCTCTAGAGGAAAAGGCTCGTTGATTATTTGTGTTAGTATTTTTTAATGGTGAGGCCTCTGACACACCCTATTTTAAAATTTAATATTAAGGTGGAATCAAATTTTTCAATGATTGATTATCACTTCATATTACCATTAATAGATTGATGCATCTTTTTTTATTTAAATTTAAATGACTTAATTGGGTGCTTGGAGAATAAGTGACTTAGAATGCTAGGTGATTTTCTACTGGAAATATTCAAGATATGATAGGTTACTGAGAGGGTAGGGGTGAATTAGTAACTTCAAAACTTTAAACAATTCAATACTTTAACCATATATACTATTCACCATTTATTCATCTAATATACTACATATATGAGCGATCAAACATTCATAACACATGTACATAGTGATTTGGTAACCCAGAAACCTTCCAAATAGAAAGTAAAATTGGGTTGGGGATGATACCCACAACTTCATTACTGCAGTATGAAGTTGGCCTGTTAAAGCTTACATTGACCACTTCTAGTGATCTACCTTGTTAGGAGCACAAAGGACTACTAGATCCACCTTGTTAGAGGATTTACAAACATACAGTAAAGTATGCACTCTATTAGGAGATTTATACAAAGACTGTTAAGTCTACCCTGTTAAAGGATTTACAAAACTAATTCACCTGTTAGGATGAAATAGTGGATCTACTTACAACTTGATTTCTAATTAGATCCTTGAAGTACAAATCACCTCTTGTGACTGATGAATCTTTACTGCTCCTTGTAGACCTTGCTGAATACTCTGCTCTGTTGCTAATTCACTTTCATTCTTCTCAAAGCATTACATGTTTCTCTTGATACATACTACATACATTGGAAATGATATAATATATTACATATATACCATTCCAATGATTACAATTGCAAGGTCAGCCAAAACACAAGTGAACACAATATTACTGAGAGTTGGCCAAACAGTAAACAACTCGAGTTCACTGAACTAACTCTGTGACCTTCTGATACTCGACGTCCACTGCATTACTCGGCATCATCATGCACTCGGTAGAAGTGAAGGCTCGGTCCATACTAATCAATTGACGTAGTTCTAAACTCGGTAACCATTGGAGACTCGGTAGATATAGTATCACTCGGTAAAAACAAAATCCTTCGTTTAGCTTGCTTTCACTCGGTAAACACTACACTTTCATTACTCGGTAAACACTAGGCTTCCATCACTCGGTAAACACTATGAAGCTCAGTGAACACTGTATGCTCGATAGATATTGTTGGGCTGTACACCCACTCGGTAGCTTCATGAATGCTCGGTATGAACTTACTTGACTGCACACACACTCGATAACTTCAGGAATGCTTAGTATGAACTACTTGAGTGATGAACCTACAAGGTAACCACTAAATGCTCGGTATATACTATAGACTAAGTGATGAACCTGGTAATCATTCAGAATCGAGTAAGTGTTGTCACTAATGACAAATACAATATAATGCCAACATTTTCGAATTGCACTAGAATCTAATTAGTTACAAATAGAAACACTACTACTTTGGCAAATATAGAAGAATAAATCTTTTGCAAATGTTAGAAGGTTGAGAAAATGTCATACTTTAAATTTATCTCAAAAGTTCATTTTCTTAAGATAGGCTAACTCCAAGGGAAGAGAATTTCCCAGTCCTATGTGGGGGCATTCTTGAATGTAGATATTATTGGAGAGGAATTCTTCCACCATTAAACTCTATGATTTGCTTGATGTCCATACCCTATTCCAAAGCTATCATTTTTTAATAGGTAGGGTACCTACAAAAAGAAAAGTGGAATGCTTCTTGATAACTACCAATCACATTTTTTAACAATATTTAAAAGTCTAGATGATATATACATTTACTACATATCTTGCAATCAAGATTTCCATAAGGTGACATCTCTTTGAAGCATTGTATCAAAGAATAATGTGCCTTATCTATTCTTCTCTATTTTGCATGCATATCTACCAATGCATTTCCAACTATAATATATGATGATATTAATCTTTTCATTATGATTTGAAAGATGTCCATGACCTATTCCAAATCTCCCATTTTGGCCTAGATAGGGAAGATATTGACAAAGGTGGAGAGTTTGGCTATAAATTGTCAATTGTATTTTCTTGAAAGTTGTTTCTCCTTTTAGAAAACACAATTTGTGAATATCCAACTCAAATTTCAACCTAGAAAGAAAGGATGCCAATAAAGGAAATGCCACATTTCAAAGATGAACAAAGTAATTCTAACGACTAAAGAGTTAAAAACTAACAGTGCAGGTTCGACCATTGTAAATAGTAGGCACTTTTCTACTAGATCTTTGTGGTTGTCTAGAGTACTTAACAAATTATCCAACCAATAATTGATATGGGTACTTGGTCACATGGAAACTAGAAGAAACCAATTTTGCAATTGGTTAAAAAATTATCCTCTTTGTGGAGTTTCAATACTTGTGATCCAACTCTTTTAAACACAAAAAAAATGTTTGCACGTTGCACTAATTTATATCTTCGTTTGAATATATTTAGAGTGTTGTAAACAAGGTTTTTCCAAGAGTTTACTTAAAAGACTATAGGCATAGAACATGTTCCAAACCACTAGCAAATACACCACTCTCTTTTACGTGTTCCTATAAAACACAACTCCATTGAACACAAATCTAACACTTGTTAACATGAATAATTGCAATCAATAGTTACAAAATTTACACTATCACATTTTTTTTTCTCTCTTGTGTTATTTTTTGCAATATTGTTTTCTTCTTTAGAACTTTAGGTGATAGTTTCAAGGGAAAAAGAAGAAATAAAATGTGATTGTGCTAACCAAGATAAATAATCTCTAATTTTGGCTCTACCATAATGTATCATTTATCCAAGGGTTAATATTTATTAATCATGCACATCGATGGATTATACCGAACTGATATGTTCTTCACAAAAAATGTCAAAAAGATATTCAATAGTGAACATCTCATGCATCTGCTAACACTGTGATCATCAGGTTAAACATAATCCTATGTCTACTTTCTTTGTCTACAATCACATCCACTATCTTGCCAAAATCTATTTGATCTAGCTTTATCATACTAATTGTCAAGTATATCAAAATCTTTTAGTAGAATGCTTTATACACAATCATGGTCAAAAGTAAACATAAGTAGTTGCCATCAATGACACCATGTCATACATATATGCTACTCTCACCAACATAAATAATGTATTAAGACTTTCAAATTTAAAGACAAGACTGAATCCTAAAGTGTAAAAATAACTAATGTCCCTTCCACTACCCACTTTAGGAGTAGAGAAGCCTAAAATCCTAATAGAAGATTATTTAAAACATAGGCAATATATCATGGAAAAATAACCAAAATGACTAGATTTTGGGTTTTTGTTTAGAGAAGAGAAGAAAAGAGCATTTAAAGGGGAGAAATACCCCTTTTCCCCCATATTTAGAGGTACCACATCATAAGATCTATGCAACAAGTGTACCTGCAACACTAAACCTTGTTGCAATTAGCCAATGCCAACACTGAATCAAAGATTTGTTCCAACTCTTGAAAACTCCCAAAAAATTAAACCACGAGGAGTAACAGAAAATAGTGTATCAAGGCTCTAAAAATTAAAGGGAAGATTGAAGAGAATTGACCTACAAAATCACTAGAGCTCGATATAAAACCCGAGGGAGCATAAGTGAGGAAATAAGGAATTCTAAGTAAAGCATAACCAAAAAACAAAGGCAATTTATAGGATAACCAATAAACACTCAATGAGCTTAAGTATGGTGTACTTGTCTAGCTTGTCCTACCAATTTCATCAAATTTTGAAACTAAATTTGACATTTAACAATCAATTTCACTAATTTTGGAAAATATTTTTTTACTAAGAATGTGCCATCTTCACTCCAATTGTAATTAATTTTTTTTTTTAATCTACAATGAATTCCCTTGACCTCGTTTTCTTCTTGCTTCAGATAGATAGACAGATAAAATTTTAACATCCACAAGGCTAAAAATAGCCTATGGGACAGCAAGACAACTCAGGCAGATTTAAGTAGCAATGTTCGTTGCTTGTGCAGGATGATGAGGAGTCCACCCAATTGCTTAATGTACTCTTCGTTGAATAGGTTATGCCAAGAATTGTCACATATAGTGTCCGCAAATTTATCTCTACTACTCTTGTAGGCTTCACATTCTAAAATAAAGTGCTGTTCAGTTTCCACTTTCCCAGAATTGCAGAATCTACAAATTCTCTCTTCCCAAGCCTCCTTTGGCCTCTTCCAACATTCGGTCTCACAACGAAGTTGGTGAGAGTTGGTTCTCAGCTGAGCAATAAAAATTTTAGCCCTCCAAGAAATGTTGGCTCCTATGTATGCTTTTTGGAGTTGATCACAAGCAGGGTTGAACTCATTTATATTATATAATTTCTTCCTTCCGATCTCGCTTCCCCAATTTCTCTTGTAGAATTTCTCCATGACAAAGACCTTTATTTTTTTATTATTTGTGGGGCACATATTGAATTGAATATTCCATTTACTCATCCATTTGATGTTTTGTTGCATCCATGTCCTTTTTCGCTTACATAGTGTGTCACTAAAGACCACTTTAGGCCATTTATCCTCTTCCATTTTTTCAATTCTTTTTAGATAGCTTAGAAGGTGAACCATAGCAAGTGCCTCAATAGGAGCAACCCCAATTTCACTTAGCATGATATCATATGTAATAGTACTTTTGATTTTAAACTTGCTTGTGATCAAGCGCTTTTGGATTTTTTCGATTTGTTTCCATTGTGCTATAGTAGTGTTGCTGGCCCATAATTCACACCCGTAAAGAACAACTGGCAGCACAAGAAGACTGAACAAGGTTTGAATAGTTTTCCAATCCCACAACTCTGCTTCATGACACTTATTCTGAAGAGCATAAAAAGCCTTCCACCCACCTAATATCCTTTTATACCTGCAGCTAGACTAGCTTAGTTTTTTGTTGAAATCGATGCCAAGGTATTTATACTCCGCAACTTCTTCAAGAACACTTCCATTGTAATAAAATTCATGTTGGTGTTGTTTTTTATTATTAGAAAAAATCATAACCTTAGTCTTGCTGATATTGACCTGCATCCCCACCATTCCGCAAAAGCGCTCAAGAGAAGATGGATGATCTTGCAAACCACAGGCAGATTTGGCAATTAAAATGAGATCGTCCGCATATAGGAGCAACTTTATAACAAATTCACCTAGCTAAATGCCTTCACCCTTTTGCATGTTTAACCACTCTTCCAGTTTGTCAATATATAAACCAAACAAAGTGGGAGATAAAGGGCAGCCCTGTTTGACCCCGATATTGCTCCTAAAACATTATGAAATGCCATCTGAAGTTCTGATTTTAACTTTCACCTCTTCGTACATTCTATAAACAACAACTCTGAGATGCATAGGAATCCCCAATTCTTCCATCCTAAACCAAAGCTTGTCTCTCGGGACGGTGTCAAAAGCCTTTTTAAAGTCGACAAAGCAACAAAATACCTCTTCCTTTTTATCCCACTCTTTTTCAATAATGTGTCTCAAAGTGACATAGTGATCCACTGTCGCATGCTTTGGCCTAAAACCAGCTTACCCTTTAGCACGTTTATGGTTTTCTTCTGCCCATTTGCTAATCCTAGTTTCTATCATGCTACCAAAAATTTTAGCAAAGAGGGGATTGATCATTATAGTCCTGTAGTTGGAGGGATTGTTAACATCACCACTCTTACAAAGTGGTATTGCAAGGCTAATTGTCCAATCTTTTGGAAACCCTTCTTGGCAAATTTTGTTGAAAATTTCAATGATGTGCGATGCAAGAGTTTTCATACCCCACTTTAGATATTCTGCTTGGAGTGCAACAAGGTCTTTTGCTTTACCTCCACCTAACTTCTTAATCCCTGCCTCTATCTCTTGCACAGTGAAAAGATTTGTATCATCATTGACCAAAGGTGGCTGTCCCACTCCACCCTCTTGTTCATAAAGTTTCTTAGCATATTCAAACCATTGGGTGGCAGTAATATTATTATTTTCAGTTTGTTTTCTCCTTGGTTGGAGTTCTTTCCAAAAACATTTGGGGTTATTTCTGTCCAAGAAAATTAGCTCCTCTCTCCTTGTGAACATAAAATCAGTTTTCTTCTTCTTTAGGATCTGTTTGTAGGCCTGAATGTCAAGGTTAGTTTTATTTGACTCCCTTAGGTTTCTCCTAGCCCTCTTGCATTCCTTATCAAACCAAGCATTGGCTGGAAAACAATTAGTTTTAGGTTTTCTATTTTTTGCTCTCTTGCATTTTGAAAGAGCCTCATGAATCAGATTTGATAAATCATAACTGTTAACACCATGTTTATACATAGGGTGTCGCATACAAAGTTTCTCAAGAGTAGCTTTGAAAGTGTTACTGTTTTCTGAAGTTAATGAAATTCTGCCCTGAGAAGGGGGGTATTGAGGGCCTTGGGTTTTTGCTCCAATCCGCCTATCCTTTGCCCAATACAAATTTACATACAACGGTCTATGATCTAATTTGAGATCCCAAATGTGCTCTCCAATTTTAACTTCTTCAATATTTTCATACAAATTCTGCGAACAAATTACATAATCTACCACACTTGCCTCGTAGTATGTGCTGCAAGTGAAAGTGCCTGACTTAGCCCATCTAGCCAAACCATTAGAAATTATGAGATCAAATGTGCCACATAGAGTGATCAATTCTTCCCCAAAATGATTGCAGCCTTTAGCATCTTCGGATATTCTTTCCCATTGATGATTTCTTTCTTCTGTGAGCCAAATGGGGTTATCATTTATTTTGGAGTTGAAAATACTTGCTTGCCAATTTGTTGTCCTAGCATTGAAATCTCCAATGAGAAGAACATCCCCACGCTGCAAAAAAATAGCAACATCTTTCTTTAACGCAACATAAGAGTCATTGTGATCTAAGCCACACTTTTTATAAATTTTAAATACTTGTGGAGCAAAATAACATGCTCAATCTTGATAAGAGTGTTATTTTCATAAAAATGACCCCAAAAATTCCCTATCTCATTAAACTTCCCGCTTCATAAAGACGACCCCAAAACCCTGATTGCTTTCCATAAAGAGGGTCCCTAAAACCCAATCTCCTTGCGACGGTCTGCTGAAGCAAGACAGCTGAGTATAATTTCTGAAGATCTTTAGCTGTTGCTCTTGAACAAACGGGATAACATTGCGATCCATACACAATTAAGAAGTATAATTGAAAATTATCGTTCAAATCTTGAAATAGTAGAGACCATCAATCGGTTCATTTTTATTTGTATCAAGCTTCTCCTTCAAGATGGATTGCAGACATTCGGAAGTGAACGGTCCTTTATATCCAAGATGGGGATTATTCACTGTGGAATCGATTAATGGTGTTACTACCATCTCTTTACACCATAAACCCATTTTGTCTTCTACAATGGAAACTGACGATATTGAAAGACCGGACAAGAATCCCAATTGTGTTTCGGCTGCTCCTGCTCGCAGTCCCGTTTCACAGCGGCAAGAGCCGACCAGTGATGAAAAAGGAGGTTGTTCTTTTTGTCAGCGGAGAGAGCAGAATTTGGAGGAGTTTTTAAACTTTGAAAGAGAGCTTGTTAGACGGGGTTTTCATCTAACTCAACAATACCCCCAACAGATTTCGCAGCAGGGCGTAGCCTTCACGGAAACACATAATCAGGTTTTTTGCAAGTCCCTCTTTAATGCTCTAAGGCATGAACTTGTTTATCAGATTTTCATGGTAAGGGTTGATGAGAAAAATATGGCTCAACTTTTTTGGTGAATCTTGAGTGAAATCATGTTCAGATTTAATGTACTTGAGGGTATCTTAGATCACACTAGGTTGATGCGAACCCTTTTTCACAGAATGAATAGGCAGGGGTAATATCTTCTTGTGGTTTACAGTAATCTAATCTTGTAGGGGTTGGAGAAAGGGCACACATTTGGAGATTGTTTGGGAAGGCGGGAATAGGCTAGAATGAAATATTTTCACCTTTATGTCTCATCTCATTGTATTTTCCACAAGAAAGTATTAAATAGACTCACCTTGCATTATTGTGAGGGTAGATGATTTATGTTTTGGTATTGGGTAATAAATGTGGGATAGATTAGGTGTTTTAGCCTGTGCGTCATTTTGTGAAACATTTTTAAATTCTGGTTTTTGCAAGAGCATACCATGCATTTGCAATAACAGCACCAATGTGAGCTTATGTTGCCCAGATTGCAAAAATGGATTCATATACATTTTTTTGGCCTTGGAAAAATTTCGAAACACTTGAGCACTAAATTTAGGCATGCTTTGCAGTATAACTCAGCTTTCTAGCCCTTCTCATATCCAGTAGCTTTTTCCTAAGTGCATCCTAATTCAATCCGATTTGCCATTATCAGATACTCATGGACATATATGGGATATACTGTTAGATTAGCTTTATACGAAGGAAATTACTTTTGTATGTTTTGTTGTCACGTACAATGCAATTCTTGTGCTCTAATCATCCAAACTTCTGAAGCAAAATAGAATCCAATATATTGCTTTTGATGTGCAATAAACATTTGTTGGATTTCCTCTCATTTATGCAGAACATTTTGGTAACAGATTCTTCTTTTGGTTCAAACAACAGTTCTCATTTCCTGATTCTTCATCGCTGTTTTCCTATTTATTAGGGTTCTAAGGTTGAGGAAAGTATGGATCAGACTGTTTCAGGATTAAAAACTCTTGAGTTCTTCCACCTTTGATCTCATCACTTTAATGTAGTAATGTTTGATCCAGCCCCAAATTTGGCAAAGTCCATTGAGAAACAGGTTCATTCCATGCTCAACTTGTATCTTGGGTGTTAACCATATTTCCCAAGAAAGACTCCCTTTTCCAATATTAGAAAATTATCCATTTAATTTTTCCTTAACAGTCCATCCTTATTTGAATACAGCCTTATCATTTCTCAAGGCTAAAATTCAAAAAAATTGCTAGCTCTAATGCACATATCGGCATGACTTGCAGATGCTTGTGAAATTTTACCCTTGACTTGACATTCTTGAGTAAGAAATCTTACCAATCTTTAATCACCTACTATATATTGGGCCTTAAATAAATATGACATATCCCAGTAAGAGAATAATATTAGCATGCACATCTAACTGCTGCCAGCTGCACTTTTTGTCAATGAACTGTGAGAAAGTAGAAAATTTTAGGCTTTTTTTGTCGCCAGTTAACGTGTAACTCAACTTCCTATTGCAACCACTCCTATGAGTGTGAATCTAGGAACTTATATTCTGCTATCATGAGGCTTGCATCAATACTTCTCAGGAAAATTCTGTTAGTTGCAAGGAGCAGACACTATCGACATTTCTCTCTTTGGTTTGGATAGCAACATGGAACAATGTCTGTTCCATCACATGGTTGCAACCTTGCACACACCTTTAGTGTTTCTTCAGGTACATTTTCTGATCAATTCCTGAAGCAGCTCCATCTGTTTACCTCATACTCTTTCTTCTGGCAATGCTCATATTGTTCATTGTGACCATTTTAATCTTTCTTCTGCATCATAATACCAAATTTCTACCGTTGTCATTCTCGGTTTGCTTATTTATTGATCTTTTGGTGGCTTGTTTTTTCTTTTGGACCGGACAATACACTTCAAAGTTACAAAACTATAATGATGAGAGATTTCTTGGAATCCTCTTCAGATGGTTTTACCTCATATAACTTTTGATTCTGTCCCAATATAATGTTGACCCCAATTGATGACTCATAAATAATGAATATTGAGTAGGATATGCCCCTACAATAGTGTGATCACAATCGAGTAAGGCACCCTGATATGCCTTTTTATCCTAGATCTCCTATGGTTGAACTTTATCAATATATTAAATATATCTTATGATTAAATTAATGTTCCTAATCCTAGTTGTAGTGATCTATGCTTATAATGTCTCTAAAAAGGAAGATCTATTTTGCGGATTATGTTTCAATGATTTACTAACATATTAAAAATCTCAACCAGGTAGATGATTCTATTATACTTCTTGTACTGCTTGGAATTTACGATTTAGGGCAATACTAGGATACCTACAAAAGGGGACATCACATCCCCATCTATTGATTTCACTTAATATAGTTTTGAATCATGGCCCTGATTTTGCACAGTACAAACAGTGACTAAGATACAAATAAATGCAAGAGGTATTGTAATATCAAGTAATTGGGGCTACATCAACTTAAGATAATTCATGCAATTGTTGACAAACCCATGATCGATTATGTTCATTAATGTACATAGAATAAAAGATATTAAGTGCTACCGATTAGTTAGCACTTACTAATGAAAGTACATGATGTAAGACAGTGTTTAGTAATCAATAAAAAAAGGATGTGATGATCCCTAAGAGCAATGTTGATCTGGACGAATGAGAAAACCATTTGCTGAAGAGAAGATAATAGATTATCATCACATGCCAACCAATTTGGATTGCAGTGATCAGAAGTTGTTATGAAAGAACATGGTTGTGAAGGGGTATGGGACATGTCCATTACAACATGACTCCACAATCAAAACCACTGTATATGAAGCCAGTCTTCATCGCTCCTTTAGGCATGGAAGAGAAGAGAATATAAATGCATATTGAATATTCTAGAGAAGAGGTGGTCCAAATGAAGGTAGATCCTGATTAATCCCTGGTAAGCAGCATACACATCAAGTTGGTATGCTGTAATTTATATATGGATCTACATAACATTATACTTGAATATTATTAAGAAGATAGGGGCCTATATATGGTCTGAAATATGCTCTGTAGTATCAATATCAGTAATGACAGTGAAATATATACGTAGATATTTGTAGTTAGTACACTCCTAGCTCATTTCTTAGTCACTCGCTAATGTCCATTAAGAGGATACCCTGGTTTTGTCAGAGAGGTGGAGTAATGCCTGTTGAACATTGTAGCTGCAATAGGGATCATTATCTCTGATTTTATGAATAGAAATATGATTGTTACAACTGTAATGGTGTCATGTCCCCTTCTTAGCGACATAACTTTAACAGGGGATTTGCCTATCATCGACTCTCGTAGGCAAATGATTATGGGAAGAGGGTCATTTTTGTCTTCCGATGATTACAATTTTGCTCTCGAAGAATAATAATTTAGTAAGTGGGGCCTACTCGTTCTAATATTAAATTAAGGTTGTACTCCGACTTTATAAAGTTATTTATTTAATTTTATAAAGTTTAATAATTGAAGTACATCATAAAAGATGATTCCGGAAAACTTCCAGAAACTTCTCACGAAGTGAATAAATAGAGGACATAAGGCTCCCATTTGGACAAGCGGTTTTGTGGATTCGATTTCTATTTTAATTGGAGCAATTTGTAGTCATTGGTCTGCAAATTTCCATTAGGTCTTTGGGAACGAAAACTCCCTTGGATCTGCATAACTGAGGAGGTGAAATATCCCCCGAAGGGTTGCACGTTGGAGGTGGCACGGCAGTCATTTCATCAGGGCTAAATTCGTGGCCAAAGGCCAATTCTGAATGATACGTTTCATTGAAGACAGGTGATAGCGAAGAATTTGGTTAAGGGCAACAGCCGAACAGGAGAAATTTGAGTTTATAACTAGCGGCAGCGGAGGACAATCCAATATCCTACTTGATAGAACCCACAATTAAATACACCATTGTCAAAGATAGACGGGCTGAAGGCACATCCATTTGCATGCGTCTAGGGGTTTAACTTCTCTCACCACAGGAGGAAATTATTCGAATCAATATCAGGTCTGAGAAGCAGCCAGTTTCTACGCATTTCGTGGGACTGCACATAGCCGAAAGCGTCATTGGAAGATAGGAGGAATATTTCAAACTGCTCCAAATTCATATACGACCAGGGCACGATCTTTCCTAATATCAGACGGATTTCGTTCTAACCGTCGGGCTCCAATCACGGGTTGCGAATCATATTAAAAAGAAATTCGCATTCAATATCTAGCGGCAGTGTTAATCAGAATGAGGGCAGAATTGGGATACGTGACTCAGCTTTATCGGTTCCGAGTATTCATATAGCAAACCCATCGGAGTCATCAGAACGATTCATTAACAGTACCAATAATGAGTAGATCGGGACAGGCTCGGATTTGACAGTGAGTTCACAGCTAAGCAGGAAGAAGTGTAAGGGTTTTTTGCTTACACAAGGACATTCCCAAGGTTTTCCTTTAATATTACTCTATTAGAAGCTTGAATGAAATATATACATTGTCACTGTTATTTCTCTAATAACCATTAATCTTGTGGATGATTCGAAACATTGCATCTGTGATTATCTAACAATTGTGCACCAAGTGCTTGACAATTTTGTCGTAGTTCAGTTTTTGCTGTAATTCAGTAGCTTTCAGTTCAAGGACATCGCAAATGGTCATATTCAGCTGAAGAAGACATTTGTAATATTACATAAAGAGATGTGTCATGTGTCATGTGTAGAGGCATGTGTATGGAAATATGAAGAGTTGTATATTTGAAATTTGAAGAGACCTTTAGTTGCGTAATGAAGAGTCTCTATTCTTAATATGTATATTACTATATTGTATCAAGTGGAAAGCATTGTACATTTTGTAACCTTTTATTATCAATAAAAAATATGTTTTGCTGGTGTGGCTGGGTTTTTCCCTCTTGTTGGAGTGTTTCCCCAGGATAAATGTCTCGAGTCTTTTGTGCATTGTTTATTCTCTTTTTCATTACTGTTCATCTTTGTTTTTGGGTATAACATTAACATGGCATCAGAGCTAGGTTGGATAATAGCAAATAAAGAAGAGGGTTTCATTGATCTTAGCATTTGTCATGTCTCTGAGGAAGATATTTTCAAGTTTGTGAAAAGAGGATATGAGATGTGTCTTCATCATTCTCTGTGACCCTCGATGCAGTTTAGTGTATGAGATTGCAGAGAAAAATCAAAGACTTTAGTATATGTCTTCATGTCTATTCGTGTGTTGTATGTTGAGCGATTGTGCAATGTTTTCTACATTCATCAGACTCCTTGTAGATGCTCAACTTTCATGCCAAATGTTGGAAAGCAGCTGCATTCAAATCCTAAGATTGGTAATCTTGCATCAAGTTTTGGCATGTTATGATTAAACTGTGATTCTTTACCACAATCGACTAGTGTATCTATTGTGGGGCCCTTTGTGTGCTCAAATTCTTGGTATTTTTCAGAAACCTCTTTTGTGATCTTAGTGACTCTCTCTTATAATTGACATATCTTATCTGGCATTTTTGTTTTTTTTGCAAATATTGTGTTTGATCTCATTATATTTCAATTTATATGGCTCGACGATTGGTGTATTTGCATACCATCATGGTTACATGTCTTCAATCTTGTGTCCACCCTATTTAGATCGAAAGATTTTATTCCCTCTGTCAACCGTTCATGTGTTTATTGGTGCTTTTGCTTTCTGAAGTTGTCAGTTCACAGCTACCTATCTTTCTTCTATATGCAGGACAATTCATTTTCTTCAGGAATTGTCCCATCTTTTTAATTGCTGTCCTTATCGTTTCTCATTATCATGAATTTAGTTGACATTCTTGGCAGACTCTTGTTTATCAAGTGTATTTATCATCTTTTTCTCAGTTTGTATATCCTATGTGGAGTAAAGTCGAAAAGGAATTATTATCAAGCAACACGAACCAGTTTTTTTTCCTTTGTCAGGCTTTTAATTCTAGCTTGATAACCGTCGCCTCTTTGTTTCATTCTGGGTGTGCCATCAGAGGTTAGGACCGGCAATCATATTGTTATGTTTGTTATCAGGCAGAGTCTATCTTTTTTGTTTTCAGAAGTATGAAGGAGTTGTCATCGTTACTGTTGCATTCTTCAGTTCATGTGTGCAGAGCTTTTAGTCTATCTTTTTGTGTTTAGTTTTCCTTTGAATATGGTGAGGGAGCTGGGTTCAATCAGTAGATAACTTTGAGGTTAATCGCAAGTGATTGATTTTGGAAGGCCCCACTCCTGTGTGTGCAATTTATGAATGGGAAAGCACTGGAGGAGGGAACTTTGGTTCGTTAAAACTTTTGCAAGGTAGGAGAAGGATAAAGAGAGAGCAAGCAACCAAAATATTTTCTTCTCGAGCTGAAGATGATTATTTGCAGTCAAACATTTACAATGAAAACATATAAATTGGACATGCGAATCAGAGGTAAAATGGATGATTATATCTTAGAAATGATAGATTTTGAAGACCATGGTGACTTGACCTTTGGAAAAGAAAGGCGTCCTTGCCAAGATTAGAGTGGAGTTGAGAGAAAGTTTTCTTGAAGCAAATTGAAGATGGAGATCATGCTTTGGAAAATAAGGAAGGAGTTGTGCGTACTTCGCTTGATAGTTGTAATGGTAAGGCTAAACAATTTCATCCCTCTCGATAAGACAAGTTTTTGACTGCACTAATTTGTGAATATTTGGAATGGGCACAATTGAGGCATACATTGAAAGTGTATTTGCCTGAGTATAATTTGCCCAAGGGCTTCTGGAAATTGAGCTTAGAGAGAATTTGGCTCAAAGAATTGATGGAGAGTCTAGTAATGATGGTGGTAATAGACCATTGCTAACCTTATTTGAACCATGAGCTGTAGTGGATTCTAAATAAAGGAATCATCTCTTGTTAGGTTCAGATCACAAAGAGAGTATTCTATTTTAAAGATTGACCTTGAATCTTTGTTATAGTGTATGATTTTAACATTGATTTCTGTTATAACTTGATCTTATGAGTTCTTAATCTATCTTGGTTCCATTCCTTAAAATCTTATTAACTACGGTGACCCGGATGCAATTGGCTCTCCTCAAGCTATGCACTCACCTGTAATATGTGCTATACACCGATTTGCTGCCAGTTCAAGGATATAAGAGGTGCTTAGATACCAAAATGATCCAATTATGGGTAGTTCGAGTAATAGACCTACAAACACTCAGCCCCCTGCTCCAAGGAAAGTGTGCATGTTTAGTCAGTGACCTGTAATTAAAAAGAACAAAGCATTACAAAGGAAGATGAAAAGTAAAGCAAATGTCTTTCATTGGCTTCAGTCTTATTCCATAACTTTAATTGAAAACAGCTAGAGGTAGAAATTTTACACAGGAACTTAATATAAAATGTTAGTACTGATTTCTTCCTATTTGGAAGTTCCAATTTTCCGTTTTTAAACCCTTTTGAACATTTATCAGTATCCTTAAATCCAAATGAAGAGCTTTGTTTTCCTAAGTGCAAAACTTGTCCACCTGTATTAATTAATCTATTGTAATTTTTTTTTTGTTACAGGTATTACAGCCCAAGTCTGCAAAGAGGTCAAACCTGATATTGCAGCCTGAATCTAGTAAGAAGTTGAAACAAGATAATTTAAAGTCTCTTGATTCACAATTGACTGAAAGCTCAGGATGGTGTTCTCTCTGTCAGATTGACTGCAGAGGGAAAAAATCTCTCGAGGGGCACATTTTGGGGAGGAGGCACCGGCAAACATTAAAGAAGATGAAAGAGGGAGAAATAATTGGAAATCCAGAGGAAAATGAAAAGCAAGTGAACGAAGATGTGCCTCAAAAGAAACGCAAAAGATCATCAAATACAAATGAACAAACAGTTAAGTGTAACACATGTGATAAGGTATTCATCACTCAGGATTCTTTTGAATTGCATATTGCTGGAAAAAAACATGCAAAGAAGCTAAAATCAATGGAGAGTTCTAAAGTTTCTTCAAGAGTCAAGGATGACGGGAAGAAATGTGCAACTGCTGATGAAAATAAATTGATAAGCACAGATTCTGGATTACTGGCTGAGGATGATGCAAAAAAAAAAGCTGAATGCAAACATGCAGGAAAGGCTAAAGATGATGGTAACTCAAGTGCTAGAAGTGACAAGTTTGATGCGAAGGCAAATACAGTGCTTAAAGATCAACAGCAGAAGAAAAAAGAAGGCATGCTCTACAATAAACAAAAAAAATCAAAAGAATTGAGAACCTACAGTAAGAAATCATGTAAGACATGTAACGTAGTGGTGTTCAGTGAAGTTGAATTTGAAGAACATCTCAGTGGGAGAAAACATGCTAGAATGCTTAAGATTTTAGAAGTCTATAAATGCTTTTTAGAGAGAGAAGGTAACGGTAAAGAACATGGAAAGGTTAACAGAAAGGAATCAGGAGGTTCTGATCTTGGACTCCTTAGCAAGAACAATGCAGATAAAATGATTGAAGACAAAACCATTTCAGAGCTTAAAGATGATGGAAATTTGAGAGCCAACAGTGATAAGGATCTTCAAAGAGATGATTGTAATAACATTGATGTATCTGATGGGGAAGATAACAAACTTGAAGTAGAAGCAAGAAATGACAATGACGTTCAACAAGAAATTACAGAGATTAAAGAGATTGATGGCGAGGATCTTCAAAGAGATGATGGTGATAATGTTGATGTATCTGATGGTGAAGATAACAAACTTGAAGTAGAAGCAAGAAATGACAATGTCATTCAAAAAGAAATTGCAGAGATTAAAGAGATTGATGGTAAGGATATTCAAAGAGATGATGGTGATAATGTTGATGTATCTGATGGTGAAGATAACAAACTTGAAGTGGAAGTAAGAAATGACAATGATGTTCAAAAAGAAGTTGCAGAGATTAAAGGGATAGATGGTGAGCACATTGGTGTACCTAATGGTGAAGATGACAATCTTGACGTGGGAGTCGGAGATGACAAGGAAATCACCAAAACTGACAATTTTGATAGTTAACAATTTAATAAAATGGATATCAAGGAAGTTGCTATTTCTGATCTGAAATGATCAGAAGCTTCTGGTAATGGATCATCGGTGAAGGATGATGTGTGTAAAATATCTGAAGACAGAATTATTTTGGAGGTCAAAGGTAATGGAGGCTTGAATGCTCATGGTGTGAAGGATGGTCTCTAGGAAAGTGCTGAGTTTAAGTAGGTTGATGCCGATAATATTGCAAAACATGACGGAAAAGATGACACATAAAGAGGAAGAGGAATAAATGTTTAATGCCACAAGCACAAAGGTACTCTGTAGAGCACAGTAAAGACATTAAGTGTGGAAGTTGGTAAATTAAAAAAGGGCTTGGCAGATATGTTTATATCTTTGAAGACTGCATGATGCACATATTGGACTACCTATTCATTTTTGAAGACCAACATATAATTTATGGTCAATATTTTCAGTACTGTTCAGATTTTGTATTTTACTAATTATATTTTGATGATTATTTCTCTGGCAGAATGTTTTGAGAGAACATTCACGTTAAGCATTCTTCTGGGTAATAATAGAGGAATGATCTATCCCTGATTTTGGTTATTAGGGGTAGGTTACTATCATGGTTTTGCTTTTAGTATTGCACAAACATGTTTATTTTCGATTCTATGGGTTAAATTTTTTTTGAATAGATTATAAATGATGAGGAAAATATGGCTACATGCAATATCAGTTTGATGTTTTATGTCATAGAGTCTATGATCAACTAGCCTTTTCATGTTTTATGTTTTTAATGTTGAAGAGCTGAAGGACATTTCTCCTGCAATTTGACGCTGTGTAAAGTAGCAATCAACAATTATCATTTTTTGATTCTCCTTTACTAATTAAAACAATTGTGTTGTAGTTCTTTATCTATGGTGCTAGTTGTTAAACACAAGCAAATATCAGATGTTTATATCAGGCAAATTGTTTATTAATGTTTGGATTGCTTTTCAACATAAAGCACGATCTTTTTTTTTTCGCTGGAAAGTGCGATTCAAGACTGGAGTAGGAAACAGGGTTGGTATTTAGTTTTACTTTATCTTATACTCGCAACTCTATGTAAATATGCAAATGACATGGCAATAAATTTGACGAGTGAGCCTGACGTTAAAAAACTCTCAAAGAAAAGTATTAAGTGGCCCTTGCCTAATTAGCCCCAGAAGTCGCCCTAAAATCAGAATAGCACAAGATTGGGATACAGTTTATCTTACATAGATTCTGTTCAGTTCTGTAACCTAGAAGTTGACAACAAAGTTAGGTTTCAATTATAATCAGGTCATAGTTAGATTTCTTCAATTTAGAAATTACATAATGAGGGATAGAAATCTGTTTGCTAAGTTAAATAACATAACTAGGGATATAAATCTGTTTGCTAGATTATATAACATAATGAGGGATATAAATCTGTTTGCCCTTGAACTTTCATTAAACATAGCTAACTTAACTTTCATTAAACATAGCTAACTGTCAAAATTCCCTAAGTTTTGATTAGTTAAAAACAGATTGCATTCAAGAAGAGCCTAGATTGATCACTTGAGGGATCAACCAAAATACCATCAACGAAGATATTCATATATTGAACAAAAACACTCATAAGAAAGGAAAGAAAAATAATTTCAAAAGAAAGAAACCACCCATGGAAAAGCCTCTTCCAAAAGGACATATCTCAAATACTATGTTTCAGATGTCATAAATATGGACATTATGCCTCAAGTGTCATAAGACAAAACAACAAGCCTATTTTGCTGAAGTGGGAAAAGATAGCATGGTAAATGATTTAGAGACACTTGTCTTCTATTTAACCTTGTCAAGTCAATTTTTAAACAAACTAAACACATGGTCAATTGATAGTGGATCCTCATGTCATATTACTCCATTTAGTGAACACTTGGACACTTTGGTGGAAAATTAAGATTAGGGTGTACCTATTGGAGATGATTTTAAGTACCTAGTCAAAGGGATCAAAACCTCCACCATAAATTTGAAATTAGGCATATCTCTTCAACTCACTCTTTATTTGTGCTAGGAATAAAAAGAAACCTCGTCTTTATTTCAGTACTCAGACAAAGGCTATAGAATTTCCTTTATGGAAAGCAAAGTTTGTTAGCCCCAATTGATAATATTGAAGATAAGAAAGATAATGTATGTGAAAGAGTCATATCAGTTATTATGTTGTCATTGATGTCAAGCTTTAAATGGTAAGACATTGTGCTAATTCAATTAAAGTGCTAAATCATATTAAGGATGAAGCTTTGATTGATGAAGAGGATTTGAAAATGAAATGGAAGAAAGTATTGATAAATATAGGAATTCAATGGGCACTTGAGGAGTTGGACTTCGATAATATAATGTTGATATGAGTATTGTACATGAATTGATTAAGCGTTGAGATCATGTATAAGAAAGATATATTGGTTGACAAAGAATGAAATAAGTTATAAAGCGATAAGACAAGGAAATAGTAGGTTCCACTGAGCTAGACAAATGAGGTTGGTAAAAGAAAGACCAATAATCATTGAGCATGCACAATAGTCACCATACGCAAGTTTAATGAGTGAAGAATGAACAATATTAATTGAGCTAGAACAATGGAAATCGAGGGAGTGTAGTGTTAATTGAGCAAGGGAAAGATGAACGGCTTCTAAAAGAATCAATTCGAGGCCAATGTTTGATGAACATGCAAATTGATCGAGAATTTTATAAGATAGGGAAAAAGTTTGTTTGATGAACATATAGATTGACCGAGAAGTTTATAAGGTAAGGAAAAAGTTTATTGTGAGATCTATCGTTGGCAAAATTTAAAGAAGATTTGATGATTGAAATTTAATGATTTGAGATGAAGCTTAGATTTTAAGGAGAAAGTGTGATACCCAACTGTCTAGATTCAATGAATCTAAGTTGGATGAAGACTGAACTATTGTGATTAAGTGACAACATTGGAGAATCTAGTGAAGTGAATAAACTATCTATTTAAGGGATGAACGGGTTGTTGATTGTTGTTGAGTTGTTTGTGAAAAAGGAGATAGAAGGTGAAACCGAGCAGAATTGGATAGTGAAATTAAGCAAGTTAACTATAGAATTGATGTGTATGTGAGTGGATCATCTAGGGGGAAGAAAGAGGAAGAACAAGAGAGGAAAGTTGAGCAAAATGGAGATATGAAACAACAAAGGTAGTTGCATTACTTATCAGTTCATTTTACTATTACTCTCTAACAATTGTTGTAGAAAATATCTTAACCGAGTGGACTTAATAGTCTTCTTTGTAAATCCTTTTCAACGTAAAATTCTATTGAATGTTTGTAAGAAATTCAGAGAAGACCACTCAAATGATGAGTGGTAAGGTCTATATGAACTTTGATGTGTATTTTTCCTTTAACAAGATTGGCTCCTAATAGAGCTCACTTCAAAGAGTGAAATTTTGGGTTGCTAGTTCCAAGATGATTTTATTTATTTATAAGGTTTCCAAGTAAAAAATCTTTGTGTCAAAATGTGTGAATGAATTTGTTGCATGTTATTTCATGCTTCGTCATCTATTGTTGCAACTCGATATATACATAACTAATTGCTTTGATAGTTGGTAGACGAAGTCAATGAAGATAGCAATTTATTGGTAATGATTTGAATGAATACAATTGTTAAGTTTAGATACGTTATTGAGTTTGTGTATTGAAAGTATAAAGTGTTAAGTTGTTGAATTGGTTATAGTAGAATTGAAGATAACTGACTCACCCCTCCCCACTTAGTTATCTAACAATCGGTATCAGAGCACAATGCGTGAAGGAAAAAGTTTAAAGGGACTTCAACTAAAGATTTGAAGATGTACAAGAGAGAGCTACCTAAGCTTAACAAAGAGAACTTTGGATCATGACAAAGAAGGATGAGGTTGTATCTATATGGAATTGGAGACTATGCATTGTATTATCTGGATAATGAGTACACACCTCCACCCCCTCCCATGATAGTTGAGAAGATGAAGGCAAAGACAAAACATAATAACCTAATGATAGAGATTGCGAATGTTGCCGAATTTGATGGTATTAAAGATTGTGCTAGTGTAAAATAGATGTGGGATAAGCTTGTACTTGTTGATGGAGGAGAATAGAATCTGCTAAGGGAAAGAGCTCAAAGTCCAAGAGGAAAATTTGATGATATGAGGATGAAAGGAGAGAACATTGCACAGTACAATGATCAAATCAAGGAAGTGGTTCGTGCCATTAAACCTACTGGAGGAGCCATAAGTAATGAAGAGGTTGTAAGTAAAGTCCTAAGAGCCTTGTTGCCTATTTATGCTATTAGAGTATCAACTATACTCATGGTGCTTTAGTTGGTAGATTAACTTATTTTGAGTTGAGTAACTTTGATAATGATTTACCTAAGGTAGAAAATGCTTTGAAGTCATCTCTAACTATTGGAAGATCAAGGAAAGATAAGAATGTCCACCATAGAAAGATTAAATTGATTATGAATTAGATGAGAAAGAGCAAGATGAACTAGAAGCACTACTTGCTACAAGGCTACCAAGACGAAAAAGAAAGTTTAAAGGTAAATTGCCCCTAATTTGTTTCAAATGTAATGAAGCTGGTCATATTGCATATAGATGTCCTAATAAGAGCAGGAATGATAAGAGTGACAAGAGGGAGAAAAATACGGAAGGAACAAACCATATAAAAACAAGGGGAAGAAGTCATGTTACCTAGCTAAGGAAGAATACATCGAGTTAGAATCCAATGATCAAAATGAAGGTGATGAAGTTATGTCATTTTAAAGAAGATTCATAAGAGGGAAGGTATGAAGAAGAAAAAGATCTTTCTTATGTTCGTAAGGTCGATACTTGGATTATTGATAGTGGTTTTTCACATCATATGATTGGTGATATTGATAAGTTTGATCAACTAGAGTATGTTGGTGGATTTCTTGAAGTTGGAAATAATGTTCCATACCCTATGATAGGAAGAGTTTCACTAATTTTGAATGACAAGATAAGATGTAATGATTCATATTGGGTTCAAGGTCTAAAATACAATTCTTGAGTGTTGCACAACTGAATAACACAAGTCACCGATTGGAATTCAATGACAGGAAGGTGAAACTATTTGATGGTGATGGAAAATTGATTGGGATTGGTGATCAAACAAGAGGTAACTTCTTCTACTTAGATTCCACTAAAAATACATGCTTGTTTTCTAGAGTCTTTAATGTTTGGTTATGACATAAGAGGCTCTACCATGTGAACTTTGACAACATGTTTAAAGTTAGTAGAAGGAAGAAAGGCACAGGTTTATCCAGTTTGCATAAGCCTGATAATGTTATGTGTAAATAATGTCAACTTAGTAAGATGACTAAGTCAAGATTGTCAAGCAAATTACACTCATCTAATGATATATTAGATTTGGTTCATACTCACCTTTGTGGACCTATGAAAGTCATTATGGTGCTTGATACTTCATTCTCTTTGTTGATGATTATTCAAGATGACTGTGATGTTTCTAATAGTTAAATTTGATGCATTTAAGATGTTCAAATGGTATAAGGCAAGAGGTGAGAAGGAAATTGGTAATAAATTGAAATGTTTAAGATTTGGTTGAGGAGAGTTTATGTCCAATGTGTTTTTTGACTTTTGTAATGATAATAGAATTAAAAGGCAAGTGTCTGCACCGATGACACCACAATAGAATGTTATTATTGAAAAGAGAAACTAATCCATTGTTGATTGTGCTAGAAAATTGTTGATTGAGAAAGGAGTTGCTCAAATGTTTTGGAGAGAGGATACCAATACTCTTATCTACACCCTTAATCGAGTATAGTTGAAGAAAAGTACAAACAAAACACCTTATGAACTTTGGTATGGACACACACCAAATGTAAGTTATTTCAAAATCTTTGGAAGTAGGCGTTATATTCATAAGGATTCTAGAAATGGAAAGTTTAATTCAAAAGGAGATGAAAGAATCTTCCCAGGATACTCTACTAGGAGCAAAGCATATAAGTGCTTGAATAAAGTGATTGACACTGTGGTTGAAAGTGCAAATGTGAGAATTGATGAGTTTGCAGATAAGAACAATGAGGAAAGCAAGAGAAAACCTCAGGATTATCATAGATTTGTCTATGTACAAGGAATACCTAACAATCTACTCGAGAAGAAAATCGAGTCATAATAGAGGTTTACCAAACTACAACAGAGAGCCACTGAGAAAAAAATGAAGTACTCGAGCCACAAATAGAGCATACCGAGCATAATATCAAGCCTTAACCGAGTGATGAAAGTCATGGAGAACCAAGAATTGAACTTGTTTTAGAAAAATATGTTAGAAGGCACCATTCACATAATCAAATAATTGGAGATAAGATTATTGCAGTCATGACAAGGAGTAGGTTAAGAGATAACACATGTTTGATATCTAAATTTGAGCTTAGAATAGTGAAAGATGCTTTGGAGAATGAAGATTGGATCAATGCTTATATGAATGAGGAGATTGAATAAATTGAAAAGAATAACACATGTACATTGGTATTGAGACAAAAGGACAAAAATATAATTGGTACAAAACAGATTTTTAGGAACAAGTTGAATGAGAATAGAGAAGTCATAAGGAACAAAGCCAGACTAGTATGTAAGGGATATGCATAGGAAGAAGGAATTAATTATAGTGAAACATTCACAATTGTTGCAAGATCAGAAGGAGTAATAACAATACTTGCATATGTTGCATACAAAAGATTCAAGGTCTATGAAAAGAATGTCAAGTTGGCAACTTTGAATTGAATTCAGGAGGAAGAGCTCTACATTGAACAAATTGAGGAATTTGTTGATCTAGATTAGAGGAAGATGATATGTAAATTGTACAAAGTCTTGTATGGATTTAAGAAAGCACCTTGAGCATGGTATGAAAGATTGCACTCCTATTTGATGAGGATTAGTTTTGTTAGAACTAGTGACAAGAGTAATCTATGCTTGAAAAGTGAAGCTAAAGATAATGTCTTAATAGGAGAATTATTTTTTGCTGACATTATATTTGGAGGAAATGAATTAATGTGTAAGTTATGTTCTGATGAAATGAAGAAAGAGTTTGAGATGTCAATATTTGGTGAGATAAAATTCTTTATTGGAGATAAAATTCTTTATTGGTTTACAAGTTCACTAGATGAAAGTAGGAATATCCATTACTCATTCCAAATACATAAAAGTGATATTGAATTTTTTTAAATGGATGAGTCAAGACTAGTAAGTACACCTATGGTCACTAGATGTAAACTGTCTAAGGAAGATAATTTAGTAGAAGTGAATGAGACACTGTATAGATCTATGATTGAAAAGTCTCAATATGTAGTTCATAGAAGACCTAATATTGCGCATGTTGTTGGAATAGTTGCAAGATTCTCAACCAATCTTGTTAGAATTTTAGGAAACTCTACAATACCCATCAAATAAAAGACCAAAATACCGTCCACAAAAGATTGGAAAGATAATTGCATTAAGATGCAAGAATACTATTATTGATAATGGACTTGATTGATATCAAATGGATTGATTTAAAATGTACATGTTGGGCCTACTTATATAATATAAGATAAGATAATATTGTCCAACAAGAGACCATAACATGAGCCTAAGGGACTGGAAGCTTACAACCAAGAAGATAGCACCAAATAGAACACCAAGCAATGCTGATAAAAGAGCAAGCACAAAACCTAAAATAGAAGATGAGGAAGAGATCAAGAGTCACCCCAAATAGGATTAGGGTTTAGGGATTCTTCCTTGAAGGGAATAAAGACAACAATGACAGGGGTGACTAGGGGCTCTATTATGTCGCTGAGTGCTTTGAGAGGAGTGTTGTTGGTGGAGAGGAATACTACGAGCTTTCACTGATTTGGAGGGGCTAGTGTCTGGGAAACTATATAGTCACTTTGTACTTGGGTAGGACATAAGGGTGAGAAGAAGGGCATGATAAGCTGTACCTGAGTCCAACTCGTGGGGAAAGATAATTGCAAAGTGTGGTCATGAAGTTTCATGGAATCACAAAGATAGAGTGCAAGGCAACACTGATCTATGTACCTGAAGAAGTCCGAGAGGGATTTGCACTCTCTAAACAAATAGTAGAATCTCCCTATGATCTCGTAGTCTATGGGGCATTTGAAAAGGAAATTGGTCTCAGATTCTACCTCCGCCATGGTAAAAAGTCTACAAATCCGATCCTCTCGATCTATATGATGGTTTTTCTAAATCCAGAGTCAGTGAGAGCCCACCCTAAAGGAGCCAAGAGAGATACGTAGGGCATGTGTCCATTGTCTATGTAAATAGTCTAGGTGCCAAATGATCCTGTCTTGAATATCCAAGAAGTGTTCAACATTTAATGCCATCCTTGAGCGTAGACCCCCCAAAGGATCAACCTAGGTTCAAGTCTGATATATCTGTTCAATTCCCGTAGAGAGGGAGGAGGTGAGTTGGAGCATCTAGTGAGAACTGGTAGAAGGGTCGACAATTGATGTCTATCCTAACTGATCTCAGTAGGATAGTAGCCTGAGTGTACCAACAACGAGCCCTAGATGTGGAATTAGAGTTTTTAATGACAACTGAAGAGCAGTATGCTAAGTGAGGGTATTTGTGTTAGCCTTCAGTAGTGTTCGCAAAGCCATGAAGGCACTAGAAGATGATCAGGTCAAAAATGGTTGCCAGTCTGAAAGGTGGGCACCAAACTCAACCAAAATAACATTGTGGGGGGTGGGTCTATGGCATATGATATTTCGATGGAGGAGCAAAATCTAGATACACTCGATCGAGGCCCAATCTAAGTCTAAAAGGGAAGGCCCCCATATCACTTAACCATAGAGCACTATGGGTCCGACTAAGGAATCCGGGATAGATAACTTAGTTGAGGTGTCCTAGAAGTGACGCGTAAAGAACTGTCTCTCAAGCATGGCGAGGGAACCCAATTATTTGCAAATATGAGGCTGAATGGCTAGTTGCAAGCTAAAATGGGGCCCAAAAAACTTAACCCCAAGATATGTTTAAGATGAAGCAATCTCAACTTCCCGATCCTAGAGATGGAAATGGAGATGTGAGGCCTTTAGACCTTTGAAGACCATAACACGGGTCTTCTCTAGGTTTGCAACCGTCTCAAGTCACAAAAAGCTTCAAGTCTATTAAGGAGCCTTTGAAGCCCCTTAGGAGAAGAAGCTAAAAGAACCTCATCATCAACAAAAATGAGGATAGAGATCAGTACCTGGTGTAGATGGAAGCTTTCATTCAGGGAAGAGGAGTCACTGAGAAAGGTCTCGAGCTCATCAATGTAGATCCCGAGCAAGGTGGGTGAGAGTGGGAAACCCTGCTTCACCCCAATGGTGCTCTAGATAGGATCAAAGAGGCCCTTGAGGGTTTTGAGTCTACCAACCACCTTCTCGTATAACCTCATGATTTTTTTTCAGTAAGATATCAAAAATACCAATATCTCTAAGCCTCTGAAAAAGGGTTGCACAGGGGATGGAGTCAAAAGCCTTATGGAAGTCCATGAAACAACAATATAATTTTGTCTTGCGGTGGTAAACCTCCTCTATAATAGCTTGCAGACTAAAAATATGGTCCATGGTCTGGTAGTCTGCCCAGAAGCCTGCCTGATCCTTGGCCCTACATCCTCTCAAATCAAGCTCTCTAGATAAGATGGTACTCAAAGCTATGGCAAATGTATGCCTGATCATGATGGTCCTATAGTTGCTGGGGTTTGAAACCAACCCATACTTGTGGATCGGGCGTATAGTGTGCATCGACTAGGAGTCCAAAAATCTAGTACAAACCACTCTATTAAAGAGTGTAGAGAGGAAAAGACCCAAGATTGAGATATTGAGCTTGAAGAGCTCAACTTGAAAACCCTCTTCATCAGTTGTTCTACTACATCTCATAAGTTTGATGACCTCATATATGTTGGAGTTGGAGAATAGGTGACAATGAGGAGGCGAGATGAGATGGGGAGCAAGCTAACCAGGGAATCATAAAGAAAGGAAACATGAGAGGCAAGGGAGCAAAGGTTGGAGGTGGACGGGGGTTTGGAGCGATGGGGGAACATGATGTGCCAAAATAGCTTGGCACATTGAGTAAGCATGTTGCAAAGGGACCTATACTGTGAGGCAATGAATAACTGCTTGTTATGGAGAAGAAATCAATAGTAAGAGAGATGTAAGTCTATGAAAGAAGGGGAATGAGTATCAAAGGCTGAGCGCAAAGAGTGGTGGACAGTTTTACAAGTGCCATCATACCATTGGTTCATGGGACACATATTCTGCCACAAAGATCTAGGGGTGCGGGGAGAGGGGTGATGGGGGATAGAGAGGAGAGATTACCCCCATATCATGGAGGAAAGCAGGTGGAACATGGTGGAAACGTGGTTGTGATCAATCAAGCTATCAGAGAAAAAAAATATTCTCAGATGGAGGATGAAAAGGTCTTGATCACTCTCATAGAACCAAAAATGAGTAGGGGGTGGAAAAAAGCATTGGGGGGGTGAGAGATGGGAGGTAGAGGGTGGGAAGAAGAAGAGACACGAATCAAGAGGCTGAGGAGAGCATGATCAGCCTACGGGAGGCGTAAAATGGTAAATCTATTAATGAGAGGGATGAAGGAAGGAAAACTAAGAATGTAGTCAACCACACTTGCACCCCTAGTATGAGCCCAACAGGTAAAAGTATTAGAGCTCTGTAGGATGTTCAGGATCACTAGGTTAGAGGACTCAAAAAGATGGAGAAGGTGGAAACCGTAGTAGGAAACAGGCCCACTATGATCCTCAAACAAGTGTTGAGGCCCCATACTAGTAAGATCTCTCTTTGAAGTACAAGTCAAGTCATAACTGCGGTTGTACTGAGGAGTCTAAAGATCTCTAGTCCACACATTGAATTCCCCTAAGATGATGATATAACCTATAGCCCTAAACTTGGAGATGAAGTCATATAAATCAGTAAAAGGGTCCCCATCCTCCACATGGTGTAAGGCATAAGGCGAGGAAACCATCAGGAAGTAACAAGCAACAATGAAAATATCTCTCTGACGGTGGCTGGTGTGACTAATGGGGGTCCACATAAATCTAGCATAAGTATTAGAATGAACCATTGATGTAGTGCTAAATAAATCATCTCTAATCAAACAAGCAATGCCACAAGAGCAACGTACACCCCTACAAGCTTTGACCTCCTCCTTACAAACTGAAAGCCATTGATATCCAACATAACCTGGAAGAGGAGGAACATGACTCTCATGTGTCTCGGTGACTACCACAATATCCATAGAACCAACAAAATCATGGAGGAGACCCGAGAGGGACCACAAAGAGCCATTATTGTTCCAGCAATTGATAAAAAGAGTTTGAGGAGGGTTTTTCCTTGACCAACTACTTTCGAGGGTGTCATGTGACCTTGGGAGCCTATCTTGATTCCCAATCGCTAGGAGGAGAATCCAGAACAACTGCCCTAAGGTTATGGATAACCTCCCACTTACCATTATGCCTCGCCTTAGCCACAAGGCTCGTGGAATGCTTTAGATTTTCCAACTAGGATTTCGTGAGATCCTCATTTAAGTAAATCTTAGGGGAAAGAGGGAATACCTTCCTCTTCACCCTAAGAGCCTGCAACCTATCAAAAAGAAAGAGAAACTTGATAAATAGAGTGCCATCTGGGCCTAACCAACACCTATTAAGTGTGATATTTGAGATGCCAAGTTGGTCCTTAAGGAAGGAGTTCCCAGCCATTGAAGGGTTAGCATTGGAGGGGAGACCACAAACCCTTAGGTTTAATTCACGCATCCTCCTCACACGCTGATCATCCATTTTCCCTTGAACCAACTTCTTGACATTTGAAAGTGGTGTGACAATAATTGAGTTACAAAAAGATTCCCAAGTATTTACCTTGGCTTCAATTTCTATCAATAGAGAGGAATGCCTCTCCACAACCTCAGATTGTATCTATTTGATAGTATTCAATTCCTTGAGGTTCTCGATAACGGAGTTTAGATATGATCTAAGGTCTGCATTTTCTATGACTAGGGATTGCACAATAATAAGAGATGAAGATAAGGAGAAGATAAGCTATCACCTACACAAGGTAGAATCACATGTTCACCAAAGGTGGATCTTTCTCCATTATGCAATGAAGTATGTACAATGATGAGGATGATAATGTGATAAGTGCACCAATGTGGATTGAGATATCAAATAGACCACCTAGAGTGGAATCATCCTACACCATGTGCTTAATTGAGGTGTAAACTCTTAGATGTCTCAATGAAAAACTATTATGCAATGCATTATCCTAAGTAAGATTAAGTGTAATTAGTGAATATTTAATTACACCAACACCCCCTCTTAAGTGAAACTTAGGGGAATTTACTTCAACTCATAGCACAACATGGATCCCGACTACTAGGCCATTTTAGGTACACATGTACAATATGCAAAAAAATAGATGAAATGCAATCTCTCAGAAAATAGAGAAAGAGAGAAAATCTCATGGGAAAAACCCTCCTCCAAAAAGAGAGATCAAAAGACACAATGAATGGATGGATGGAGTACTCAAGACCCCCCAAGAATTACATACATCATATATATACAAAGAATTATCCCCCTATAGGAAGGAGATAAGGAGAAATGATATCTCCCATAATGAGAAGCTCTAATTTAGATAAAGAGTACCTACAAACAAAAGATAATCCAATGCCTACAAGAAACTTGTCTCCCCTTAGGAAAATTTGGATATACTTTCTTAAATTCAAAGAGTTTGAAGAAATCCTTACGAGTTTTGAGGACATGTCTTGTAGAAAACATGTTTGAGAAGATATTCAAAACATTAAGAATAGATAATGGGAGGGAATACACTTCAAACATCTATACAGAGTTATGTGTAAATGATGGGATTAAGAGAATTTTTCAAGTACCTCATAATATCCAAAAAAAGGGGTAGCTAAAAGAAATAATAGGACCATTATAGAAGCTTCTAGTGCTATGTTGTATGATCAAAACATAGAAACTTCATTTTGGGTTGAAGCCTTTGGTGTGGCTTAGGAATTCTTAATTCATCATTAAAGTTGTGCACACGATTAGGATGAGGATTAGGCTTCGATTAGAGAGGGGGATTAGGAAGCAAGTGGCATGTTAGAGGAATGCAAGTGGGTTGGGTAATTAAATGTGTTAGCATGGGTGAATGGGTTGAGTTGAGTTAGAACTAAGGATTTAGGATTTGGTTAAGGTTTAGTTAGGGGTTGAAGATTTGATTTAAAGAGAATTATTTAATCAAAGGGTAATTTGGTATTCAATTAAATAGGTCTAGTGCAATTATTTAATTTAATAGAAGAAAAGGGATTTTATTGATAATTACACTATTAGTTTTCATTTAAATGTATCAATTAGAGTATAATCAATTAAATGAATTAATTACCTAGGGGATGACATTAAATTGATTAAATATTACATACTTAATCAATAATACCTTAGGAGATGGCTAAATAGGATTAGTTAAATGATGTAATTAGATTTAGGTTTCTACATTTTACCCCTCTTTTACATAGTGTTGGGACAACACTATTTCGAAAAACTTTAATGATAGACGACATGAAGAAGATTTTGTAAATCAACAAGGTTTCCCTTGTCTCAAAAAGAAAGAGGAGAGACTAGACGATGTGATACCTCCTTGAGAAGGCAATGGGGAGAGAAGATGAGGCTCGATGGCTTCTTGAAAAGTAAGGAAAAAAGGGTGAGATGGATGACTCAAACTAGTTAAGAGATAGCTAAAATGAAATCATATGCTTACTATGAGCGTATGAGACAAAGGGAAACCATTTGCAGTAGTTTAACCATGGGTTAAGAATTGAGGTTTTTTTGTGGGGGAGAATGGAAGGATAAGCATTTAAAATGAATTCTCAAGATAGTGATTGTGGGATGAAGGGGGTTTGCAAACTTTGGATACTTTTGGGACTATTGGATTTGTAAGAGCATGATTTTAGGATTTATTGGATTGGATATTTGAATCAAGTAAGCCAATTTGAATTGACAATATTACAATAAATGACTTTGTTTCTTGGAAAGTGGAGGGGGCTACAGTTCATTGAAGCTTGAGCATGGGGTACTTCAAAGGGGAGCACCACCATGTAGTTGAACACTTAGTTTGATGTAGGAATATTGGAGACTTACCAAGGTTACAAAAAAAAATCAAGGCCTTGTCACCAATATCACATAAGACTAGCTCAAAACAAACATGCAAGGATTTCCCCAACATCACACATGAATTCCAAAGGAATCAGAGTGGAAATGACACTGGATAATCCGCAGAAAAATGATATGCCCCAAGTGCACTATGAAACCACAAGTGGTCACATGTTTTAAATATGCAAGGGTCACATCCGACTAACTCACAAGCATAAATGAAAATGATGAAAGAACCGATCAAGAGCTTGCTCTCGAATTGGCCCATTCACAACATACCATGATATAAAAGATCATGGTGACTTTGAGGAGGGAACAATCAAATCACTTGGAAAAGATACTTTGAGAACCAAATTTAAAATCTTGAAAATAAAATAAATTAAAAGAAAATGTAAATACATGAAAAAGGTGACCTTTAAGAAAATAAACCGTTATGAATGGATATTGACAAATGAAGATCAAGCAAGAGGAAGGATGCATCCTACAATGACCTATAAGTAGTATCTAGGACTGTGATGAGATGAGCAAGCAAAACCTTTAGGACAACACTTTTATGACAAGGAATCTCGTATAAGGATTCACTAAAGTACTTAACCAAGAGAACTACAAATTATGACAAGGCATGAATTGACACGAAAAGTTAAGATATATACAATGTGACTAAAGCTAGGGAATAAATCTAGAGAATTTATGACTAATTGACCAAGGTATTTACAAGGATTATTGTACAAAATATCAATATGATAGGATAGAAGAAGAGAACTAACATAAAACAATATAAAAAAGCTCAGGATGAGGAGATAGAAAACCTGATTTTATTAGAATACAACTAGGATAAAGCTCAAGATGAGGCAATAGCATGTGCCAGTCTAATACAATATAATAGGAAAAAGCTCAAGATGAGGAGATATTGATAGTGATATATAGTACACTAGTTATAATAAAAGGGTATGATACATGTGAGAAGTGATTATGATACAGTGTGAAACTATCATGATATAATGCACTCCTTCGATTCTATTTCCAAGCCCAAGAATTGGGATGGTGAACCATATAATGTTGCAATGTGATGCTGGAACACCATGGGAACATGGAGAGATGGATGATTGGATATGGTGTGGGGATGAGCAGGAGTGAGTCACTAATAAATAATGAAAAGGCCAAGTACACATGGTGCCTATTGCTAGGTTTTCACCAAGGTACCTATCCAAGGTACTTGAATTGCCAAGTTTTCACCATTGGACGCTTATTTTTCTTTAGTATATATATATATATATTTTGTTATCATCAAGTTCTTGAATTTTTATATTTTCACCATTATTAATATTTTTTCAAGAGATTTTAGAATGCTTTTTCTTTTATCGAGATTAGCAGGATACACTGAGGGACTTAAGCATAAAAATTCTTGAGGTGAATGATGTTGGTGGGGTCATTTAGGGTTTCAACTTCTAGTGTTAGAAGATATGGTCATGAACCAAAAGATATTGTAAAAATGTACAGGCCTAGCCAGGTAGGCTCAAATTTCCCTTCTTCTCATGGTTTGCTCTTGAGTCAATTTTGATAGACTATTAGGTGGTCATAGGTTTGTTGGCCTTGATAGCCCTCATTTTCACTATACTAAAATTTTGATCCTCATTGTGAAAATGATCTAAAGTTGTGTGCATTTTTAGTGTTGTGTGTCTCATGTATTTCAATTTATAAAAGGAACCCTAGAAAATTTCATTCTACCCAAGTTCAAAAGTGAAAATCCTACCCTAGGGTTTTATTTGGGTATCATAAGGTTGTATTCTTATCTTTCGATTAAAATTTTAATCAAAATTGCAACTGTTTTGCCCTTATCCTAAGTTTTTCAGAAGGGAGATTTTATATTTTTCAAACCCTAGAGCTCCGATCTTACGAACATGGCCTTGGCATCTAGTCACAAACTTACATCTTCCTACCCCCGATGTTATGACACAAGTTTTGGTGAAGGATTGTAGAGTGATCTTTTAGGTTCCCTGATGTTAAGATATGCTACAATCATAGTATCACAGGTTTCTAATGAGAGCTTTAATTCATGATGTGCAATGTTACAATAGATAGGTAGTCAGAATATTGTAAAAGTAGAATGGAGGAATTACGATTGTGCGATAAGTGGCTTGTCATAGGATCATAGAAGCATGAAAATATAATGAGGAAGATAGAAGGTGCAATGTTACGATGAAGAGATAATTGTGACATTGCAATGGTTTTCTAAGAATGTTAAAATGTTATGCCAAATACTTTAGCTATGAGATTGGGGAATTTTTTTTTAAAGGATCACGATGCTATGGGGGTGGAAATTGTAAGATCATAAAGAAACAAATGACAAAGAAAGTTGGCAATTCAAGTCAGAAATATGAATGATGTTCTATCCTGATTCATCAGATAATGCAAAGTGTACAAGGTGGATGCAACGTGAAGCTGATGGGACTGAAAGTGTCTTTACATATGTCTGTGATCTAACAGATTCAATTTTATGATCTTACGAAAATCAATGTCACATAAGATCTTATGAGTAGGAGAAGAGTGTTGCAATGCTATGATAGGCAATGCATTGTGAAATCATAGAAGTAAAAATTGAGGCCGACAATGTTATGATAAAGGGAGGTAACAATCTCTTGTAGCATAATAGGGGTAAAGAAGATGACCACCAAAGTCACAAAGTAGTCAGTTGAGCCCGATCGTAGGATTGTAAGCCGAAGAAAAATAAGATGAGATGCTACGATGTGCAGTATAAACTGCCTATTGTGAGATCATAAAGATTTTAAAGAAAAGTTTGGATGCTGTGAAAACCAATGTATTGTGAGATCGTAGAGACTTTTTCCAAGCCTTGCGACAATGCAATAAGGGTTGATTTCATGAGATCGTAAGATTGAAGGGAATTTCTTCCCCACCTAAGATATTACAAGGGTTTTGAATTTCATGGTTGATCATAGGATTGTAACCCCTAAGTTGACATTGAAAATATGTTTTCACTTTTAAAAGCTGGAAATGACAATGAACTTCTCAACCAATGAGAGTTAAGCAATACACAGAATGTGCAATGTTGAATAGTAATGATGGTGCTCCGTTGAAGTGATAGAATAAGCTGAGTTTTAAGGCTCAAGCATGCTAAAAATAAATGCAAAGGGACTATGATGATGAATGTTGAGTTATAAATATATTCTATTGATCAGTTACAGTTTACCATTCACAAAGAGAAAATCTAAGCAGTTGCAAAGATTTTAGTGCATGCAAACTATTGTTTTCAATGCCTAGATATAGCTTTGCCTAATGTTTTCAAGCTAGTTCAGAATGTCTGAAAAGGAGGTTGAAGAGATTCAAGTAGCAAATATGGAAATTGCAGAAACCTCCACTTCTAAGGGAGGAAAAACAAGATAGAAGAAACCAAACCAGTTCATTGAAGAATGGTTAAAATTATTCCTAGAATCCTCAAATGTAAATGCAATAGATGATCATGCTTTCATTGACCTATATGCATTGTGCAAAGATGCTACATGCCTTGGGGTCATGGGTTATGAGCTCTTTAAGCATTTCTATGATAATATAGAGAAGAAGATCCCTGTTTACAACCCTTGGAAGAAGAACTTGGCAAAATTGATATTTCCAGAGGTCTTTGTTGATGTAGATTTGGTGAAATCCCTAATAAAGTCATATAATCCAGCTACCAAATCATTCCGTAGGAAGTATGGAACTATTTTGTGCACTTTGGACCATGTCTCATTCATTGAAGCACTTGGATTGGACGGTGCTATGAGCGAGCTAGTAGATTTGGGGGATCTACAAAGGAAATTTAATAGAAACACCAAGGCATACACAAGAAAATTAATGCTACGAAATATTCCCATGGACCTAAAGAGTGTGGGTGATTTCCCTAAAAAAGTGGAAAAGATGATGCCTTTGGATAAATTCAAGAATTATTTTGTGAAAACAGTGTATGGTGTCCATAAGGTGGTTGGCAAAGATGGATCAGGCATGGTGTATGGAGCTGAATTTATTATTGCTAGAGATGTGCAAGACTTCTACCATGGTGGAGAACATGATTATGTAAAGTTTATTTGGGAAAAGATGAAGGAGAATATTAAGCTAGCCTAGAGTGGAGAAATGAAGAATTTCTATTTCCTTCATTACTCACTATTGATGCATTTGATCCTATAAAAGAAAGTGGGATATTTTAGTTTAGATTTCATTGATCACACCTCTGATGCTAATGGAGAGATTCTAGTTCAATTATGGACATGGGTATGGGACACTTCTTATCACTATTATGATTTTGTCTCATTTTAAAATAATTTTAGTGTTGTTATCTGAAAATGCTAGATCGAGGTTACTTTAGGGCACCTGATATCTTGAAGAGTCTTTTGAGACCATCCCTGCTCCCTGAGGGTAAGAGATTAGATCATAATTGGGGAGATATTTTCTTATTTCCAACTTTTTCCCTGATGAGAGTATATGGTTGTCCCTAACCACCCCACATATTACCAAAATTCATCCCTCCTAGGTTAGGTATTACTAAAGTCGTGTGGCAACTACTTATGGTAAATAGAGAATACTTAGGGTCCAAGGTGCATAGGAGCACTATTATGTGTAGATGTTTTAAGGTGGGAGATTTTTCAATTGGAAAAGAATCCATAGACCAAATTCATTCTTTCCTCCACCATTACAATTTGTCAACAACACCCGTATAGAATCTATGACCCTAATAATTGGATAAGGGCTACCCTAGAAGAAATTAGGAACTATGTATTGCCAAGTACCAAGGAGTTGCCCCATGAAGATGTTATTCCTAATATTGTTGCAAAGGGGGAGGTAGCTGATAAATTGGCCAAGCTTGATGATGTTTTGAGGGTAGAAAGCGAGTTGAAGAGAGTGGATCCAAAATTTAAGGGATTTTATATGGATATCCCCTATCCTCATAGGATTAGGAAGATGGTCATTGACCATGCTGAAATCATGACCCAGATGCTAGAGGGACCCATGGAAAAAGATGAGATGGTGTGTCCTGCTAGCCTTGATCCTAATGTGTTTTCAGAAATAGAGGAAGATGAGCCCACTAAGGCATCATGGGTCACAAAAGGGAAAAACAAGCAAAAGGTTGTCCATATCCCTACAGAAGTAAAATAAAGAACACTACGAATTCTACTTGGTAATAATTGGTACTTTGTTGACTTAAGGAAAATTATATACAAGACAGGGTCAAGGAAGTTGAGAGCACACTCATAGATTTGGAACTAGCAGAAGCAAGGTTGGATGATGGGATCATCCAAGCCCAAAAATTTATGGAAGAAGATTATTTCATTAAATCAACTGAGTTCAAAATTTTTGAGTATAAAATAAAATAGAGTGAGTTGGTATTGAAGATGAAACTAGGAGAGTTAGATGAGCATAAATTAGAACTGGCTGAGAAGCTATAGGCCTATGATCTTGAGAGTGAACTCATGACTCTAGAGGAGGCAAGAGATCTTGTGCAAAGGAGTGGAATTTTTCTGGTACCCAGTTGGGATTTAGGGCAAGCATTTATGCTTGATCAGATAAGGAGACAAGAAAATGCCATCTCATATGAGGCATATGGTGCTGATGGATTGTGATGAGGGCACGCTCCAAGACCAAAATGAACACAATAAGAAAAGGGGAATATTATTATCAGAAATGACTTGCAATTACATTCAATACAATGAAAATTGACTCAAAGACATGCCCTAAGGGCTTACAATGTTGTCTTATTTTGGGGAAAATCCTCCTCATAGTACCCTCTCTCAGACTTCACTAAGAACTGCCTTTACAATGCTAGAAATATTCTTAAATAAAACCTAATTAGGTTTAGGGTTAGGAATACATTCTAGAATATGCCATTTGGCATCCACCACCAAAATAGAAGGTTCTAGAAATCACATTAGAAGTCAATGTAAAATTAGAAGAATCCAAAAATGTAGTCCAACTTCTGGGAGGCATAACTTTTGATCCAGGACTCCTATTGACGAATTCTACAAAGATCTCAAAGTACTCTATAGTCCTATGCACTAGATTTATTCATCCCCCATTTTTGGTCTTGTATGAGGCCATTTAGTGCCTCAAATCTAACTTTGAAGTGCTCTTAGGAGGTCTCCAGGCAACTTAAAACTATATTAACTTTCAAACCATAAAGCCTTTTGACCTATTTCCTTTTTTGGAGTGCTTTAAATTAAAAATATAATAATCCCTCCAACTTACACCCTCTTAACTCATTATAATTATGGATCAATTACAAAATAACCTATTTTCTACGTTGGCATGTACCCCAAGGTGCTTAAAAACTCTAACCTAGAAAACCAATTGTGGAACTATGAGAGTTGGAATTTTTATTTGACCCAAATAGGCATATAGAAATGAAAACACTTTAAATAGAAACTAACATTAAGCATATTTTTTGGTGATACAAGGTTGCCCTTACACCATTGGATGCTCTTGCATTAGACACACAAGGTAGATTGAAAAGTGACCCTATCACTTTATAGCTAGTAGAGGAAAACCAAAATGGGCAACCTCTGTTGCAAATATCCAATTTGAATCTTCTACTGGTCATCCTTTCCACTTCACTAGGTATTCTTCATACTACCTATTTCTCGTACTCTAGCCCACATGACTATCCAAAATTTCTTCAATCTCTTCCTTCATAGAAGTAGGAATTGGACATGGCTCCAATATCAACCCCTCATCTACACCATCATCATGATATTCTATTATGTCTGCAATATTGAAAATAGGAGAAATATGAATCCCATATGGCAACTCCGCCTCATATGCATTTCCTATGTCATATTTCTTCAAAATTTTGCAGGGACCAAATTTCTTCATCTTTAGCTTGTTTTAGGTACCCACTGGAAATTGTTCCTTCCTCAAGTATACCATAACCAGATCCCCAACTTGAAACTCCTTATGTCTCCTCTTTTAATCTACCCTAGCCTTATACTATTGGTTCATCTTAGTAATATGTGCATGTACCTCCTCATGTAGGTTCTTGACATGTTCAACAAATTCTTCTACCTCAACACTTGTCCTCTCCCCTTGCTCCATCTTCCTCAGCTCTAGTGCAATCCTTGGAATACTCCCACACACAATTTGGAATGGTGATCTACTAGAACTCCTATTCACAAAATTATTGTAAGAAATTTTTTCTTGCGGTAGAATCAAATCCCATCCCTTGGGCTTTCTCCTACTAAACACCTTAGAAAATTGACCAGACTCCTATTCACTACTTCTGTTTGTTCATCAGTCTATGGATGACGTGTAGAATTGAACTTTAATTTTGTCTTCAACTTCTTCCACAAAGTCCTTTAGAAATATCCCACAAATTTAGTATCTCTGTCAAAAACAATACTCTTTGGGAGACCATGTAGCCTCACCACCTCTCTAAAAAACAAATCTGCAATATGCACTGCATCATGAGTCTTGTGGCATGGAATGAAATGTGCCATCTTGGAAAACCTATCAACCACCACAAATACTGAGTCATTAACCCTTTGTGTCCTTGGCAATCCAAGAAAAAAATTCATACTTATGTCCTCCCAAGGCTTTGATGGAACATGAAATGGTTGATAGAGTTGAGTATTGTGACTAAATCCTTTGGCTGTTTGAGATACTTGACAATTCTGCAGCAAATTCTTCACATCCTGTGATAATTGAGGCCAAAAATGATGTTCTCTAATAATGGGAATGGTCTTATCTCAACCAAAATATCCTGCCATCTATCCACTGTGTTTCTCCTTGATCAAGTTTTCCCTCATGGAACTCCTTGGAATACATAATTAACTTTCATTGAACAAAATACCATCCTAAATCAAGTAATCTAACCACCTAGTCCTATCTAGAGTAACAAGTTATTTACAAGCCTTCCATGCCTCTGCAAAATCAGGATCCTCAGGGTACAGATTCTTGAGTTCATCAAACCCAACCACTTCGATCTACATTATTGTCAGCAACAACTATCTCCTACTTAATGCATCTGCAACCCTATTAGACCTTCCACTTCTATGTTTCAACACAAATGTATAGCTTTTCATGAACTCTACCCATTTCAAATGTCTCTGATTCAATTTACCTTAGCTATTTAGGTACTGTAATGCTTGGTGATCAGTATACAAGACAAATTCTTTTGGCAACAAATAGTGCCTCCATTTCTTTAAGGCCTGAACTATTGCATAGAACTCCTGATCATAAATAGAGTACTTCTTCTTTGCATCATTCAATTTTTCACTAAAATAATCGATAGGTTTACCTTCTTGGCTGAACAAAACCCCAATAACACTGCCACTAACATCACAATCCACCTGGAATACCTTTTTGAAATTAGGAAGTTCCAACATAGGTTGCTCTATCACCTTCTTTTTCAAAAATTCAAAATTCCTTGTAGCTCTTGTAGTCCATTTGAACTCTTTTCTATACCCCCTCATTGTTTCAGTTAGGGGTGCACATATTCTATTGAAATTCCTAATGATTTTCCTATAAAAACTAGCTAGGCCATGAAATGACCTCACCTCAGTAGAAAACCTTGGGGTAGGCCATTCCAAGATGACCTTCACCTTCTCTGGGTCCATTTTGAGACCTTCAACTAACACAAAAAACCCCAAATAAACCAACTCCCTTTTGACAAAGCTACACTTCTTCAAATTAAGCAACCATTTCTCTTCCCTCAACCTTTCAAGGACACTACAAATGTGCAATAAATGTTCATCCAATGATTTACTGAAAATCAAAATGTCATCCAAATAGACAACAACAAATTTTCCCAAAATTTCTTTAGTACCTCATTCATAAGCTGCATGAAGGTGCTTGAAGTGTTGGTTAGTCCAAAGGGCATGAATAACTACTCATATAGACCCCTCTTGGTCTTGAATGCAGTCTTCCACTCATCTCCCTCTTGTATCTATATCTGGTGATAGCCACTCTTGAGATCCATCTTTGTGAAGTACTGTGCTCCACTCAAATAGTCTATAAGATCATCCATTCTTGGAAAAGGAAACTGATACTTGATGATTATTCTATTTATAGCCTGAGAGCCTGTACACATTCTCCACTCTCCATTCTTATTTGATGCCAGCACTATAGGTACTACACATGGACTTAGGCTCTCTCAAATCAAACCCTTCCTCAACAGCTTCAGAAGTTGTCTATTTAGCTCCTCAGTCTCAATAGGAGTCATCCTATGAGAAACCTTATTAGGCAAACTAGCTCCATGGATCAAATCTATTTGATGACTGATTTTCCTTATTGTTGGCAACCCTTTTGGAACATTATTAGAGATGACATCTCCATACTTAATAGACCTGAAACTTCAAGTGGAATTTCACTACTACCTTCCTTATCTTTTCTAGGAATCAAATCATAACACATACATTGATGTTTCGTGCCATCCAAAATTTTTCTTTCATCAACAAGACATACCCTAGAACTACTACATACCTTTTCACCCTCCTTTATCAAGGGCTTTAGTTTGTGGCAAAATCCATCCTTTGTCAGAGAGCATATATTTGCATGACCATCATGTACAACATGCTTATCAAACTGTCATGACCTTCCCAAAAATAAATGGAAAACATCCATTGGAATGATTTCACAGAGAACCTCGTCATGGTAACTCCCAATCTTAAACTTTAGCAAACATTACTCATTAAAAAGGACTTTATGATCATCTTGTACCCAAGCAATCCGATAGAGTTGGGGGTCTTTCTCCCTCTTGAAATTTAGCTTTGAGACCATCTCCTCTGACACTAAGTTGTCAATGCTTCCATCATAAACAATCACATCACAAATTTTACCCTTGCACTTGCACCTGGTATGAAAAAAAATCCTCCTTTGTCCAGGTTCACTCTCACCACTCAATAAGACCCTTTCATTAACTAGAACCTCTCCTCTTTTTGCATTCTCTGAATGTGATGACTGTGCATCATCATCCACATGAGCAACCTTTGTTTGACCATCAACTTTCCTATCTGTCCTTCCTTGGAGTTGAGGGCATTCAAAGGAACAATGATCTTCTTTATTACAATTAAAATAGGTACCATAGAAGCTTCCTCTTCTTGAAACTTGTCCATGTCCTCTAGCTCTTCCTCTCTAATCTCTAAAGTTTTGATCATAAAAGTGGTTGAAATCCTTGTTCCTCTGGTTTTGGCTGGTACCCACTTCTTCATTTTTCTTCTAGTTCTCATTTCAACCTCCAAATGACTTACAACCACCCCTTCCTCCTTGATTACACCCTCTTTTCCTTCCATCAAACTTTTTTTTTAGCTTCTCCTCAACTCGCAAGGCAAACCGATATGCCTCTTGAATGCTAGTCATTCTAACCAGACTTAACTCCTCCTAAATGCTAGGTCTTAAACCACTAAGGTAACAAACAACCTTCTCCTTGTTTTTTTTTGCATGCCCTACCCTAATAAGGAATCGGTAAAATTCCTCTATATATTCCTGGATATATTTTCCTGCTTGCTTTAACCCTTGCATTTTCTTGAACAAATCAAGCTTGTAATCAACATGAATGAATTGTTTCTTTAGTTTGTCTACCATGCAATCCCATCTTGTGATTTTCTCATTTTCTCTTCTATTTCTTTCCAACTAAACCTCTTGCCACTAGATTTTGGCATGGCCTTTCATTTTGGTCTTCACAAACTTAATCCTATTAGGGTCCTTGATATCCTCATACTCAAACTATTCCTCCAATTCATTGATCCAGTCGATCAACTCATCCAACTTTAGATTTCTTGAAAACATGTCAATACTAATTTTAGGTCTTTTTCCCAGCTTAGAAATGGCCCTAAAAATCTTCTCCTCAACCTGGATTAGGAATTCTCCATCTCCTTGCCTTTCTTACCCAATATTTCTTTCTTCTTCATTTTCTTCCTTACTTTTGTTGCCTACAACAACATTCATCCCTCTATGGATCTCCTCATGCAATGCCTAGACTTGTCTCTAGAGGGTGCTAACCTTAGGAGTAACAAATCTAGCCCTTCCATAATGCTCCCTTCATGGAGGCATATTCTTGTATCAAACCCACAACCACACAGTCCTAGGACAAACTACCTCATAGTCGGCACTCTATCTACACACTCAGGAAAACCTTCTCTGATACCACTTGATGAGGGCATGATTCAAGAGAAAAATGAACACAATAGGAAAAGGGGAATATTATCATCAGAAATGACCTACAATTACATTCAATAAATTAAACATTAACTCAAAGTTATACCCTAAGGGCTTACAATGTTGTCTTATTCTGGGAAAAATCCTCCTCACAGTACCCTCTCTCACACTCCACTAAGAACTGCCTTTACAGTGCTAGAAATGTTCTTAAATAAACCCCAATTAGGTTTAGGGTTAGGAATAAATTCTAGAATATTCCATTTGTCATGCACTACCAAAAAAAATGGTTCTAGAAATCACATTAGAAGTCAGTGTAAAATTAGAAGAATCCAAAAATGGTAGTCCAAATTCTAGGAGGCATAACTTTTGATTCGAGACTTCAATTGATAAAACATTTACATTTCTAGAAATCTCTCCAAGTGCTCTATAGACCTATGAACTAGCTTTACTCATCCCCCATTTTTGGGGCCTATAAGAGGCTGTTTAGTGCCTCAAATCTGACTTTGAAGTGCTCTTAGGAGGTCTCCAGGCAACTTAAAATTGTAATAACTTTCAAACTATAAAGCCTTTTGACCTGATTCTTTTTCTGGAGTGCTTTAAATTAAAAATATAATCATCCTTCCAACTTACACCCTCTAACTCATTATAATTATGGATCAATTACAAAATAACCTATTTTCTATAGTGGCATATATCCCAAGGTGTTCAAAAACTCTAACCCAGAAAACCAATAGTGGAACTATGAGAGTTGGACTCTTTATTTGACCCAAATGGGTATCCAAAAATGAAAAAAACTTTAAATAGAAACTAACACTAAGCATATTTTTGGGTGATACAGGATTGCCCTTACACCACTGGATGCTCCTACATTAGAATGCAAAGAGGAACAAGGTTCAACATTGACACCAAGTCTCTGGTAGTTTGGACAATGGCCCCTATATCAAATAATCATAAATTGATGGATGTGTAGAGCACATAACAAGGAAACATGGTTGTTTGGAATTTATAGGGCACATTAGGCACATAAATCTCAAAGGTCATGAAATTTTTTTCTTTCATGAATGAGGCCAAGCGAAAAGAGATAGAGACCAAGTTTGCCTATTTTATACATGATTACATTGATGTAAGGAAGCTTTATGAGGATGAGCTTAGGAAAAACCATGTATACAAAGAGCAAATTGAAGAGCTTGAGGCTAAGGTCCAAGCATTAGAGGTTGAGGTTGGATCTCTCGGAGAGAAACTTGTAAATGCAGAGAAAGTGGTTATTACAGAGAAGAACCAAGAACAAAAAGATCAAGAGAAACCAGATAAGGATACAAATGAAGCCCCTACACAAAAAAATGGTTTGGAGGTAGAGGATACACTAGAACCAAAGAGAATGAGCATTGGTGCTCCACGTACTCAGCAAGGAGATGAGACAATGACAACTATCCTTAAGAGTTTCATGAGCCATGAGGTTGAAACTCTGAAGAATATATCACAACAGGATCATTATTATTATTTTCTTTACAAAGCACTAAACAATTCTATAGTGAGGCACTTTCATGGCTATCACTCACATTCAATCTATGGGGGCCATATACATAGTTCTTAGGGAGGCTTATTGTACTAATGGCTAAAAAGCTAAATTTTCCTAATAAAATAATCACAGTGAAGGAGGGTTTAGAGGTAGTCAAATAACTAATTGGCTTCTTCTTTGGCAAACTACAATTCATAAAAGGGAATATATAAGTTTATCTCAAGGAATTCAACACTACATACCACCAATTTTGGATGCCACTAATACAGTAAAGGATTGGCAAGAATGGTCTGATTCCTTTGGTGTCATTGTGACTCAAGAGGCCACTATGGAAATTTTTGAAGATAGCTCTAACATCCTATACAATAAGTTGATTGACTCCCCGTTTAGAGTAGAATTAGAGTTGAACAAAATTTTTGTTGAGTCTAAAGCCATTATGGGTGCCAAGTGGACTAAAGCCACTAAATACCTAGAGGAGGTTAAAATTACAAAATAGCCCACCAAGTGAGAGATCTATGTGTGGGAAGTAGTGGGAGAAATAAAAGCCTTACCAATAGGAAGCAACTGGAACATTATTAAGAATAAAGGTGAATGAGAAACTAAAAGATAAGATTAGATACAATGATCAATTTATCAAAAGGATAAAACTCTCATAAATATTCATATCAAAATTTGAAGCTTTTGAGGATGCGGATGGTAGAAGAAGATAAAGGGGAGTAAAGTCAAAGTGCATGACATAAATTTTCACCTATTGACTTTTTCAACTACTTCCTCTTTTTGATCAAATACTAAGGGATGTCTTGTATAATGTTTTGGGCATGTCTTGCCACCTTTTGTATCCATTTGAGTTTTGGCATGTGTCCTCCTCCCATATTTAGTTTGTTGGAATTCTATTTTAGTATTTCTAGGATGAGGAGTTGAGGTTGGAAGTTTGTACATTTTTTAGTTTATGTTATTTTACAGTCCATCTAGTCTTTTGTGATTATATGAATTTGTTTAAACTTGTAAACTTGAGAGAATAATGAATATTAATGATCAAATGGCTAAGTTCTAAGTTATATTGTGAGTCTATATCTAGTGTTGTATGTATTTTCGAAGGAAATTAATAGAAGCAAGAATTTTGACATATCTGTGTATCTGAGTTTTGTCTCCTTTCTTGTATATTTGTGATTTTGAGATTGAAATGAGAAATGTTCTTTTAGATTATTATAATTCAGATAGATTGTATATCTCCTATTAATTGCATTTAGTTCAAGGAATTAAGTAACTTCTTTCAATAAGAGCTAGAGTTTTGGGTATATGAGAGGGATATGATAAGAATGAAGTTCAGAGTTCATTATTGACAAATTTAATTGCAAGTCAGTTAAATAGGTCCAAGACTGCTGGTATTGACTCTATATAATGGTGGATAAGGCACTAATCACTTAATGTCAGTCACAAGTTGATGATTTAAATAATTGCAAGATATATACACTAATCAAAATCAATTTTTCATTTCAAGTAATGAAGAACTAAAGTTGCTGGTCAACACTTATTTGTAATTAATTTCTTATTGATTATAAATAGCCATTGTCATCAAAAAGTTTATTAAAAATCTAAGAAGAAGATTATGACCATTTTTTGCTATAAGGGATAATCTTGAAAAGAAGAGTATCATAAAATTTATTAGATAAATTCCTAAGGTTTTCCCACCTTGGCCTTGTAGAGCCTAAAATGAAGGAGGTATTCTTATATTTTATTGAAGTTTCTCTAGAAGCTAGGACTGATCACATTAAATATAGGATTTGGCTAATCCTTAGGTTGGTTTTTGTCTTATGTTTTCTGGTATTGGGTTTAAGGTAAGTAGTCTAAAAAATAAACAATAGACCTTTTTTCATCTAGTAGATCTAGTTGTGTAAGTCTGGAAACTTTGTAATCCTCATTTGATACTCATACTCGCAATGATATGCACAAGGATGGGAGTTTAACCTCAATAGGTAGGACCCTTTGGCACCATAGGCCATGTAGTATGGAGCTATTTATATGGATGTACAAAATGAGGCATGGTGAACCTATAGGGCAGGATTGATTTGTAGATGCCAATCACGACCAAAAACATTGGAAACTTTCTTGAGGATTTTGAGTAGGGTTCTATTAGTTTCCTTAGTTCGAGTTTTACATTCTAGAACATATGAGATGGAGAAGTGGTGGTGAATGTGGAGGGAGGTGTAGAACTCTTCCATATTTAGGTTTTCAAATTTATCTCAGTGGTTTGTAAAAATGGTGTTGGGGATATCAAAGCAAAAAACAATATGATAGAGGATGAATTTATAAACTTGAACTCCCATGGCATTAGTAAGTGGGACTACCTCAACCCACTTGGTTAAGTAATCTATGGCTATGATGATCCATTTGTGGCCTTCTAAAGATAGTGGTACAATAACACCAACAAGATCAACCCCCAACATGCAAATAACCATGGTGCTACAATGGGTTGGAGATCTTGAGTTGGAGCTTGAATAAATTTTGCATGATGCTAACAAGGTAGACACCTTTTGACAATGTCACAGACATCATGTTCAATAGTAGGCCAACAGTAGTCAACTCTTAAGATTTCTCATGCTAGAGACTATACTACTCATGTGAGCACCGCACCGCAAAGTCCAAAATGTGCCTCTTTTAATACCATAGGGTTTTTGATTCACTAGTGTAGTAGGATTCTGTATGAATAAGGTTTTGGCATTGGGTTTGTGTGAGGTGGGGATAGATGATATCATCTTTGAGGTAAGCTTGAATTTCATGGTACCATGGAGATTGGGGACCGACCAAGATGCATACCCGTGTTGAGTCATCATTCTCATATGCAGGGTCATGTAGTTGTTTGACCAAGAACTAATATTGTGTAGGCTCCTGAGATATTTTTGAGAGTGAGCCTATAGTGGCCATTACATCTGGTACTTTATTTTGTAACCTTGGTACTTGTGTGAATTGAATCTTGATGAAGTATTGCTTTAGTTGGTCAATCAATTATTTGTATGGTAGGAGCTTGTCGTCTTTTGTTTGAAGACCTTCTTGATGATCAATTAAGAGTCTACAAAGACCTATAGCTATGTTATGTTCCATTCAACCATCATTTTGAGCCTTTTAATGATAGATTCATATTCTAAGATGTTATTGGTGCATTAAAATCATAGCTTGAAGGCTTGGGGGATGTAGTCACCTTGAGGGGTAACCAACAATATCCACATTCCTAATCTATGAGATGTATATGACTCATCAAAATATAGTTTCCATGATGGGTTTTCTTCTATCATACACATGTATTCATCTAGAAATTTAATGACTAGTGGATAGGTGTCGACCAAAGGTACATCGACCAAGTGATCTTATATGGCTTGTCTCTTGATTTTCTTTTAACCTAATGGATGTCAAATTTACTAAGGAGCATGACCCATTTTTCCAATTGGCCGGTGAGTCTTGTGCATGATAGTATATACTTCAAGGGTTCAATCTTGAATTTGAGTTGAATTGTGTGGCTCAACATGTAGTGGTGGAGGTTCTAAATGGTGAAGATCACTACCAAGTAGGATTTTTCCATCTCTAGAGTTTGACTAATATAGTACATAGCCCTCTCTTTTCCATTATCATCAAGTTGGGATAAGAGTGCTCCTAGTACCATCAAAGTAGTTGATATGTATAGTATTAATGGTCACCTTGCAACTAGTGGAACAAAGATAGAAATATTTTCCAAGTATTTCTTGATCTTTTCAAGGATACATTGAAATATATGATCCCATTTGAAATCCTAATCATTTTTTGGCAAATGCATAAATGGATGACATTTATCTGCTGATTGTGAGATGAACCATCCAACTGATTGCAGTTTTCCTTGGTGAGTGTAGTGTTGTCTCAATGTCTTTGGAGGAGGCATGTCCATGATGGATTTATACTTTTGAGGGTCAATCTCTATACTACATCATGGCATAATGAATCCTAAGATCTTTTTGGACATGATTCTAAAGACAAATTTCTTTGGGTTAAGCATGAGGTGATATTTTTCTAGTCGACCAAACACTTCTTCAAGGTCAACTAGGTAGTCCAAGGCATTGATGAATTTTACCAATATGTCATCCATGTGATCTTTGAGGGTCTTATGGATGAGGTCATGAAAGCTAACCATCATGGCCCTTTGATAGGTTACTCTTGTGTTCTTTAACCCAAAAGGCATCATGTTGTAGCAGAAGGTCCCCCATGGGGTTGTGAATGTCATTTTATATTTATCTTCTTCTTCTATCTATATTTTATTGTACTTGGAGGTTCCATCCATGAGGGACAGAAGTTCATTCCTAGTTGTGAGATTTATGATCATATTAATATTTTGGAAGGGAAATTCATCCTTGGGACAAAATTTATTCAGATCTTTAAGTCTATGCAAATTATGATATCCCCAGAAGGTTTATTGAATGGTACCATGTTAGAAATCCACTCAGAGTAGTCGATTAGATGAATGACCTTTTCTTCTAGAATATTTTTGAGTTCTTTTTTGACCAATAGGGTGACGTTAGGATGCATCTTTTATAGTTTTTGCTTGACTGGCTTGACCTTCAAATCTATTGCCATGTGGTGTACAACCAATTTAGGGTCTAGTCCTGGCATGTCTTTGTACAACCATTCAAGCTGTCCAATATTTTCTCGCAATAACTCTATGAGAATGTCTACTTTTTCTTTTTTCAAGCATGTTGTGATGTACATGATCCTGTGAGTCTCTATTAAACTGATGTTGACCAGTCTTGTTTCTTCAATTAGGATATATGATAATTTTGGCCTATAATCCTGTTGGGGAAGGAAGAAATATCCATCCTTGGGTGCCTCAAAAAGGTTTTTTCCATCATATACATCCTTTATTTATTTTTCATTTTTTGATTGATTCGATGGCGCTCTAGAGGAATTTTCACCAAGGGATGCCTTTGTTTTTCCTTTTTCCTTTTTTATTTTATTTTCTTTGGTTTTTTCGCAACTGGAGATTTCATCCTCCATGAAGTAGCCCTTAGGGTCCAATTTGTAGACATAAGCTGATGGTGGCTTTAGTTTCTTGTGTGCTGTCTTGGCCTTCATGAATATTTGGAGCACTTCTTCAGTAGGGAACCTGTTAATGTGGAGTACACTTGGTTAGTCACAATCAATGAGTTCAAGGTGGGTGAGAGGAAGGTCTATGAGTTTTATGGATAGCTCATGGATGATGAAGTCTCCTAGGTAGATGTCATCATCATGGATTTCATCATAGGCTCTCTTTTCAACTTCCTTAGGGATGTCTTCAATCTCTACAAGTTTTCCCTAGATGTTCAAGAAAGCATGACCATCCTTATTAGTGCCCCCCTAAGCCACCTCCTTGATAATCCCATTATTTAGTAGCAAGTTGATTTGAGTGGGGATATTTCTGTTTGAGGTAGTCAAGGAGCCTTTTATCTTTTAGAGGTGGGTCCTTTTATAACCATGTGCTAATGTATGGAGCCATTTCCTTCCCATTAAGGATCCCATTAGAAACAAATTCCAAGCTGTTTGAGATAGGGAGGCGTGTCTTCCTTCAATCCTTGATGGGTTGGTCACCCCTATGTGTGTGGGTGAAGTGGCAAGGCACCAACGATAAATGCATCTGAGAGATGATATTCAACAAAAAATTGGTAGTTGATCGTAATGGTAGATAGTGTAGAGGATAGTATGGCATTGGGGTCATGATAGGTACCAAAAGAGCTAGCCATGAGAATGATGATCTCACTTCTAGGATGATTTTACTAGATTGCAATACACAAAGGTTTCTAGATTACTATGGATGGTTACCTTAGTGCCATGGTGCATAAATTTGATGCACTAATGATAAGTGGATGGAACAATCTTCATGGCACGGATCCATGGTCAATCAAGGAGGATGTTGAAGGGTAGGTTAAGATCAGCTATGTGACATACTATTTCTTGAGTAGCAATCTCAACTCTAATGAGAAATAAGATAGATCCTTATTTGGTTCTTTCCAAGTTATCATAGACCTTGATGGTGATGACCACATCTATAATATCTACCTCAGTGTATCTTGCTTGTTTAGTGAACCTAAAAGTGCATAGGTTTAGAGATGACCCATTATCTATCATGACCCTCTTTACTACTAAGTTAGAAACCATAATGACGATATGGAGTGGGAGGATGTGGTTTGGCTCAATTTCTAGGATGTCAGAGGGTTTGAAAGATAGGGCACATGAGGTAGAGAGGCATCCCACCAAGTTTCTAAATTTTGTGGCATTGATATTAGTGGGGACATGAGATTCAAGGAGCACATTGTTAAGGATATCCTTATGAAGTGGGCTAGTGCGAAGGAGTTCTAGAATGTATATTTGGTCTAGCATGTTTCCAAGGTTTTCTAGAATACTATATTGCATTCTAGAAAGAGAAGGTGTAGGCCTTAAAATATTAAGTTGAGTTTGTCATGTTTTGACTACACATTGATTATCTGGGCCCTTGGTATTTCACACATTAACATAAGGCTCAACATGGGATATACAACTGATCAAATAAACATAGTAAATTTATGTTGAAATGTAGTCTTCTAATCTATCATGACTATCACCTTGCTTGGTTTGGCTGTTGTTGGCTTTGTTGTTGTTGTTGGCATTTTTGTTCTATACAAGTGCTTTGCATGTATTTTTATTCTTATTGTATGGAAGGAATGCATTTTGGTAGATCAAAAGTTCTACATTTGTAGAGGTTTGTGCTCCCACTATGATTTCCTTAGGGTCTATGAGATCTTGCACATAATCTTTGAGTTACATACATTTGAGGGTGAGATGCACTTTGACACAATGAAATTTATAAAACTCATTCTCACCATGTGGTCATGGGTTGGCTTGGATCCAGTGGTTGTGTTTGTGGGTGGTGGATAAGATTGTCTTGGGCCATTTTTTTGAAAAAATTATTAAGCTATTCCCCCAAGGGAGTGTATACACAGGGTTATTTTTGGACTAATTATTTTTGTCTAGCTTCCATGGAAATAATATTGGTCTATTTGGTTGGTCCTTGGTAATCAAGTGCCAGTGTGTTTTGTTGATATTGTTGTTACAAAGGTTGTTGGTATGCTTTTTGATAGCAATTTTTTTTTTGATATAATGGTTGTTGTTGAAATTTCTATTTATAAGGGGTGTTTAATGTTCTAGGCATGACACCAACCACTTGGACATGTTGCATATCAATGGCACTATTTGTTATTGTGTTCTTGTCCCAATACTGCAGTTTGTCATTAGATTGTCCTCGCTCTTGATTATTCTCTTTGTAGAGAATTATGATTCCATCATTTATGAGCCCTCGCTCAAGCCCTATGCCCTTCTCTTTGATGTATTTGTATGGTTGTAGGAAGTTCATAACCATGTGGTGAGAGAGTTTGGGATGTGCATTGTCAATAAACATCTTGAAAAGGTAGCATTCGGGTAGATTGCTAGATATTCATATCATGAGAGTTTTCCACCTTTGCAAATAATTAGTGAGATTTTCACCCTATTTCTATTTAGTGTGGAAAAAATCAACCAAAGACAACTATTTTTCAACAAGATGGGCATACTATGCCACAAAGGCCTTAGAAAGATCAACAAATGTGTTTATTGTGCCATAAGACATCTAATAGAACCAACCATTCCACAGAAAGGCCTCCCAGACTTTTGGGAAAGAGGTGCATGAGGAACACATCACTATAGGCCACTTCTTGGAAATGCATGTAAAAATCTTTGACATATGTGATTGCATCTCCATTCCCCCTAAATTTATCAAATTTGAGGATCTCAAAATGCTTCAGGAAGGGCATCATCATGATGCCCCCATCGAATGGGTATGGGAAGACATTTTCAAATTTGAAGGTTTTGGATTCGGTACCATATTTGAGTGCTTTCAAAGCTCTCTTCATATCCTTTTTGCTCTGAGTTGATAGGTGGTATAGGTGGTGCCCCCAATCTATATTCCCCCAATGTAGGGTATGTGTCAGATAAAAAATGTGAATATGGATGGTTTTGATGGGTGTATTATTGTGGGTGGAATGTGAATTTCTCTACTACTTGGTCAAGATTTATGGGTTGTTGTGGTGGTGGTTGGACATACTACAACACTTGCTAGGAGAATTATTGTTGATATTATAGTTATTTTTTGGTGGGTAGGTGTGGGATTGTTGTCGAAATGGATAGCTCTGTGTGGGTGCTAGCACATACTACTTTTGTAATAGTTGTTGTTGTAGTGGTGGTGGTGGATATGCTCATGTGATGTTTTGGGATGCCACATTTTCCCCAATGTAAGTTGGATGTGCTCTTGATTGGGGGGTAACTAGGTGTTGAGGGGTACCAAATAGTTGATGTGGGGAACTACCCCCATTGCAACTTATTTTCTTGTGGTATCATTTGACTGCTCCCTAATGGTGGCATGGAAAAATAGTTGTCGATGGATGATAGTGGATTGGTTGGCTATGGTGGTGGTCATTGTGCTTGGAAGGTTGGCATGAATGAGTTACTAGGTAGGAGGCTTATTGCCTACCCTTATGATTTTACAAAATTCTAAGGGCTAAGTGGAAATGAATTGATAGTGTTTTGATAAGAAGCAAATGGATTTATTTTAACATTAGGGGTGATGATAGGTTGGTTTCTAGGCCTTATTGGTGACATTCTTGTGGTGAATTGAGGTGTTGATTGGATGTTCTTCTAGAATGGGTTGGATGCACTACTAGTGGGTATGTATGAGGTGTACACACCACCTTGGGAGGTGGAGGGTGCTGCAATATTGAGAAAGATGATGTGGTTTGTAAAGTTGCAATAGTAGTGACAAAATTTGATACATATGTGGGCTGTGTAATGGTGAGTTGTTGAGGTGTTTTGTAGACTAATGGTTGTGTAATTATGGGTTGCTTAATTTGTGGGATGGAAGCATAGAGTTGGGTGGATGTTACACTTCAGTCCAAGGTTTGTTGTATCTTTTATCTCTATAAGTTGTGCCTTGACTGAAGACTACAATTCTAGGATTTAGTCACTTCGAGTAACATGGAAACACTCCTAGGTAGTAGGAAGTACTAGGGTTAGGAGTGAATCTCTAGGTTATAGGATGGTTCCTTATGATATTTCACCTATCTACTTCTTTAGATAGAAAATTAAACCTAAGAGGGAAAGGGATAGAAGGATAAATCAAAAGTAAATGTTGAAAAGTAAAATGGGTGATTCACTGAAGACTAAGATGAAAATATTGCTGGCCTAACACAATGAAACAATTATGAACAGTTGATATGAGCACAATATTGGCCTCAAGAAAACTCATACATGAATAATTCACAAGAAGGAAACACTTCATACAAGATGCTAAGGGGAATGCTAACATTCATAGTTAACTATTTGAGATAAGGTGCAATGTCATGACTAGCAACCTGTATAAACATTCTAGAACTTCACTTGCAATTAAAATTGAGATAAAAAATCTAGGGATTTAGAGTAAATTACAAGAAGTCCTATAAAATTAGTAAATTAAGCAATAGAAGACACAACAAGGGCTATTGAACTATTCATTTATTTAGATTTCAAAGATCATTCCACAACATTCATCAAGACTAACTGCAAAGTAAAGAAATCTGTAGAGAAAGCATGAAGGATTCGTAAGAAATCTTGACAACACTATTTTGAATAAAAACTTTGAAATTCCAACCCCTTTTCCACATCTTGTAAATCCTTATAAAGAGAAGGATTTCCAAAGGCTTTAGATGTGTGGGAACATGTCAAAAAATTATTGGAAGAATACAAAATACAAAGATATTTTCAAAAGGTTAAATTTCACATTTACATTCTATATTCTCTGTATTCGGGTAAAACCAGGAAGATGATCATGAGAATTTCCAGTTGGTACTTGTTGTAGGAGTTCTTTAATTGATTCTATTTTCCTTTATTTCCTTTCATCATGAAATTCATCAATTGCATTAGCTGATAAAGTTATGATATCTTCAACTACTCTTACCACATCCATTTCTTCTCTGGAGCCATTCAAAATATCTGATCCTTTCTTTCAAACTTCCTGCTCTACTTTATTCGGGATTAGATCTTTGTATTTCCTAGTTCTAGCTCTGTAACTTGAAACTATTATTTTTTTCCACCTTTGGTCAAACTCTTAACTGATTTCCCAATGAGAGCCACATGCCATTATTTGATAGGCTAGGATCACCACCTTTTTACATCCTGACAACTATATTCCCAGTATGACCAAGTTGACTCACAATGACACAATGTTATGATCTTACGATCCATGCCACATTTCAAAACTTGATTGGTTCAACCTCAAATTTTATTGAAAGTCAGCCATCTACACCATGTTTCCCCCTCTTGTTATATTTCTTTGGATAACCTTCTTGCTTCTTTGGTTAGTGACATAATGATAGCCCTCGATCAACCTTCAATTTGATAGTGGAAACCAATAACTACATCATAATTGTGCTGGTCCCAATAGGACACATGTCCCATTATCACTATCTCATTGTGAGTGTTTGTCATGCATCTTTTGTTAGCGACAAAGTGATAACCATAGATTTCCTTTTGATCTAACAGTCTTGATGCAATATCTTGTCTGTACTATGTTTATACTCGTGGCAAATAAAATCTTGACAACTAGAACTTCGTACTGACAACAACCTACAACAACTCTGAAAAAGCTGTTCCGACCACTTTCCACATGTCACATCATCACTTTTTTGCTATAGGAAAAAATAATGCACTTTTGCACAATGACATAACAATAACCCTCGATCTAACGATCACAAGGAATTGAATTTTGCTTGGCATAGTCAATATTCTTGACCAATTAGGTACTACCACATCATCACATTTTATTTGACTCCTTTCTTATTGTGCAACTTAATCTTTAATATAGCCCCACTTGGACATGTGTCTTGTTCTTGCTATCTCACTATAGATAAAAAACCTCCATCTTTTTATAGTGATAAGATGATGGCCGCACATCTGCTCTGAGATCTATGGTCCTCCATGTTCTGTTGATTACTGCACCTAACTCCCAAACAAGATGGCCCATTTTTCCACGTGTTCATTTGTCACTTTGTCGCTATAACTATTGATTATGAAACTTCCATTGATGATATAGAGATAGCTATAGATCTCCTTCTAATCTGATAGCTTATGGTTGAGCAATCTCTTCCTTCTACTTCATATATGTGGTGAATAAAAACTTGACATCTGGAGCCTCGTACTGAAAAAACCCTTCTGAAACTTCTCTCATGAGCTGGTCTAACCTATCCATGTGTCACATCATCATTTTTCACCATGGATAACATCCTTTCTCCTTTGGTTAGTGACATAACGATGACCACTGGTCTATCTTTGATCAGACGACTGGAAAGATACACAATCCTCTCTCTCAAAAGTCAAAACAAGGCCCACCAGATAGGTGTCTACTTGTCATTATGTCACTATAAGTAATGACCTTGAAACTCCACAAAGTGACATAACAAAGACCCCTAATTTTTTGAAAGATCAAGGGCTTTCATGATTTTTGACTTTGTGACATAGAATATAACCCACGAAAGCTTAAAAGGTTTTAATAAATCTTGGTCATAAGCATAAGACATGCAGATTCAAAAGGTTAGAAAATCTAGGGATATAAAAGCTAAAACATGGTCAAACATTTTACGTATCCCCTTCATGCATGTATGGAATTTAATAAATCAATAGAAGAATGTGAAATATGGCCACCACCCTAAAGAAAATACTAGTCAACATTTCTACCCATTTTTGCATAGTGATAAAAATGGTAACAATATCATTGATTGATGTTCTCTTCTAGGTATGAAAAAGGGGTCATTGGGATCAGAGGGACCAATGGGGGGTGGAAAATTTTCAAACAAAGGATGCATGGTCTATTATGTCCAAAGGTCGTGGTCTCCCAAAGCCAAAGGCACCAATGTTATCTCTTTGAAAATTTTCCATGATGGTTTCTTTGTTTCTATCTCTGATGGAATTGACAAGGGTTGCATGGCCATGTTGATTCATAAAGGCATCTATGTCTAATGGTGAGGGTCCAAAATATTTTAGATTTTGTAGAGGTGGGTCATGTGTGATCATGGAGGTCATTAGGTCTAGTTGTGTACTAGAAAAGCCACCACTACGACTAGGATCCTTGTCTTTCTTCTTCCTTCTTTTTTTTCCATGACATATGGTATGTGGAATGAAATGACAATGCTCCTAAGGGAGAGATGTAAGATGGTATGGTAGCAAGTGAAATATACAAGGATATTGTTTCTAAGTTTCCTAAAGATGTGACAACACTTAACCTATGATGCAAAGATTTCCTAGGGTCTAAAGATGCATGGTAGGTACATAGGTAGTGATAGAAAAGGCGATGATGGAGGGTCTTATTTTCTAGGGATATTGTATCTAAGATACCTAAAGGGTTAGCAATGTGATGTCAAAGAAAAATAGATGCTTTCCTATGTGTAAACTCAAGATATAGCAATCATGTCAACTTTAGGATAGACTAATGACCCTTTGAAAGATGTGTGATGATCAAATGTGGAGCCCAACCTATGGATCAAGGTGATAAGGGACAAAAGTGACAAAGATAGACTACTCTATATGGATGCAAGATGTAGGATAGACAAATCTAATAAAGTTACAAAAAATGCTTGAGGATGATGAAGGATATTGATCTAGGCTTTTGATTTGGATGGGGATGGGTTTCTAAAGCACGGTCTAAGTATTACGAATCTACAAAATTCCTAAGGAGGATAATAACCTATATGATAAAACTAAAGGGACAAAAATATGATTTGGAAAGTGTAAAGTGTGTTGAAGAGGATGGACCTAATCAAAGTGGGTGTAGCTAGTGTAGTTGATGAGGTTCTAGTTGACTCCACATCTCAAGGTCATGTTTTGAAATTTTTTGTCCCACTATATTTGTAGGGCTACCTCAATAAATTCTTTATCAATTCTATCAAGTTTAGCAAGTCTTAAATTGGGCATGTTTTTTTTGCATTCTACTTCTATTTCTTTGTATACTACTAGTTATTTGAGTTTGACCTTTTTGAACTTGGGTTTTGGTTGGTCCAACATGAGTTTTCCACTTATCTACTCTAGGTTTTTCTGAACACTAGGTTCAAGAAAGTGATTATGAAAACCTTTTACTTAGGTTGGAAAATATGAAATTTCGGATATAAAATGATTCTAAGTGGACAAAATGATCTTAAAGGATGAGTAATAACTTTGGTTTGAAGTAAAAGGTAAGAAAAAATATACTAGGCCCAGGGTTGTTACAAATAGACTTGCTAACAACCTTTCAAAAAACAAAGATAATACTTTATGATAGTATATATGACTTTGTGAGAAAAGAATCTCTCAAAGGAAAAATAAAATTTGAGAGAGACAACAAGTGATCTTTTTGGAAAAAGGATTTGATAGTAACCAATGTGTATGTTTTTACAAATGTTTTTCACATGGTCTAGTCACAAAGAAGATAGTTCAAGCACACTTTATCCCTAAGGTCAAATTGGCTTCAATATGTTATTCCATGGCCCAAAACTTGGTGTCTCCTAATTTTAGTGCAACATGTCCCTCTCAATCTATTAGGCAAGTTGATACAAGAGTCAATCAATAAATGATACACATCAAAGAATCTTCAAGGCATGAAAAAAGAAGTCCCTGATATATGGGGACAATGACTCTCGGGGATGAAATCCAAGTAGCCTTATACCTATACCACATGAGCATAATGGTGAGTAATCTTGGGGGATGTTGTTTCCATTTCATCGTGAATAAAATACCAAGGATAAAAGGATGGATACTAATTGGCTTGTAACAAGATCCATGGAGTCCTCTGAAATGTTTGTTATGCATGTGAGCCACTTAAGAGTCTATTTTCACCATTTTGAAATTGTAGGAACTCATTTTCCTACCTCAGATTACCATTAGAAATGTATTTCTTGAACTTGGTAGATTGAGGAAAAGTTTACATTCTCATTTATATATTAGTCAGAGGGATTTATCAGTTTGAGCTTGTCTCCTAAGGGGATGCACATTTCCTAGAGGATTGAACTCTCTAGAAGCACTTCTAGGTTGTTGGGGATAGTATTGCTAACAAATTTGATATATGCATCACATATTTAATGGTTCTATTGAGAAAATAATAAAAGTTAGCTCAAAAGATCTATTTGAAAAACATATCTTCAAACACATAAAACACTTGGGTTCATTTCAACCTTAAAGATTTTAGTTTTTTTTCCTATGTAAGATCTTGAAGACACTTGTGATTAGCATAAAATGTTCTTTCCATCTTGAAAATGTATGTCAACATAATAAATCAAGTCAACTTAATAAATAATGCATGAAAGATTTTGAAATAGATGGGAATAAGAGCAATTTACCTTAAGCATTTAATATTTTGTGATTTCTTTTTAAGCCCCAAAGTTGAAGTGTGTTGATTTAAAATGTTTTTTTTTTCTTTTTAAGCATTCAAGATTTGATGAAATTTTTTTAAGTCCAAATTGAAAATGTGATTCATAGCATTTTTTTTAATCCTTATGGAATTTAAGAGCGTGTTTGATATCTATGCATTCATTCAAATGAAAATATTGTCAATCTATTAAACATTCAAGATGGAGTTTGCACCTTATTTTTTTCTCAATTTTAGCAGCCAAACATAAATGTGATGAGTTTGTTCATTTTCAAGATTTTTTTGTTGGATTTGTTAAGCCCAAATTGAAAGTGTGATTTTATCAAACCATGATTAAGCATGCAAGTTAATTCCAAAAACTGATTTCAAATGACAATCTACTAACAATAGTTAGCAAAATAATAGTTTCCTAGGCTCCCTCACCTATACAAAAGATGAAATCCATAGTTAGATCCTTTAGATTTTACTGTTAAGTAAATGCACTATAGAAAACATCAAAAGTGCTATAGAATAATTCAAAAGCGTTACATAACACTCTAGTAGGAACTATACATTGCCTCCTATAAATGTGCCACAAAATTATGCAAATACGCTAAAGACTTAGTAAAAAGACTAAATGTTTGTGCAAATGCACTAAAAAAAGTTGCAAATGTGTTTTAAAAATTGTAAAATCGCTACAGGATATTTATGTCTTCTAGTGTAGGTAGAAAGTGAAAACTTGCAATAATTTCAAATGTGCTACAGAATCAATCAAATGCACTACAAGAAATTTCATATGTGCTATAGAATGATGTAAATGTGCTACAGGATTGCACAAATGCACTAAAATAGTTTTCAAATGCACTAAAATATGATTTAAATGTGTTATTATAATTGATAAATGTACTACACTATGGTTCACCAGGTTCTATAGAAGTTTTTTAATGCAGTAAAGAGGTCATGGATACATTAGAGAAAATGGTATATGCACTAAAATGACCCATAAAAATCCACCCGAGCTGTTATGAGGTTTATTGAGAACTTTTTAAAGTTTTCAAAGCACAATTCTTCCTTCCAAATGTGTCTCCAAACCTGCACAAGCACCAAAACACACATGCAAAACAATCAAACAATAACAAACATTAGATTTTTATTTTGTGAGAGAAATGGATTGAAATGCATGAATGAATGACCATTTGTGGGTGCCACTAGGCGTGCCAAAATGTATCACCTAGGATTGTTATTGCCAATGGAATACCAAGGTTAGACAAAGCATTCAACAAAACAACAAGGTTATCACCTATGAAAAGACCTTCAACATGAAACCAAAAATGATTAAAAGGAATGTAAAACTCATTCCAAATAGCTCTAAGTTGAAGAGGATTTTTCCAAGTGATGGAGATGTATGCTCATGTGTGCCTCAAGCCTTCAATGGATGAGAGATGGAAGCATGAAACAAGTGTGAATTTGAGCATGGTAAGGGTGTATTGATGACATTATAACATTAGCATAAAGAGTGGATATAAATGTGAAGGGAGAGGGGTTTATTTGTAGGCCAAGGGAGGTGAATATGTAGGGTCAAGATTCAAAGATGGATGGAGGATGAGGGAGGGATAGGATGCAAGGAGAGAGAATCACATGGATTGTGCTTTCTCAATTCCATAGCCTTGTGACAAGTTTCACAAGGAGAGAGGATGTGATAGGATGAAAAAAATAGAGGGAAAGTGGGGGGACAAAGGAGTTATTTGGGGGTTGGAGTGTGTAAGAGGGATGTAAGGGAGTGTAAGGGATGTGTAAGAGCATTAAATGCACGTGGGTGGTGTGAGTTTTAAATATGGGCCTCTAGTTAAACCACACATTTCAACATGATCATTATTTGTCAGTAACATACTAACATGAACATGAGATTATTCATTCAATATGTTTGCACAAAACGATCTTTTGCCTTCTAACTAGATGAGGTTTTACTACACGCTCTCAAAATTGAGATTTTAGTAACCAGATCAAACTAGTAGGAAGGATATGAATGAATGAAAATGCAAGATTAATCTATATTTTTAGTATTTTGTATGCAAAGATATGAATTAATCAATATGATATTTTAATTATTCTAAGAACAATGATAAGAAAATTAAGCTAAATGAATGCATTTTAATCTAGATGATGCACATGTAAAATAAATAGAGATTCAAATGCAAAATACTTGAGTAATCAATCCAACAGTGATTCAATAATCTTCACTTGAATCCTCTTCAAATGAGAGGCTAGGGGTCTCTTTTATAGAATCTTGAACCCAATCACCAGGCAAGATTATATCGAGTGTATGGTTTAGATTGAATGTGAGATTGAGTCCTCCATTTGTTATGGAGTTGAATGAGATGAAATAGGAGGTAATATAGATCTATTCAAATATGCACTCATAATTATTATTCTAATTGACTAAATAATTAGTTTCAACAATTACGAAGAGCATATTTGATTTCATCAATATATTTAATTCCTTTTTCATGTGATATGAATTAGGAGAGAATATTGATCCACTCAAACATGACATCATAATTTAATATTCTAATTAGTTGAATAATTAGTTTCAACACTTATGATATGTATATTTAATTAAATCAATGTATTTAATTTCTTTTTTAATGTGTATTGGCTAAAGAGGATGATTTATGATATTTGATGACATAGAAACCAATTGATGATATTTTTAGAGTTATCTCCAGAACGAAACTTAACCTTCAAGAGTCTAGATAGAATCCCTAGATACCGGTCTAATAGAACAAAGATTGTCAAAATTCATAAGATTATTCCAAGAATGAATTTCAATCCTTAGGAGTAAGGGTTAGAATGCCCCAATAGCTGTCCATTAAAACATGATGAGATTAATCATGATTCATAGGATTGTACCTTGAACAAGGCTTAATCCTTAGGAGTTAGGGTTAGAATGCCCTGATACCTATCTATTAAACAATGATTGAAAGAAAGATTCAAATTATCTCTAGAATGAAGCTTAATCCTCTAGAGTCCAGATAGAACAACTAAACATTGGTTTAAAAAAATGATAGCAAGACCTAATCACGAGTCGTAGGATTATCCCCAGAATGAGGCTTGATCCTCAGGAGTCCAAATAGAACACCTAAATACTTGTCCATTGAGCTATGACTAGAATTATTATGAGTTTGATTAGTTGATCAATAAGTAAGATTAGATAGAATATGATCCCAAATAGAAGGAAAAAAGATGCCCTGAGTGATGAGATGACCCTAGAGATTAGGAAATTATATTCAGATTAAGTTGAAGCCACATTTGAAAGATTCAATGATTTAATCATCTTGCCCCTTCGAGAACGAAATTGAAAGATGACACAACATAGTAGTAGTGAGAAGCAATATATGTCAAGATATTGATGTGAGAAAATATTAAGAAGAATGTAGAATAGATCAGAAGAGCATGAATAAAATTTGGAGTTGATTAAGAGTAATTTTAAAGTTTGGTTGACTAAGTTTGACCAAAGTTGACCAAGGTTGACTTTTGATGAAAAAGTTGAGAACTTTGAGAAAATGTTGATACGATGATGTCCTAGGGTTCATAAAGTATTAGAAAGATAGATTGCACAAATGGTTGATCGCATAGGTCCCAAAATTTTAAAATGCAAATTTGAGCTGTTTAAGTCTATCAAATTCTGAATTTGATGCTGAAAATGAGTTCGGAGTAGTCCAATTAGCCAGATGGGTGATTTTCACATCCATTAGAGCACTTTGAAAATTTAGGTCAAAATCTATATAAGGGCCCAAAGGGTCATTTTCAATTCATTTGATCTTTTGTCTTTTGTGGAGAAGGGACTCTGAGGCAAAAGAGGTGGTCCCTATGCACTCTCACCATTTGAGCAATCCAAGTGACACAGTCAACCAATAGACTACAAACCTCTAGTGAGTAATCAATAAGCCTCTTAGTCATTTCAAAATTCATGTATTTTAGTATATTTTTGGCCTATTTTAGGGAGTTTGAATTTTATTTCCATTTATTATGTGGCTTATATTGGTGTAGTCCCTAAGGCAGAAGAGTAGGTGCCTCGTTTCTCAGAGTACATGAAAGCCTCAAAGGGTGCATGACCTCTTGCTAGAGTAGATGCTCCTCCTCCTCCTCCACCCAAGGATGAAGGAGAAGGATGTAGTTTGATGCAGAAGCATCTTGGGTTTCCTTGTAATCCTGCATTTTTGTTCTTTCTACCTTTGGCTGCCGAGTTCTTAGTGGAAGCCAAGTATTCAGTTGATGCCGAGTCATTCATTTGATTGTTGAGTTCCTGTAGTTACCGAGTGAACTCTTTGGATGCCGAGTCATTCTTAGTTGCTACCAAGTTCCTTTGGTTTCCAAGTGAATTCCTTTGGATGCCGAGTGAATTCTTTGGTCATTGAGTGCCTTTGGTTGCAGAGCATTGGAGTATGCCAAGATCGTAGTTTTTGCCAAACAATTCCTTTGGATACCAAATTCGTGTAGGTGCCATGTGCCTATTTTCTGGGGAACATCATTTGTTGAGTTGTCTGTGTCTGGTTCCAGTCTGGGATGATTTGAATTGCATTTAATTTTGGTATAGATAGTTTATATCTATTTGAGCTGACTTGTGGCTTTCTAGAATCTTCTGTAAGCCATTTTGGAAAATATTTAAAGGGGTCTAGGTTTGAGTTAGTCAGTAAGTGGGTAGAACTTAGAGGATCGAGTAGAAGATGCTAACTTGAAGTTGGTTGTCTGGATTTGAATCTATTTTTAATTGGCCATAACCTAGAAGGCCTTACAGTTAGGCATGTATGTTGAATATTTGATGAAATAATAAAGATAATCTTGTTCTCCCTCTCCTTGGTGCTGTATTTTGTGTTGTGTTTCTGCTGTATTAACTCTTGCAAGGTGGTCTGGATAGCTGGGTGAGCCTTGGCCCTAGTTATTCCATACTTTTCCTGTATCATAGTTAGCCCACTCTCTTCTGTTCAAGTTGTGATCATGTAGATTGGATGGCATATCAACACCTTTTTTTATCATTTTGAGATCAATAGTGCTTGAGTATCACTCATTTTTGTATCAATGTACATTTTGAATTCATTGAAGACACACACACACACACAGAGAGAGAGAGAGAGAGAGAGAGAGAGAGAGAGAGAGAGAGAGAGAGAGAGAGAGAGAGAGATGAACTCTTGTTTGGTACCATTCCATGTGTCACACTTTGTTTCTCTTATGATTGTTCATACATTAGATGTGTAGCTAGATGATGTTGATTAATGCAAATGTATATGATGTATGGATACATATAATAGATGAGATGTATGTTATTATACAAATATGATTTATGAGATATGATGTAATATGATTATGACATGAATTAATGATGTGTAGATGAATGATATGATAATGCAAAATAAATATGCACTAACATCTCATGTAGGATTTACCATTATTTTCTCATGACATGTGTTCTAGAAGCTTTGTAAAGATCAACCAAGGAATCAAACACTTGTGTAGTCAAGATGAAACATGATACATTGAAGAAATAATTAACCTTTAAGTCGAAATGTACAAGTAAAGAAGTAACCAGAGTTATGCCCTAACATAGTTTGAGTATGAAATGAAATCTTATGCTAGATGCAATCCATAGGACAGGCTACTAAATCCGTAAGATAGTTATCATTATAGAGATTTCTATTTAGAAATTTGAATGTTATACAATTCACACTAACATTTCAATCATGAGAATATGAATATGGCACGTGTCTTAGTTTTGTTTGGATTAGATGTAGGCATTTAGGCACAAGAAGCCATAATGACTAGAACATCTATCACTTTTAATGTAGCAAGCAAATATAAGCATCACAACATAAAGACTAGGATGACTAGAATGTTCCTTGTGTGAAAACACACTAGACATGTGAAATATTCTTCTAATGCTAAGTAATCAATAAGTATTCTATCCACAATGACCCTTGCATTCGAAACATGAGATAGAAGTGTACCAAGTATACTCGCAGTGATGTATACGTTCACTTAATAGGAGGAATATCAATATTATACTATAGCATAGAGAATTTACTCAATTAGTCAAGGAGAAGAATCGACTTTACTAAAGTGTTCATATAAAATGAGCCAAGGTACACATGACCATCCAACATGAGATAGAGGCTATTATAGTGGATACCCCTTTTATATGTATCCTTCAGATCATGAGAACTAAACCATCAAGTAGAAAACCAAGAAAAGATCATGCCCTGAATCCTTGCTTCTCTAATCAAATTGGACATCCTTGAGTTTCTCAAAGGGAAATGAAAAAGAGAAATAAAAATGCACAAAGAAAACTCAACATAGCTCAAACAATTTCAATGTTCTCAGTTTAGTTTCAGTTTCAATTTTAGTGAATTGATGTCAAGTGTTGATGTTTAGAACACATGTATGAGAAATATCTTCAATAGTAGGAGGATAGTAGATAGACTCAGTTAGGACATTGGTGATTGACATCAAAGAGGAATCTTCATTGAGAAGAATCTCAATAGGAGACTAAGTGATAGTAGACAAACACAGTTAGGAAAACTAGTGACTGATGCAAAAGAGATCTTCCTCGAGAAAAATCTTAGTAGTAAAGTAAGTGACAATAGACAAACATAATTAGGACGACTGGTAACTGATGTGAAAGATATCTTCTTTGAGAAAAATCTTAGTAGTAAAGTAAGCAATTGTAGAATAACAAAGTTAGGATAACTAGTGATTGATGCTTAAGCTATTCTCTAAGAAACCATTAGGTGTTTCCCCTAGACTTATGACCAGATTCAATCCATGCAGATATTAGGTAGAGTCTCGAATGTAACTAAGAGCATATGCATGAGAAAAATAAGCAAACTAAAGAAGGAAAGTAGCTATACATGAGTAAGAAGATGAGATGTAAGATTAGCATTTGAAACAAGAGGCACTTGTTTACTAGGTTTTCACCTTCTTGGTAGAGATTCTATTTTTACTACTACCATGCATGTTTATGAAGTTTTCATCAATGACATTTTTCTTGTTTTCAATTTTTGGTATTTTTTTGAATTTTTGTATTTTTAAGTTTTTTTTTGAATTTTGAATTTTCCTTTTCCATTTTCTTGTATTTTTGTATTTTTGAATTCTTTTGTATTTTTAAAATTTTCAATGTTTTTGGTATTACCAAGTTGCCTATTGCTAGGTTGTCACAAGGATAATAGATTTTTTTAGGACTTTTAGCAATTTTTAGACTTTATTTCAGGACATTTAGATATGTACATAGAGCTTCGAAAACACATCAGCTGTAGAACCTTTTTAGATGCAGGGTGTTAATCATCTCTTTGAGTGATTCTCCTTCACTAGTTGAGAGTTGATAAGCACTATATCCAAATAATGCAGTGACTATGTATGGACCAGGCCAATTGGGTTCAAACTCCCCTTTTTGTATTTGTTGTTGCTGATTCTTAGGGTTCTCCCTTAGAATGAGGTCACCCACTTGGAAGTCACATGGTTTGAATTTCTTATTGTAGCTTTTGGACATTCTCTTTTGATAATCTTGTAGATGATTGAACACCACTTGTTGATGTTCATCTGGTACTAATTGCAACAAATTTCTACAATCCATGATATTATGTTCATGCTTCTGGGTGAGATTGTGTGTGAGTTTATTAGCATCAACTTTTTAGATCATACTCAATGATTCATCTATTTGATACAATCATTTAATTTTATGTTTCCTTTGATGTTACACAAATTTCAAGTATATACTAAGAAATCAATGTATGTCAAGCTCACTTGGGAGTCAAAGGAAGTTCTAGTGTAAGACAAGCATTTCAATGTGAACCAAGTTTAGATTCTATATCTACTGAGCTCACTCGATCACCTAAGAAAATTTGGCATGAAAAAAGTGTTAATTGAGATCACTCGATTACTAAAGAAAGTATGAAGAAAAATCATTTTTGAGTTAGTGTTGACCGAGTTGGATTAGCTAACGAAGGATTTTCCTATATCGGTATTTTTAATCTGACAGTTTTGTTGGTTAGTTCTAGCTGACACATGGGATGAATTTCATTTGTTTGAAATTGTATTCAAGCCAACTTGACAAGGTAAAACATATAAATACAAGGTCAAGTTGAGGATTGAATTGGAGAAGAAGCATGAGATTGAAAAGATAAATCAAGGAAGTGAATTTGAAGGATATTAGAGTACTCGAGTTGACTGAGCTGCAAAGAACATTCTGATCAAGGAGGATCAAGTATTCAAGCTAGAAAAAAGATTTGAAATTAGAAAATATAGTTGCATCATCAATCAGGTCATATCATTATTACTCTCTAATAATTGTAGTAGTGAATCAAATCTCGTAATAGAGTTATCTTAATAGCTATTTTCCAAATCCTCTAACAAGGTGGAATTACTAGATTGAAATGTCTAAAGACCTTTAACAAGGCCACACCTAATAGGGTGAATTGAATCTTTTAACAAGGTCATACCTAACAATGTGTTTTACAACCTTTAATAGGGTTGGCTCCTAATAGGCCCCACTTTAGAAGAGTGAAAAATAGTAACTAGTTGGAATTGGTGGTTTTCCCAAATTGGGTTTCTATGTTAAATCTTGGTGTCTCTTGTGTTCAAGTTATTTGCTTTGTGATTCTATAACTAAGTTGATTTAGGTTAATCACACTAAACATCTTACGAAGAAATTATTTTAGTGTTTGCCGAGTGACAACATTTCTTAGTGTAAATCGAGTATTCATGTATTAACCAAGTTAAAATAGTATTTCAGTTTCAACAAAGTTTGGTTTTGAATTATATAGACATCTTAAGGGATCTTGGACCTTTTTTTATTGTGGTAACTGATTCACTCCTCCCCTCTTAGTTACTCCTCTTATATTTTTAACACCATCATTAGAATGAGAGAGATAAGAATAATAGTTTGAGCTTTCAGAGAGATTCACAAAGTAGGAATCTCAACCTCAATAGGAAGCACAAAATTCGGTCTATATACCAAAGCAAAGGGCATTATTCCCATAGGACTTTTGTTACTTGTCCTATAAGCCCATAGAGCCAGATTAATTTGAAGGTGCCAATCCCTTCTATATTTGTTGATTGTGCAATGTAGGATCTTTAGAATAGCCTTATTGGATAATTCCACCTATCCATTACCTTGGGGGTAGTAGATGGAAGACCAATATTGCATGATTTTAAACTTTAAACATAACTCTTTGAGATATTTGTTTTTAAACTAGCCTGCATTGTCAGTAATGAAGGAGGATGGTACAATCATACTTGTAGATGATGTGGTTGAAAATGAATAGAGTGCAGCTATATGTTTTCCATTAGCCTCAAAAAGAGGGATTGCTTCTACCCATTTTTTAAAGTAGTCTCTAGATGTAATGACAAAATTGTGTCCATTCAAAGAAGATGGATGAATTTGACCCACTAGACCAAAGGCCCATTGTTGGAATGGCCAAAGCATGATGAAAGGAATTGGCTCCCTAGATGAAGCATGGATTATATTTCCATGGAGTTGGCACTATTTGTAGGACTTGGTGTATTTGATTGCCTCTTTCTCCACATCCAACCAATAGTAACCAAATCTAATAAATTTGTGAGCTAGTGTCAAGCAATTTGAGTGCGATCCACAAATTTCTTCATATACCTCTATTAACATGCATTTTGACTCATTATCTTCTAGAAACCTAAGGAGAGAAATCTCCTAAATAAGTCATTAGCAATAATGACATACCATGAAACATTTTGGATAAGGTGACACTTATCATTCCAGGTTAGATTGTCTAGAATAATCTGGTCACGTGTTAAGAGTATATATGATGGTAGTGAGATGAATCATGTCCTATGATAGAATAAATCATTTAGGATTTAAGTGAATCATAAGCAAGGTGGGATAAAGTCTCCACCAGGAACTTGTGTCAAAAGTTTTTTTCTAGCATTTGTAGCATGGAGGTGAGAGTGGCCATTACATTGACTGCCTTGCTATTTGCCTGAGGAATTTGTTGGAAAGTGACATGTGCAAAGTAATTTTTCAAATAATCAACCATTCTCTTGTAAGGTGTTAGCTTCTCATCTTTCTTTTGATAGATTTCATTAACCTAGTTGATTACTAATTATGAATCACCAAAGATGTTCAGTTGATCTATGCTTTATTCAACAATTATTTTCACGCTATTGATTAAGGCTTCATATTCTACAATATTGTGTGTACAAGGAAAGATAATCTTGTGCACCTTAGGTATAGAATATTTATGTGGTGTTATGAGTAGAATTCTAGCACCAAAGCCTTTTTGTGTAAAGGATCTATTGAAGAACATCACCCATGTCTTGTGTGTTAGCAATAAAATAGATTCATCAGGGAATTCAATATTAAGTGGTAGAAGAATTTGCATTGGTGCTTCTACTAGTTAATCATTGATTTCTTATCCTTTGATATCTTTCCTTTCAACATATTCAATGTCAAACTCACTCAGGATCATAACCCTTTTAGCCAACCTTCTTGTTAGAGTAGCCTTGCTGAGAAAATACTTTAATGGATCAATCTTTGCAATCAGCCACATAGTATGAGAGAGCATGTTGTGTCTTAGCTTTTGGGAAGAAAAAAAACTACCAAGCAAGCTTTCTCAATAATGTTGTAGTTCATCTCATAGAAAATCAATGTACAATGGAGATAATATATAGCTCATTCTTTATTGTTGTTATCTTCTTGAACTAGCAAAATACCAAGAGATGAGTCTATTGTAGAGATGTATAATGTGAGTGACTTCCCATAAATAAGAGGTATCAATATTGGTGGATTAGTAAGATACTACTTGATTTGTGTTAAGCTCTGATTACAATCTATGTTCTAGTCATATTTTACACCTTTATGTAGTTTTAGTAAAAGGTTGTGATTTATCTTCTAGCTATAATATGAATCAACGAATAGATTAAAATATTCCTTAGAGCCCTCTCATTTGAATGATGTTTCAAGGTGGAGGCATTTCCATTATATCTTGAACCTTTTGTAGGTCTACCTCTATTCTTTTTACTTACATAATATAACCATGTGGCTTCCTTGATGTGACACCAAAATCACATTTCTTAGGATTTAACTTGAGACTAAATTTCTCCATATGATCTAGGATAGGTCTAAGATCTTGAAGATTAATGCAAGAGCATCTTGGGTTGCACTGCTATGCTACATGTTTTTCAAATTTTCTAGTTTTTCTAAGCATTTAGTTGACACCGAGTTCTTAATTTCTATTGAGTGATTCCTTTGGTTGTCAAGTTCTCCGTGGTTGACAAGTGTTGGAGGATGCCAATTTTTTAGTTGATGCTGAGTGACTCCTTTGGATACCAAGCTCATGTGGTTTCTGAGTGTTCATTTAGATGTCAAGTGCTAGTATTTTGTGAAGCCTTCTTTTGCCAAGTAATCTATGTCTAGTTCCAATTTGGGCCGACCTTCTCAAATTTAATTTTGGTATAAGTAGTTAATATTTAATGAGAGCTAACTTGTGGCTATGCATGCATTTAATGTAAGATTTAATTTTGTGACAGGCCAACCTGTGGCTACAAAAGTATTTAAGGAAGTCTAGTATTGAATTTTTGGGTGGAAGAGAATTGAGAGGATTGGAAAGAAGCGATATGTGTTTGGAAGTGTGAACTTGAAGTTGGATCATGAATCTGAAAGTTTTATTTTGTAATTGGCCGTAACCTAGAAGGCCTTATAGCTGGGCATGTATGTTTATTGTTTGATGAATATATAAACATCTTGTTCTCTCTCTCTCTCTCTCTCTCTCTCTCTCTCTCTCTCTCTCTCTCTGTCTCTCTCTCCCCCCTTGGTGTTTTTCTTGTGTTGTATTTTCTACTATGTTAACTCTTGTAGGGTGGTTTGGATAGCTGGGTGTACCTCTGGCCCTAGTTATTTCATTTCCCCTTACACCAAGTGGTATCAGAGCACAATTATTCCTAAGTGCACAAGTAGATCACCGAAGTGTTAGGCAATTTATACCAGGACCTTGGATCATGTAGAACCCTATTTCAGATTTGGTTGTAGGGTTGTAGATCTATAGATTTGACCTATAACCTGTAGAGGTTTACAAAATTGTAGGAATCTAATTTGTAAAGATGGTTCAAAGTAGAGGAAATGCTGATAATGCAATATTGGATACATTAAGACAAATTACATCCAGATTAGGTGTTGTGGAAATAGCCCAGACAAGAGGAGCACATATTGATGATGTAAGTGATGATGAAGTAGTAGCCCACCAAATCTTAATCCAGAACCTGAAGAAGACCAAGATGAAGCAAGGTTGTTAAGAGTGTTGTTTAGGGAAAATTCAAATCCTACTATAGAAGTTGTTCCTTATGATGGGAAATTGGACACCAATGCTCTGTTGGATTGAATCTCTAAAATGGAGAAGTTCTTTGAGTATGAAAACACTCTTGATAATAGGAAGGTGATGATTGTAGTTACAAGGTTGAAAGGTCATGTCCCACTATGGTGGGAGCATTTGCAAACTGATAGACAAAGGAGAGGAAAGTAGAAGATTAGAACTTGGGTGAAGATGGTAAATAAAGTGAAGAACAAATTCCTTCCTGTCGATTACCAAGTTATCTTGTTGAGAAAGATGTAAAATTTGAGATAGAGAGACATGAATGTGAAGGAGTACACTATGGAATTCTATAGATTGGACATCAAATCTGGACATTTGGATGATGATGTTGAGAAAATTGCAAAGTACATAAATGGGTTGAGATTTGGAACTCAAGATGAAATAAGTTTTGTGAAATTGGAAAGTATGGAAGAGGCATATCAATACACCTTGAAGGCTAAGGAGATCTTGAAAAAGAAGCATGCACAAAGACAAAGAGGTAGAGGTGGTAGGTTCCAGAGAGGCAGAGGTAGATCTTCTAGAGAAAGTAGTAGATCTGACAATTTTGCACAAGATAAGGAAAAATCTGAATGGAAGAATGATGAGAAAGGAAAAACTGAGTGGAAAGGTGGTGATCCTTATTGAGGAGGTATTGGTTCTTACGAAGGAAGAGGTAATTCTTATTCTAGAGGTGGTTTTCATGGTAATTGTTTTAGATGTGGTAAATAAGGGCATAGATATTTTGAATGCAGATCTTCTAAAAGTGGGCAAAATAATGAAAATATTGTGATTGAATGAGACATTAAGAGTTCACCAAGTGGACCTAAGGCTAGTGAAAATTTGATGGTAAGAAGAACCTTATGTAATAAGGGAAGTGACGAGGAACCTATCCTAAGGAGAAGTCTTCTCAAAACTAGATGCAAGATGACTGGAAAATGTTTCAAAGTGATCATTGATAGTGGAAGTTCTACAAATTTGGCATTAGAAAAGCTGGTTACTAAGTTGTAGTTGCAGAGGTTGAAACATCCTAAACCCTATCATGTTTCATGGATCAAGGATGAACATAAGATATTGGTAAGTGAGCAATGTATTATGAAGTTCAAAATTGGTCATTACTTTGATGAAGTTTTGTGTGATATTATGCTTATTGATTGTTGTCATATTTTGTTCGGTGGGCTTTGGAAATATGATAGATATACCACACATGATGGGAGATTGAATCAAATATTGCTGCCTTTGATTGAAAGAAGCAAATATTACCACCTTTGATTGAAAGTCTAGATGAGGCCAATTGTACTACAATAAAAGTTTGCATGGTTAATGGAAAGAAATTTGAAAAGAAAGTAAAGAAGAATCAAGTTTGTTTTACTATAGTTCCTAGAGGACCAAGTGTTGGTAGTAATGACTGAGCAAAAAAAGATGGTAATGACAGTATGACAACAGATAGTGGTAGCCGAGTACCAGAAGAAATTACAAAATTGCTAAACGAGTATAAGGATATTGTTGCTAAAGATATTCCTAATGGTTTACCACTAGTAAGAAGTATAAGTCATTGTATGGATCTGATTCTTGGAGCTAGTTTTCCAAACAAAGCAGCATATAGATTGACACTTACAAAGAATGAATAACTTAACAGAGAACTACATGATTTGTTGCAGAAAAGTTTGAGTCCATGTGCTATACCTACTATATTGGCACCTAAGAAGAACAAAGAATGGAGAATGTGTACTAATTCTAAAGATATTAACAAGATCACAATGAAATATAGGTTTCCTATGTCGAGGATGGATGACATAATGGATTGTTTTGAGTGGAGAAAAGTATTTTAACAAGATGATTTGAAGAGTGGCTATCATCAGATCATAATCAAAGAAGGTGATGAGTGGAAAATTTCTTTCAAGACAAAAGATGGTTTTTATGAATATTTGGTTATGCCTTTTGGTTTGACTAATGCACCTAGTACTTTCATGTGGTTGATTAATGAAGCTTTGAAATGATTTTTGGGTAAGTTTGTGATTATTTATTTGGATGATATTCTAATATTCAGTAAAACTAAGGAAGAACATCTTGAGCATATTAGACAAGTATTGAAAAGGTTGAAAGAGGAAAAGTTTCTAATTAATCTAAGAAAATGTTCTTTTATGCAAGAGGAGATTGTGTATTTTGGATTTGTGATTTCAGTTGGTGGTTTGAAGATGGATCCTGAGAAGGTTAATTTTTTTTTGGAGTGCTACACCTCAGAATGTGGATGAGGTAAGATCATTTCATGGTTCGACTAGTTTCTATAGAAAGTTCATAAGAAATCTTGGTTTTGTTTGTAATTATACGACTGAGACAATAAGGGGAGATAAAAAGGAATTCAAGTGGGTAGATGGAACTGATAAGAGTTTTGAGACTTTGAAACAAAAGGTTGCTGAGTTACTTGTATTGGCTTTGCCTAATTTCAATAAGGTATTTGAAGTTGAGTGTGATGCAAGTGGTAATGCAATAGGAGCTATATTAAGTCAAGAAGGTAAACCTATTGCTTTCTTTAGTGAAAAGTTGAATGATGCTAAAAGGAAGTATTATATGTGTGATCAAGAATTTTATGCTATTGTTCAAGCATTGAAAAAGTGGAAATATTATTTGATTCATAAGGAGTTTGTGCTGTATATTAATCATAAAGCTTTACAATACTTGGGAAGCCAACATAAATTGTATTAGAGACATATGAAGTGGGTTGAGTACTTGTAGAGTTTTTCATTTGTGATTAAGCATAAGAGTGGAGTTACTAATAGAGTTGCTAATGCATTCAGTAGAAGATGTTCTTTGTCGATTGAAATGAAGGTTGAAGTTCTTGGTTTTGATGAAATGAAAGAGTTGTATGATGTTGGTCTTGATTTTTATGAGGTGTGGGGAGAGTGCAAAGCACCAAATTTAACAGATCAAACTAGTAAGTATGATGAATATTTCATTCAAGAAGGTATATTGTTCAAAGGTATTTAGTTGTGTATTCCTGAGAGTTCTATGAGGTTGAATCTGATTAAGGAAAAACATAGTGGTGGATTGGTTGGACATTTTGGAATTGATAAGACATTGAGTTTGATGAAGGAGAAGTATTATTGTCCACAAATGTATAAGGACGTTAAAATTTTTGTAAATATTTGTGGAGTTTGTCAAGTTGAAAAATGAGTAATTCAAAATACTAGTTTATATACACCTATTACTATTCTTGAGAAACCTTGGAGTGACATTAGTATAGACTTTGTTCTTGGATTGCCTAAGATAGTGAAGGGTTATGATTCTATATTTTTTGTTGTGGATAGATTTTCTAAAATGGATCATTTTATACCATGTAAGAAGACACCAGATGATGAGCATGTTGCTAAACTTTTCTTCAAAGAGATTGTGAGATTACATGGATTACCAAGAAGTATTATTTTTGACAGAGTTATTAAGTTTGTCAATTATTTTTGCAACACTTTGTGGAAGAAGATGGGCACTTAGTTGCAATTTAGTTCTACATTCCATCCATAAATAGATGGATAGAGAGAGGTTGTGAATAGAAGCTTGGGTAATTTGATGAGATGTTTAGTTGGGAATAAGCCAAGTAATTAGGAGATGGTATTGGCACAAGCTGAATTTTCATATAATAATTCTGTGAATAGGAGTACATGGAAGACACCTTTTGGAATTGTTACTAGAATGTAGCCTAGAAGAGTATTAGATTTGAGGGATATTGCTGGTGAAGAAAAGAGAAGTGCTGTAGGGGAAGCATTTTTTGATTTTATGAAGTCTTTGCATAAGGAAGTGAAGTTGAGGTTGGAATAAAGTAATCAAAAGTATAAAGAGAATGCTAACAAGTCTAGAAGACATCATGTATTTCAAGTCAGTGATGAGGTGATGGTTCATTTGAAGAAAGGAAGAATTATTGTTGGAACATACAATAAGCTAAAGATGAAGAATTTTTGACCTTGCAAAATCTTGAAGAAGTTTGACAATGGTAATGCTTATGAAGTTGAGTTGCCTGATGACATGGATATATCTCCTATATTCAATGTTGCTGATTTATATAAGTATTATGAGTCAGATGCTGAAGTTGTTGTATCAAAAGATTATCCTAAAAAATAGATTGAAGAAGTTGAACAAATATTGGATCAGAGAGTTGGCAAGAGGACAAGAGAAAAAGATGCAAAGCTTGATTTATATAACTTTATAAGGAAATCAAATATATATCACACATGCTATCTAATCAATCTTCCTGTCTGTAGAGAAATGAAATGGAGACCTAATATTCATTTTTCATATTTGGATGAATAAAACCTCAAGCTTCCATCATAGAAAAAAAAAACCTTAATAAATGAAAGCAATATATTATTTAAAATGCAACCAGAGTGACCATAGGATCACTTCCAACTAGAGAAAAATAAATTCAAACCATAGAATTTCAAGGTAAATTTTTGTTAATTTCAAATAAACAAGAAAAAAACCTCATGATTATTTTCCCTTACATCATAAAAAAGTTGCAAAACAAATATCATATCTTCCCCTTTCCTTCTTTGTTATAGATTTCTAAAACTAAAATGTCTTCCCTTTCTTGAAAAGCCGAAGAAGAACCCTATTACAATAGTTTTTCCCCATTAAATAATTTTTCCAAAGAAGTTTGGCAACCACCACAACTTCCTACTGAACCAATTTTTATCTTGTCAATCATGTTACAATAATAATTAATTCTATTAAAGAATTAATTGTTTTACATTATTTTTTTAAAAAATTGATCCACTCCCATCAACTCATCTAATTTATTTCTTTTAGCATAATGTTTAATTCTTGTAGAATTAATTATTTGAGGTGTTAATATTCTTTTTAAATTAATTTGACATTTAATTATTTTTCATTTGAGTATATTAATATTTAACTCTTTTAAGAATTAAATATTATATAAAGAAAAATAATAATTAAATTATTAATTTAAAAGCTTTCCTTTTTAATAATTTTTACATAGTTGAGTGGGAGGGAAATACTTAGGGTTTTAAAATCCTAAGTAACATTGGCTCTCTCTAGGGGTTGCATTCTATGCTAGGATGCAGAGAACTCCAAAATTTCTATTTGCTATTGTCCAGTGCTATCCATTGGGTGTAGAGTCATCATTTAACTATCACTCAAACCAAAATAATGTATTCTCTCTCATCCTTGTGGAACACAGCCATGTATAACAAACATTGAGGAAAATAAAAAACCTTAACATCATAGACTTAAACCTAATATTGTGTGATCTTTTATCATCGCAGATATTCACCTTCAATTATACCACCTCGAAGAAGAGTTTGTCATGTTGCTTTTGCATTCTACTTACCAATTAAAATTATTAAAGATCTTATCTCATTGCTGCAGAGATGGCCACGTCTTCTCTAAAAGACAACTTCTTGTTATTCTGTTAAAACCTATCAATGTTTTCACAACTTCCTTCCACCTACTCAAAATATTTTAATTCACAGATTGCTTGATGCTTCCATCCTCCAGAACTATAGTTCTACTTTAACATAATATGTGCTCATAGGTTGCATGAAGGAACCGACAATGATGTGATTCACAACATTGTAGATTTGTCATTACACCTGTTAGTGGTCTCAATAATTTTGGCTTGTGTAGTTGCATATTTCTCTCATCCAAAATGTGATAATAATGCATGGGCTCTTCATGTCTTAGGTCTCTACAATCTACTCAACAAATACATTCTATATTAAAATAGAAATTTTGATAGATAGATTGCTAACCCTAGATTCATTGAGCTCATTCTCTTTCTATCAAGTGTTATTGATATTTCAACTTCACTAATATGGAGTTAGTTACAGGCATTATTAGAAAAGTCTTCATCCTAGAATAATGACTTTCAATTGAATGAAAAAATGTTCATGTGCAACAAGGTAGGTAGGTTCTTGCTCTTCAAAAGTGGAGGCAATTGGTTGGTTGTCTTCTTATGCTACAAATATAGTAATGATATTTTCTTTTGAAGTAATTAATAAGAAGCTTGTTGACTTTTTGTTTCTCCATATTGCCACCCCAAAATATCACTCACCAAGATAGAAGGTATGGAGGAATCTTGGCATCGTTCTACATTAAGATGATGGTAATCACCTTCTCCCACAGATTTATGAGCTAAACCAAATATCAATGAGCCTATGAAGAAGCATTCTATAGTAGGAAAACATAGGCTCAAGCTCTAATATATATTCTAAACTAGAGGATGGTCCAAGGAATCAAAAAATGTCTCTTTGGCTGAAAGAAGATGTTTCCAAGGCAAATTATCCTTTCATAACTCACAACAAAACCTGTTTGCAAAAGCTAAGATATCTAGCAAGACTTCTGGTGACTAGACATTTAGTTTTCCTGTCTTACTGAATTCACAAACATACCACTCTATGATAAATTAATATTTATTTTGAGCAATTCTTTGAAACAACCATTCAACATGGCATGAGATGGAATAGAAATTGCTGCAATCTTTTGCCAATGACAAACTATTTTATCTTCTCCAATGTGGAGGACAACGAAATTTGAAGGAGGACTCAAAGAGTCACTTTCAAATGAAGGTTTGTGATTCTATGAAATGAGAGAGTTTGATAAGACTATCATGTGCAAAACTGTAGTGTAACTAAAACTATTTATTGCATTAATCCATAACTGTCGATCTCCACGTTAATAGAAGAAAGTGCACTGATCAACTTTCTCATATTTTTTGGAGGTTGCAACTAAATTTAAAATTTATGTTTTTAATACATCCCAATTGGTTTCTATTAACCATATTTGCCTCCTGCCAAAAATTTGAATTCAAATACTTGAGCCCACCCAACAGTCACTTTCCATATTTAAGTATTCAAAATGCCATGGAAATACAAAAATAAATGAAATAAAATCTTAATATATTTCCTTGTTTCTAAGTGGCTGTGCACTTTAATGTTTCTGCTTGCCCACAATTCCCTCACTATCAAATCTTTCATGATCTACGGTGGGCACTTTCCCACTTTTTCAAAATGCACTACCTTTACCTAATGCAGGCAAGCATCTTTACGCCACGTAGCCCCTACTAACATTCAAACCTCAGTGTACCATGGAAGTTCTTGGTTGTCAAAAGCAGTCAGACCTGTTGCAAAGTTGTTAGTGTTCCTCGTGCATGTTTTAGATTTCCTGCAATGTCAAGGTTGGTCTTTTAATGATATTAATACTTTATAGTTCACGCATTGTGATCATTGATTTAGCAAAGATCAAGGGCTGGCACTTGCCCACAATATGAAAGTGCATGATTTTTAAGTAATGTGGGCAAGCCCCTTCGTAAAAGGTAGCTAATAATGACACCATGCATCCATTCTTCTCAAAGCAAGATCCACCATCTGATGCAAATAGATCTACGGTGGGTGCTTCCCTACATTATGAAGATGCAAGGATGTCAAGTAATGCAGGCAAGCGCCTCACTATCGCATGTCTTAATGAGGTCAGGTTGATTTCATAAGCTACAGGGTGATGCTAGGTAGGGCTAGGTCATGCTGAGGTGTATGCTGAATGGTTCGTAGGCCTAGAAGTATTAAGGGTAGGTGCAATATCATGAAGATCTTTCATGATCATTGATCTTACGAAGATCAACAATTAATGCTTTCTTGCATTATGAAGATGCAAGGTAATTAAACATGTGGGAAAACACTTGAAGAACACGTGTCCTTAAGGGCCCAGTTAAGGCATTGACAATTAAGGCTGATGATTATGTGACATTGCAGTTAAGTTGGGAAGGTGGCTCAGTTAATTGAGAAGATGTGGTCAACTGTGTGGAGACTTTAAGGGCTGGTAAAATGAAATGAAATTATTGGCCCGCATGGCCCATTTTGGTTGTAGGATTCAGTTGGCTTTTGACTTTGCTGATTGATGAGCTAGAAATGAAGGAAATCAAGTTTTCTTGCATGATTTGATCCTCATGATCAATTCCAACTACTCTTGAATGAATGCTAAACCCAGTAAATAGAAGGAGAACACTACACCACCCCAATTTATCCATCTACTTGGTTAGAATGGTTTAATGGTGTCATTTCTATTAGGGCCCTATTTCAACAAAATATCATATTTTGTTGTATCTAAATCTGTGCCCAGATCAAATTTTCTCTAGATCTCTAAAGAGAATTAATGGAAATGGTTATGGAGTAACTTCAGTTAGAGAACATCTCAGTTATGCCTAAGCTATAAAGGCAATTTTTGTAGATTTTCTTGAGGTCGACCCTTCTCTATTTTCTTTTATATTGCTTTGCAATTTCACTATAAATCCTCTTTTCCTCTGAATTATATGACATTCTTATCTCCTTCAGCAATTGATGTGAAGTGCAAGAACTATTTTCCTCTCATTGGTGTATTGTAGATATCTACAATCTTGCATGACTGTATCTCTTTTGGCCTATGAATGGTATATAAGTGAATCCTCTCTTTTCTTGTGTCATTCATTTGGGGTTTTTTGATCTGCATGTGATTGTTAGATTAAAGCAAGTTTGGATGTGTATATCTTTTGGTGTCATGATGGTTCAATAGTGCATGTATAGGCAGAGATTAGTTTGAACACTCTATTTTTGGTGCATCACCCCCCTTAGGTTAGAATAGGTAGATTTTCTTCTATGCATTCCTTGTCCCTTTTCCTCTCCAAGAGTAGTTAGGTGCACCCTGATAGTAAAGGACGCCAGCCTTCTTTGGAGACTCAACCTCACAGTTCAAGTCCCATAGTTTGGAGGTTGTTTCCATATTTCAAACGGTTGTCCTTAGGTAAAAAACTTTGGACAAGGGTGCAAACTTTTGTGACAACATTTTTTGGCACGACCAGTGGGACAGTATTCAGAAAATTTCAAGTCTACTGGTGTCAAAAGGAAGATTTCAAGATTAATACCAACGAGATAGTATTGGCTTCAGTGTTCAAGCCTTCAAAGGATTCATTCTTCAAGTACTTGGCGACTTTGAGCTTCAAATACATCTGGTTCTAGACCAAAGTTGTAGTAATTCATGCCCAAAGCTAAAACAAGGGCATCTTCTAGAGGTAAATTTTAGTACCAAGAGCTTTCATTTTTAAATCTTAGAAAGAAGAATAGAGTATCTTTATCACCAGTTAGGAGTACAATAGTAACAAATACACCTGCAAGATCCATCTCTACTCCTCCTGTTGTTAGATCTCAACCTAGATTGAGATCAACACATATTATTAGATCACTTGTCTGTATGGCACAACCTAGAGCTAATACTTTTGCCACCTTTAATGATGGAAGTCCTCTTTTATTGGCCCAAAGACATGACATACCAATAGCTTCACTCAAAAGTATACCAAAATTTAATGGTGAAACTTCTATCTCTCCATTAGAACACATTCAAGAAGTTGCAAATATCTGCAATATCTGTGGTATTACACAAGATGATGTTGCAATTAGGCTTCTAGCCTCATCCTTGAAAGGAAAAGCACTACAATGGTATAGAGGTTTGGCTCATGGTTCTATAGCAGATTGGGATGGATTAGGAGTAGGACTATGCAAACACTTTGAGGATAAAAGTGAGCATTTGCTACTTTTAGAATAGTTGAGTACTATAAAAAGAGCCCCCCCATGAATGTATGACTGATTTCAACTATAGATTTCAAAAGAAATGGGATATAATACCTACTTCAGTAAAGCCTACCCCTGGTAATGCCTTCTTGCATTACCTCAGAGCTTTTAATAGTGACATTGCCACTACAATCCAAACTATGGGAGGAGATACCTTGCTTAATGCTTATGACATAAAAATAAAGTCAAAAAAATCCTAATACAAGGAGGTAAGCTAGCTCCAAGGCCTCCTATGCCTTTCTTCCCTGACATTCCAAATCACCAACCAACAATGGCTCCTTTTCCCACAACTTCCACATCACAATCCCTTGCTCTAGTCATTCAAGCTTCCACATCTTCAGATGGAATAGATGAAATCAAGGAGATGATGTAATCTATGATGCTAAACATAGAGAACATAGATAAAAGATTGTAGGGAAAAGAGAAGAAGCTGGAGGATAGCTTCTCTGTGATGCAAAAAGTGAGCAACAAGGTGGTGACTTTAGAGAGATAGCAAGCTCAGGGTAGTAAGGCTCATCAATTGCAATATTAAACTCTGAATAGTGGTAGGCCTCCAAATCATAATCATGGGAACAATTCTTTTAATCAGAATAGGTAGAATAGCCATGCTTCAACCTCAAATGTAAACCAAAGTAGGGCCATAGTTCCTTAAAACAACATGGCCCAAGATTGGGATTTTTGTCCCTCCTGTAACTACTCCTATGCCCATTGCATGTGTCAGAAGGCTGAATCTTATTTGGCTTTGACCATCCAAGAGCCTATAACAAGATAATCATACAAGGAGGACCAATTTAAAGATGCTTCGTATATGTAAGGACAGGGTGATTGCTCCTTTATGAATCATCAGGTGGAGGAACATTGTAATTTAAACTAGGATTCCATTGCTCACAACACTAGGAGCAAAAGAAGAGCTATTGAAGATGCTACCCCTCCTCCTCCTAATCATGCCTCAACTTCAAATGAAATACCTCATGAACAAGTAGTAAATGATCAATCAAATACCTTTTAGTAGCAAAGGAAAAATAATTGCACAAAGGATGTAAGTGATCCTTAGGTTGTTCCATCTAAAACTCCTACAAATGTAGCTCCCAAGGCTTCTACCAAAGTACCTACTATGCCATTTAGTGTGGTAGAACAAATGAAGAAGACAAATATGAATATTTCCATGTGGGATGCTGTTGCTACTATACCCATGCGAAAGAGGTCTCTACAACAAAAATTGGAAAGTATTGAACCAAAGGGTCAACCACCCAGCATGGAAAGTGCCACAAGCCTAGTACAACCATCAAAGGAGGTAGAAACGAGTAAAAAGGTTAGACCCCCACCATTTTATGTTTCTCTAATTATAGGGGGTAAACTAGTCCATAATTGCATGATTGATTCAGCTAGTAGTTTAGTGATGCCTAGGTGTGTTGTTGATGTTTTGGAAATGAAATATGATCCCATTGTTAGAGATGTATTATAGTTGGATGGTAGTACTATCAAGACTATAGGGATCCTTAGGAATGTGGAAATGGCCCTACATGCATGCCCTGGTTGTACTATAACTCAAGATATATCCATTGCTGAAGTCAAGCCACATTTTGTCATCTATCTATCAAGAAACTTCATTGCCCAAATAGGTGGTTCCATATCTTTTGATTGGTCATATATGTCTTTTAGAAAAAGATATGGGACGAAAGCTTCAATCAGAGAAGAGCCTCTAGCCCTCCATCATATTGAACCCTACACCCCTAATCTCATCAACATGAATTGCACTATCCTAGAAATTGATGAGAATGACATAATGAATGAGCCTACTACTTCCCTAGTAGAGATACCTGCTTTTCTCTTAGATGAATGGGCTAATGCATATATATTTGATCCTATGTCAGAAACCCTTGAGATAGGCCTTAGTACATATTGTATATTAGAGAAGGATGCTCTAGTTTCCAATCTTGTGGAGATTAAAGAAGATGTGAGTGAGATATGGAGTATGTACTTTGATTGATCAAGGAATAAGAATGGATTAGGGGCTGGTGTAATGTTTATTTCTCCTACACAAGTAAGGTACTACTTCTCCTTTAGGCTCCAGTTTAGTTGCACTAATAATATGGCCAAGTATGAATCCTCGATTCAGGGCCTCCTACTTTCTCAAAAAATAGGAATTCAAGCCTTAAGTGTATATGGAGATAGTGAGTTGGTGGTTAATCAAGTGAGAAATCAAAATATCATGAAGAATAGTTTGCTCAAGTCTTGTAAACATAGGGTGTGGGATTTGCTTGAGGGTTTTGATGCATTTAATATTCAAAGCATCCCTAGAAAAGAAAATAGATATGCTAATAGACTTGCAGCAATAGGTGCATCTCATGATGTGCCAAGGAATCTTGAGGAGAAGAAGAAGCAACAAATCAAAATGGTGGTAAGGATTTCCATCCCTGACAACAACATCCATTGGCAAGTGTTTGAATCTAATGAAAAAATTGTAAGCTTCTTGTAGAATGAAGTAGAATTTTCAGATAGAAATTAGTCGAGACTGCAGGATCAGTATGGTGATCAAATCATTAATCTAAGTTCCAACAAATTGCCTAAGGGCCTCATTACCTTAGAGAGTGTTTTCAATCCTGATGACCAAGCAAGAGGCATAGTCATGAACCTAGCTGCTGATGAAGATGATCACACCCCAGTCATGGTTGCTAATGGAAAATCCTTATACATGGGGAAGGTATGTTTTGAGATTGAGCAAGAAAGTTTTATTCATATATGTCAAGAATTTAATGATGTATTTTCCTAGAGGTATGATGATTTGAAGGGTTTTGACCCAAGGTTGTTTTAGCATACCATAGATTTAATTGATAATGTCAAATTAGTAAGACAAAAATAGAGGCCAGTGAATTCCAAAATTGAACCCTTAATGAGAAAAGAGCTATCCAAATTGATTGAGGCCAATGTAATTTTTCCCATCAAGCACTCATCATGGGTAGCAAACCTTGTCCCTGTTAGGAAGAAGAATGGAGAAATTAGATTGTGTGTGGACTTTAGGGACCTTAACCAAGGTTCCCTTAAAGATCACCATCCTCTCCCTTCCATGGAATAGATTTTTTCCAAGGTTTGTGGTTCAAAGAGGTTTTCATTTCTTGATGGAATTTCTAGCTACAATCAAGTGCTAGTCAAAGAGTCTGATAGGTACAAGACTGCATTTACCACCAAATGGGGTACCTATGCTTATTGTAAGATGCCATTTGGACTAACCAATGTAGGTGCTACATTTCATAAGGCAATGGAGATGGTCTTTAAAGATGTGATTGAAAATTTTGTATTAGTTTACCTTGATGATATCACAGTGTATTCAAAGAATGTAGAAGATCATTTTGATCATTTGAGATAGGTGTTCTTAAGGTGTAGAGAGTTTGGGGTATCCCTTAACCCAAGAAAGTGTGTCTTTGCTACCAATAAAGGAAAATTATTAGGACACATTGTATCTGAGGATGGTTAACCATTGATCCAGGAAGAACAAAAGCAATACTTGCTCTCCCTCTTCCTAAACATAAGAAAGGGTTGCAAAGTTTCCTTGGTAGGATAAATTTTGTGAGAAGATTTATCCCTAATCTTGCTACCATGGTAAAACCCCTTACAACTATGCTTAAGAAAAGTATGGTCTTTGCATGGACCAAGGAAGGGAGGGAAATTTTTGAAGAGATCAAGGTAGCCATAGCCTCAACCCCTACTCTCATTAATCCAAATTTTGAAAAGGATTTCATCCTTTATGCCCTAGGTGGTGAGTCAATCATTTTCGCTGTCTTGACTCAAACAAATGATAAAGATGAAGATCATCCCATAGCCTTCTTTAGTGAAGGACTTAAAGAGTATGAAAATAAATATAGCTATGTAGAGAAGCAAGTCCTTGCAATCATCAGAGCTTTAAAGAAATTTAGACACCTCCTGTCTCATAATAAAATTCATTTGTTAGTACCCCATGTGAGTGTAAGGGATTTCTTTTTGAGAAAAGATATTAGTGAGAAGAGAGCTAGTTGGATTACTAAAGTAATGGAATATGATGTTGAAATCTAGATCACCAAGCTGGTAAGAGGGAGGGGGTTGTGTAAGCAGATGATATCATATCAAGAATCAGATGAGGAAGTTGCTATGATACTAATAGAACAACAAGAGACAAGAAATGATGACATAAGGAATTGGATGGATGATATGAGGAATTTATTATTAGGAAATGGATATCCTCAAGGATTAGATAGAACTAAAAGGAGACAATATAGATTATAGTCAATTCCTTATGTCATAGTTGATGGTATCCTTTCTAGGAAAGATTTTAATGGAGCCCTATTAAGATGCATTGACATAGGCCAAGCTGAAAGAATGATCAGAGAGCTTCATGATGGTCCCGATGGTGGTCACTTCTTAGCAAGGACAACTACAATGAAGATCATGAGGGTTGGTTATTACTAGCCATCCCTATTCTATGATTGTCATAGGTATGTGAGAAAGTGTGAAAAATGTGCCTTCTTCTCTAGTAAGGAAAAGCTTGCAACTCTTCCTCTTCATCCCATTTAGGTGGACCAGCCTTTTGCTAAATGGGGATTTGATTTTATAGGCCCTATCAATCCTTCTTCTAGTCTTGGTCACAAATGGATTTTAGTTGCTACAGATTACTTCACTAGATGGACAAAGGCAATTGCATTAAAGGATGCCACAAAATCTTCAGTTGTTGAGTTCCTTGATAGAATTGTGACTAGGTTTGGTGCCTCTTCAACCATTATTTTAGATAAAATATTTTGTAGGAGCTTAGATTTGTGCATGGGTAGTTGATCATAATATCTACTTGAGAAAATCCTCAAACTACTATCCTCAAGGCAATGATTTGGCTGAGTCATCCAACAAAAACTTGATTAGGATTATGAAAAGAATAATAGAGGATAATCGAAGGTGTTGGCATCAAAAGTTGACAACTACACTGTGGGCTGACAGAATAACACCTAAGAGGTCAATAGGAAATACACTATTTATGTTGGTATATGGCAAAGAAGCAAGGATTTTAATTTTATTAGAATTCCCATCCCTAGAACTAGCTCATCAGCTTAAGCTAATTGAAGATGATGCCATGATAGTGAGAATGACAGAGCCGATGGAGCTAGAAGAGAAAAGAAGTCAGGCCATGCATACCTTAGAAACACATTAGCAGTAGGTGAAAGGGAGATTTGACAAGAAGGCTAGGGTCAAAATATTCAAAGAAGGTGATTTAGTTTTGAAATGGGATGCAGACAAGGAAAAGCCAAAGAGACACTCAAAATTTGATGCACTATGGAGTGGTCCCTATGTGATTTTCAGTTTCAAGTAGGCTAATGCTTTTTAATTGAGCAAGCCTAGTGGTGAAATTTTTCCTATCCCAGTCAATGGGATCTATCTCAAACCATGTTTCTGATAGGGGTTGAGGTTTCATGTACATAGGTAGCTTAGTTTTCTTCATATTGGTTTTCAACTTTCCAAGAAGTGCAAGAGCACATGTGTTTTGTTGAGTTTGCAGAGGAGCAAAAAAAGAGCTTTCAGTGTTTGATTACCATAGAGGTAGGGTTAGGGTTTCATAATGCACAAGATCCAAATTTTTTATGACTCTATGGACCAATGGATGCACAAGGTCACTAGTCACACATAGCTAGCTTGCATCCCCTTTGAGTTGCTATAAATATTAACCATATTTGCCTCCCGCCAAAAATTTGAATTCAAATACTTGAGCCCACCCAACGGTCACTTTCCATATTTAAGTATTCAAAATTCCATGGAAATATGAAAATAAATGAAATAAAACCTTAATGTATTTCATTTTTTCTAAGTGACTGTGCACTTTAATGTTTTTGCTTGCCCGCAATTCCCTCACCATCAGATCTTTCATGATCTATAGTGGGCACTTTCCCGCTTTCTCAAAATGTACTAACTTTACCTAATGCAGGCAAGTGCCTTTACACCACATAGCCCTTGCTAACATTAAAATCTTAGTGCATCGCAGAAGTTCTTGGTTGTTAGAAGCAATCATACTTATTGCAGAGTTGTCAGTGTTCCTTATGCATGTTTTGGATTTCTTATGATGTCATTAGTTGGTCTTTTAATGATATTAATACTTTAGAGTTCAGGCATTGTGATCGTTGATTTAGCAAAGATCAAGGGCTGGCACTTGCCTGCAATATGAAAGTGAATGAGTTTTAAGTAATACGAGCAAGCCCCTTCGTGACATGTAGCTGATAATGACATCATGCATCTATTCTTCTCAAAGCAAGATCCACTATTCAATGCAAATAGATCTACGATGGGCGCTTCCCCACATTATGAAGATGCAAGGATGTTAAGTAATGCAAGCAAGTGCCTCGCTGCCATGTGTCTTTGTGAGGTTAGGTTGATGCCAGGTGGGGCCAGGTCATGTTGAGGTGTATGCTGAATGGTTCATGGGCCTAGAAGTATTAAGGAAAGGCATAGTATCATGAAGATCTTTCATGATCATTGATCTTATATAGATCAACGATTAGTGCTTTCTCACATTATTAAGATGCAAGGTAATTAAAAAATGTGGGAAAGCGCCTAAAGGACATGTGTTCTTATGGGCTCAGCTAAGGCATTAATAGTTAAGGTTGATGGTTATGTAACATCACGGTTAAGTTGGGAAGGTGGCTCAGCTAATTGAGAAGATGTGGTCAACTGTGTGGAGACTTTACAGGGTGGTAAAATGAAATGAAATTATTGGCCCACGTGGCCCATTTTGGTTGCAGGATTTAGTTGACTTTTGACTTTGCTGACTGATGAGCTAGAAATGAAGGAAATCAAGGTTTCTTACATGATTTGATCCTCATGATCAATTCAATACTCTCAAATGAATGCTAAACCTAGTAAACAATAGGAGAACACTCGACCACCCTAGTTTATCTATCTACTTGGTCAGAATGGTTTAATGGCATCATTTTTGTTTGGGCCCTGTTTCAACAAAATATCAGATTTCATTATATCTGAATCTATGCCCAGATTAGATTTTCTCCAAATCTTTAAAGAGACTTAATGGCAGTGGTTGTGGAGTAACTTCAGTTAGAGAACATCTCAGTTATGCCTAAGCTATAAAGGCAATTTTTGTAGATTTTGTTGAGGTCGACCCTTCTCTATTTTCTTTGTTATTGCTCTACAATTTCACTATAAATCCCCTTTGCCTCTGAATTGTATGACATTCTTATCTCCTTCAGCCATTGATATGAAGTTCAAGAACTATTTACCTCTCATTGGTGTATTGTAGATATCTGTAATCTTGCATGACTGTATCCCTTTTGGCCTATGAATGGTATATAAGTGAATTCTCTCTTTCCTTGTGTCATTCACTTAGGTTTTTTTGATCTGCATATGATTGTTAGATTAAAGCAAGTTTGGATGTGTATATCTTTTGGTGTCATGATGGTTCAATAGTTCATGCATGGGCAGAGATTGGTTTGAACACTCTATTTTTGGTGCATCACCCCCCTTAGGTTAGAATAGGTAGATTTGCTTCTATGCATTCCTTCTCCCTTTTCCTCTGCAAGAGTAGTTAGGTGCACCTTGATAGTAAAGGAAGCCGACCTTCTCCAGAGACTCCACCTCATAGTTCAAGTCTCACAACTTGGAGGTCGTTTCCATGTTTCACAAGGTTGTCCTTAGGTAAAAAGCTTTGGACAAGGGTGCAAAATTTTGTGATAACAGTTTCTCAAAGAATAATCTATCTTCTTAGTTTTCCCCATGATCATTTACCTTCTACTTATCTTGGTGTTCCCTTTTTATGGGATTAGACAAACCCTCTTATTGGAAATCTATGATTGATTGTATCAAGAGTAGAATTAGTGCTTGGAAGGTTTGCTGGTTATCCCTCTTAGGTAGAATTTTGCTCATCAAAATTGTTCTTTCTATTATTCCTAACTATTACTTCCTCATTCTACAAGCCCCCAAAGGTATCATCTCTCAAATTGAAACTTTAATCCACACCTTTCTTTGGTCAGATAATATGAATGGTTAGAAGAAAATACTGCTATTTTCTATTCATGCCATGTCAACCTCTTATAGAATAGGAGGTGTCAGACTTCCCAACATTACCAATAGGAATAGGGCTTTTGGTGCTAAACTTGTTTGACAAATGTATGAAAAAACCTCTACCAAATGGTGTCATCTTTTGCAAGAGATATATTTAGATAACTTGGAACCTTCCAGAGTTCTTAATGTGCTAGACCTGCCAAAGGGGTTCGTCGTTTGGGATTTCATGATGGCTTCTCGAGAAGTTATTACTTCATTCATATCATGGGAAGTGAACAATAGGGATAGTATCAATTTTTGGTTTGATTCATGGAATGGGTTCTCCCCCTTGCCACTATTGATTCTCTAAAGGATTTTTCAAACATAGTGATTCAAACTTGGGGACATCCTTTTCTACTTATGTCTTAGCTATTCATAGGTTCACAAGGCTAGTCATTGGCAAGACTCCTCACCTCTTCCTATATCCCACAACTAGGCTACTTCTTTCAAACAAGTACTAGCTGAAAGGAATGTCTTTATGTCTAATAATCTAGATTGCCTTTGTTGGGTTCTAGCTAAAAATGGTAAACACTCTATTAAACTAGGATACTTGGCTCTCCAACACAACCAATATAATCAAACCACATATCATGCTTTTGAATTCTACTGGACTAGCTTAGTTCTGCCAAAAGAAGGATGCTTTGCATGGCTTGCACTTAAGAACCAAATTTTAACTAGTGATCATCTCCATAGATTGAACATTTCTAATCCCTTTAACTGTGTTATTTATTTACAAGTTATAGAAACAATAGACCACCTCCTCTTGAACTACCCTTTTGCCCAAGATTGTTGGCATTTTGTCCTTGATAAGCTTAATTTCCATATGTCATTACCTAATTCTCTATGGGATTTATTCCAAGCATGTCCAACTTTATACTCTAAATTAATTTTTTCATGTCTTTGGAAGCGCATTCATGCATCTATAGTATGTACAATTTGGTGGGAAAGAAACAAGATATTTTTTAGATACATGTCATCTCCAATACCTCAATTTTTAGAAGGATTAAAGATGTAGTGCCTACCCTCGTTCACATTCTACTAGATACATTGTTGTTATCATGGTCAAACTTTACTAGACTAGTTTTGTGTTGATGGATATTGTTGGGCATTCATTTTGCACGAGGTCAATGGCAGGAATCCATAGTGTAATTCCTCTCTTGAAAAGCAAATCTTTTTAAGGATCCACTTCAAGGTTTAGTGTTTGTCTTGCGACATACCAAAATCTGCTCAGTAGAAGATAAATGTGAATGTTCACGAGGAGGCCTTTGCTAGTTCCAAAAACTCTTTTACCTTGGAATCAAGTAAAATCTGTTTACTATCTCAAAATATCACACCAAAAGAACAAGATTTTTGTATTTTCTATTTTTCAATGAATGCAACTCTAACAATGCAGCTACTATGAGGTCCTGTTCTAACAGGGGGGTTAGCAAAGTAAATAAAAAAACTGAAAGAAAATAACATGAAATCAAATAACTTGAAATTGAAATTCCTAAATGGACATAAGCTACAGAACACAACACACTGCCAGTTAAACCTTTGAAGAAATCGGTAGGAAACCAATGAAAATAGGAGTAGCGCTTCCTAGAATCCACTGATGCAATCGTCAGTGAGAATCTTTAATAAATCGAATGATGTTTCACTCTTCATCAAATCACAAGGCCATAGAAAGTGCGCTCATGCAAGACAAAAAGCTATGTAGACACAATCGAGTGATTTTTTCTCAAGCTCGTTACGTCAACAAAATTCATATATCTGTAGCAAACATTAGAACTAAAAGATCACACAACTAGAAACAATGAAATAAACCTTTGGCTCAATCAAAATCTCATGAATAAAATCCACAAAACAATGACACATTCAAGCAAGAAGAACTACACTCCAAATGCTAGCACCAAAGGCATAATTTTATTGCATAATAATGGCAGCCCTTTTTACATTTTACAATGGGGTATTTATAAGAAATCGTCTCCTCAATTTGTGTTGAGAGTGAGAGATATCTTGATGCAATAAAATGCTTTTTAAAACATTAAAACAAACTAAATATATACAAACTGACAATCTAACTAGTGCTTAGAGGGACTCCATCCATATTTTATTCATTAATTGGATGCATGAGCCCTTTACATGTCAAAAAAAATGAAAGCATGAGAGAGAAAGTAGGAGGAATCCATTAGTCAAAGTAGAAGTGCACGGAGACACCAAAAATAGAAGCTGGCCCTTCACTTGATGTGTGTCAGAGTTAACTTGCCATCAAAATGTGTTTTCAATGCATGGAAAGTACTATTTTTGGAACTGGCAATCACCTGTTGATGCACCTTTGAATTGTGGAGCTACAGATCTACGGATCTACGGACCTACAGACCTACGGACTTGCAGACCTATGGAGCCGTGGAGCTGTGGACCTGCGAACCTGTGGAGCTCAATTCGCCCAAAAACCAAAGTTCTCAATTTTGAAAATTATTTCTGGGTTTTGCTCAAATGAGGTTTTAGATCACTTTTTGTATATGCTCCATGCCCCTTTTCTATGATTTACACCCTCTTTATAGCCAATTAATTTCATAAACTTGCACTCCCTCTAATTCTTCAATAGAAAATCTCAAGGCACCTGCATTGAATCTTGTCCCCAATAGCTACATAAGATGAGGAACCTGATTTGCTTTATGTGTCCAACCTCTATATCTTTAACCTTTGTCTTCTCTCCACCTGTACAATCCTTCTCAATGAGAAACCAAGTGATCTAGATTATCCAAGATGATCAAATGTTTGCAACTTTTTCATATTTTTTCACAAATTTTCTAGGCATTTTTAAATGACCTTTTTGGAGGTCTTTTGCTCAAAATTTCAAGTCAGAACCTTCATCAGTCCCTATAATTGGGCTACCAAAGGCTCACTATTTTAGGGACTAAAATTAGATCTTTAGTTCTTCTTTCCAATGGTGTAAGTGGTTCTGAATTCCAAGGCCCGAGTTAAAAGTTATGATCTCGACAAGTTGAGGATGCAATTTTAACTTACAAAAGAAGCAAACATTAGTCCATAAAGTTAACAATGCATAGCAAAGACACCAGCTACTCAAACAAAACTAGAGAAGAATCCTAAAATCTAGCTAAGTCTAAAATCCTGAAGCTCTGAAATTTGGCTAAGTTTGGATTCCTGAAGCCCTGAAATTTGGCTAAGTCTGGATTTCTGAAGCCCTAAAATTTGGCTAAGTCTGGATTTCTAAAGCCTTGAAATTTTTTAGAATCTTTACCTTATCTCTGGGAGGTCTGAAACCTATCTCAAAAGATTCATTGCATATATTAAAATCAACTTATACTTAAACGATATATTTTAAACCCTTTCTATGGCTATTCAGACAAAATTGGAGGTGAAAGGGTAGCTTGGCAAGGGCACATGGTGCCTTGGGAGTGTGGTGGTGCGAATGCGCACGAGGCACCTTGATCGTATGGGCGTGCACACTTTAGGTGCGCGAGTGCGCAGCGCACGGGTGCTGTGCGAGCATCATACGAGCACTTGGTGGTGCAAATGTGTGCGGCACTTTTTTAACTTTCTCTCTCTCTCTTTTTTTTTTTTTTTCAATTTTTAATTTTTTGTTGTGTTTTTCAATTTCTTGATTTTTTCAAATATTTGACTCTAAAATCCTAAGGTCTAAAAAAAATCTTCTTCTCCCGTCTCTCGAATTGTGAGTCTGTGAGTCGAAAAAAATAGGGGGTCCCCATTCCTACTGAGGAATGGGGCGTGTGTTGTGGACACTACAACATATATTAGTATTGTTTTGAGACTATCAGATATTGTGCTATGGATCTAGTTTATATGCGATGAGATTATTTAGACTCTATATTTTATGGATGCATGATGATTATTAGATTGCTTTTAGTTGTTGATGATGATTAGATTAGATGTTTATTATTACATGTATTTTCTTATGGATACTTACCCTGTACTTGCATGTGCATGGTGTGCATGTTTGTTCTCTTTTGTATGGCATTTCTAATGTGGTTAAGGAAGGGAGTCATAGTTACCTGCTAGTCGAGATCTACATGATGCCCCACTTCTTGCCATTGCCTGTTTAGCTTAGCATATATATATATATATATATATATATATTGTATGTACATGCATAGTTTTTATGCAGGTTACAGGTACCAGGTATCGACTTCTCTGAATTGTCAGGATGAGCGTACCCTATCACACTATCTCAATGGTAAGAAAGGGGATATAAATTTTTAAGTCCAAATCCTAAACCCTTAAACCATTTGTCCTAGAGGGATAGGACAAGTATCTGGATATTTTACCTTTTAAATGTGTTAGATGACATAATTCATGATTTTAACCATTTAGACTAATTTTGTATGGATTGTTCTATGATGGGTTTTCATATTTTATCATGGAGGTCTATGGTGAATTTTTTATTAATTAAGTCTTAAATTAAAAGATTTAATTATTTTGGGAGAATTAATATAATATCATGATCTTTAGATATTTTGATTTTAATTAATTAAATGAGAAATTAATTGAGAAAAAAGAATTAAATAAAAGAAATTAAAATTAATAATAATAATAAAGTAATAAATAAATAATAATAGAAATAATAAAAGAATTAAAATAAAAGTTATAAGCTTGCCTAGGAGTAAACACGCCTTTTGATTGCACATATGTCAACAACATAGGGGTTAGTGCACAAATTAAGCACATAGTGTCTACAACCTTATGACTCATCTAAAAGGTTGGAAAAGACTCATGCTTAGTTGTCAACACCTTTTGGTTGTTCCTAGAGACATTCTAGGTGCTTCCTTAGAGTTCTTTATATTCAGGCACTCCTAGAAGCTCAGGGAGCGTGTTTGGAGGACCCGGGAATGCTGGAGTAGGAAAGAGCTTACTCTGCAGATTCTGAGAAGGGATTTAGCATCAGTGTCCAAGTAGACACTTGTGATTTTGGCTTATGATAATTCACTTCTTGCACTTCCTATCTTCTGAATGCTTTCTGAGGATTTCTCATATATTGGTTGTATGCATTTTGTCATGGGTAGTTAAAGAAATTTTCATATGCGTAGATCTAAGGAAACTATGGGGCTAGGGTTTTCAGATGCGTATGGACAGATCAATTTAGAATTAATGAATAAAATTAGAGAACAATTACTATTTAGGAGAAATTCTCAAATTGGAAAGCCCTTCTTGTTTAAAAGCTATGTATATGCTCTCTTTTTAAAATATACAAATTTGCATACATACATACATACATACATATATACGTATATATGTTTATTATAAAATTATTGTCATGCTTAATAAAACTCTACGTATATATATATATATGTATGTATGTATGTATGTATATATACATGTATATATATATGTATGTATATATACATGTATATACATATATATATGTATATACATATATATATGTATATACATACATGTATATATATATGTATATACATATATATATATGTATATACATGTATATATACATACATATATATATATATATACATATATATACATATATATATAAAATCACACATATATATAAATACACACATATATATAAATATAAATACATACATACATACATACATACATACATACATATATACATATATATATATATATATATATATATATATATATATATATATATATATATATATATATATATATATATATATATATATATATATATATATATATATATATATATATATATTGAAAAATCAATTATTAAGTCGTAGTGGAAAAAAAATAAAATATTCGCATTTGAGGAAAGCGATTTCAAAAAATGTTTTAAAAAAATGTTATAAATAAAAATACATGTATTGGGGAGGGGCGGGTTTACCCACCCCCTACCCCTACCTCATTTAAGGCCTACGACTGATGGTGCCTGTACCGCTGTTGCAGGTACTGCAACTGTCATCACAGGCCTTGCGATAGGGTACAGGCCACATGACTCCCCTTTTTAAAAGGGTGACGTTAGTATAGTTGCGCAGTGATATATATATCACTTAGTATGTGATGCGTAGTAAGATATATGGTATTTAAAAAAAAAAAATGTTATTAAATGTTTATATATATATATATATATATTTATGTATTGTGTGTGTATATATATATTGTAGTGGCTCTCATGTTTGCAGTCTATGTCTTGTCTATTTTGATTCGAGAGATACTTGATACTCTTATTATTTTGTACCTTATGATGACCTGAGAGTCGAATGTTGTACTTGGATTCAGTACCATAGATGCTTTACTGCTATACTGTTCAGTTTATCACATTTGCATGTGGATGCCATTTTGAGATGACAATAGATCTATGATGATATCTAGTTATATGATGTATTGGACCTATTTGTTGATTATGTTATGAGATGGATTCTATGCTTTTGTTATTTACTTCATTCTTGTATCTTCACGCTTTCTACGAATGTGAGTGATGTAAATGGATTAAATAGGTATTTTAATACATCTTGCTTCGGCTATGATATTATTTGCCATTGCACTTGATCGTGTGTTTTAGTGTGCAGGAATTATATCCCTGGCAATGGCACATGGAGTTAGTGATTCAGCTATTCATATTTACCCATGTCGTTCCTATATGATCGACGTACCCTTATTGTTATTGTTTAGATCAAAACCTTTCGGTGATTAGTAAATCTGAACTCATTTGCATTATGTGATTAGACCAATGAGTGTGTCTGTGCATTTAGAAGTTCGCATTTGTCGCGAAAGTGTTAAGTGTTTTTCTATGTTTTTGGGATTTTTCAATTTTAATCTTTTCAAATTTAATTTTTGGCAGCTTTGCCTTAGGTGAAATCTCGTTGCGGATAATAACCTATTTTCATTTGGGTCAATTCGGAGTTTAACTACTCCAGCTAGCTATTTTCCAGAATTGACTATTCACCCAAAAAAGTGAATAAGCATTGGAAAAGTGATTTCATAAATCACTTTTCACAATTTGAAAATAGAATTGTAGAGCAAATTTGGAAATCCTCTTCTTAAGGATTCTTGTTTTGCTCATTCTGGGAGCTATGAGCATGGGATCTGCGCGAGGTTGGTCTTGTTGGATTTGGCTCGAGGAGTTTATGCCTTGCCGTCATTTTCAATTGTTTTGGCGGGTGGTTTATTTTATTGTGCGAGTTTCAGTTTTTGCCTCTTTTTCCTTCAGGTAGGGCCTTCCCATTTTATAGTTTTCGCTCCATTTTAGCTTCTATTTCTTGTAGCAATATGTTAGGAGGCTGAGAACTAGTGTTCCCCTCCGTTTCTAGTTGCTAGTTCTGCCCGATTGGTCGGGTATGAACGTTTTTCCCTGTTTTTGAAATGGAGTTTTGGGTTTTTGGGCCGTTATGCTGGCCGTTTTTGCATACAGTGTCCTTTTTCATTTATTTTTGGATTTTTGGGGTTTTTGAACCCAAGGGTCAAATGGGTTTTAATTTTGGATTTTTTTCAAAATTTGGGGTTTTTACCTCATTTTGCGTGCCAACCTGTTTTATCAAGTTTTCTTGGCACATTGTGGTTCATGGAGCTAGGTGATCTGTTTGGATACCAGTTAGACCACTTTTGCATCTTTTGTTGCATTGGGATGCGTGTTGCATCTGTCCTCTTGATTTGGTTTATAGTTGAGGGACTTGTTGCTTTGTGTTCTCTTCCAGTCCTTTTATTTGATCTTTGCAATGGTGGTGTGCCACACACGAGTACGTGCACGTACATAGTCAGATGTCTTGCGAGCCCCGACCTTCCATAGCACTTTCAGAAGTTATGATCATTGGGGTTGGGTTGGGAATTTGCATGCCTATGGGCACTCATCATTGGATGAGCATGGGTAGGGTAGGGTAACATATGGAGGGGGCTTCTATTTTGCAGCCCGATGATCATGACGTCATGGGTTGGCAAAGGAAGTTTTATATAAGTGATAATTAAAGAAAAAACTGGGAGGTAATAAAATTTAAGATAATAAAATGTGTGAGCACCCGATTAAGTTTGAGGACACGATGTGTGAGCACCCAATTAAGTTTGAGGACACACGATCTGAGCTTGGGCTTGTCGATGCCAAGCGACTCTCCATGATGTCAGCCCCTACATAATAAGCCCATTGAGGTGTCTGACCAAGACCTGTAGTTTATGCATTGTCTATGTCTTGGTTTCAATCATCATACTACTTGGCGTGAGTGTTAGCTATGGTTGTTGTGTTTTTGTGTGTTTGCGGTTGGATCACTATCTCCATCAGCATGGCAGGTGTGGACCTACGGGTGCCACATGGTTGGCAGGAGTAGCTACCCTCACCACTGCTAGGGACTGGTGTACAGATACGGTCTATTGTCCTAGTACAACTGTAGCTGGATGTGTCACTTGGTACTTCGGTATACAGAGTATGCTTCTTGTGATTTATGCTCTCATTATGATGTTATCATGTTTAGATGATGTTAGTTTTAACGTATTCCTCATTATGATGATTAGCATGTAGTAGATGATGTTATCTGATTACAGTTTTATCTTATGCCTACTACTAGCATGTTAGATTTTATTTACTTACATTGTAGCATGTTTAGTAGTGACGTCCCTATTACGACAGCACCAATGATTTGATCGGTGGCTTGGGATGTTATGCGCGGGGGATGGCTAGGGCCCACGATGGTCCTATGATGCCATTGATGGTTGGGAGGAACCGCGCACTTAGTTGGTTATTTTTGCTCATTGCAATGTTATCTATGTTATTGCGATGTTTATTTCAGTTGAATGTGATGTTTCCTTTCTGTACTCTCCCTTCCTTGTTTGATAGATGGTTAGATTTCATTTTTTGTATTTTAGTTACTCAATTCTATTTCGAGTGTTCTGGCCTCGAGATGTGGATCCAGTACTCCCTGGTGTGGAGGTTCTTTTGTCATTTTTTTTCCCATTTTTGAGTTTCCTTAAGTGTTTTTATTTTCTATGGGCGACATTTTTTCAGCATTGTGCGACACTGATAAAGTATCACACGCCCATATAAATAATGTTGTACGATACTATAAAGTGTCACACGCATTACTGGAGAAGTGTCGTACAACACTAGAAGAGTGTCGCACAGCTTCATGAGAAATGTCGCACGATACTTTTCCAGTATCGTACGCCTTCTTGAGAAGTGTCACACGTAGTAAGGGAGAAGTGTCACCCTCCCTTAGTAAGAACTGTCGCACGCCTTTTGGTTAAAACCTATGCATGCCAACAACGAGCACTTTTTGTAGTGTTCTGATCATTTTGAGAGTTGATCTAGATACCCTTTTGGGTGTTCTTCAAGCCTATGTTGTTGCATTTTGGATTCAGGAGGTTTCCTTTGAAATTCAGTTTTTGGGTTTTTATTGTTGTCGTTTGAGGTTTAAAATATATCGTTTAAGTATAAGTTGATGTATATACTTAAGATATATTTTAATATATGTGACAATTCATTTGAGATGGGTTTCAGACCTCTGCGAGCTAAGGTGTAGATTCTAGGAAAAATCAGGGCTTCAGAAATTCAGACTTAGCCAAATTTCAGGGCTTCAGGATTTCATACTTAGCCAATTTCCAAGAGTCATCTTATGTCTTTCAGCTTGGTAGGTCTTTGTGGTTTTCGTGGTTGTGTTCTTGTTGGTAGTGGAATTTAGAGATCCGTTGGTGCTTGGTTGTGTTTCAGTCTTCCGTTGCGATCTTTTGGTTTGTGTAGGTTGTATCATGTGCACTTACACTTGTAAAAAAAAATTGTTCTGACTTGTTTTTCATCCTTGTTTCCAAGGATCTCCAGGTGGGGCATTACATATATATATATATATATATATATATATATATATATATATATATATATATATATATATATATATATGTATATGTATATGTAAGTATGTATATATGTTATTAATAATTAATAATTATTATATTTGATAAATAATTTAAATTAATAGATCATTCTTTTAATAATAAATTATTTTATAATATTATAGTCTAACAATATATTTTTAATTTAATTATTTAATTGACTTGAATCATGAAGAAAAGATGATAATGAAAAGAATTGGTAATTTCTCATGTTAAAAATTTACAATGTAAATTCGATGGGGGTCATTTTCAAATAACATTTCTATAAACAATATATCATTAGAATAATTGGAAAATGGATTCTATAGTTATGGGAAATTTTAAACTATTACATGGGTTAGAAAAAAGCACAAATTTCTCCACTTGATGTCTAATTTTGAAAATGAAAAACTGAGACCTCCACATTTAATTCAACTATGTAATTTTAGCAAAACCCAAACATGTGCTTGTATTTGTGTTTTCTGTATGCTTCTTGTTTTGGGTTTTTGGGTTGACTAGTGTTGACCAGTTAGAGGATGTCTACCAGAGGCTCAGAGGTTATGATTGTGATGTCATGATGATGCCTTTGATCTTGATCTTTTTAACTCAACCATGGTTATGTGATGACATGCTGATTGATATTGTTTTTAGTCTTCTTGTCTAAGATGTGATATATGTAACCTTTTTATGAGATATCGATCAGTTGTATTTGGTTTACTTTCCAGTCACTTTGATGGAATTTAATTGTTATCTGATCTTGATGATGTCATGTTGTGACATGTTTTGACTTGACCATTTTGAAGTTTTCGATCAGTATTACTTTGAGATACTATTTGGTTGCTTATTAAGAACCAATGATTATTGTGATTATCAGGGATACATTCAGTTGTCAATAGAGAACTGTTGTGGTCATGATTTTCTATGGATGCTTTTCTTTTTCTCATGGAGATTTGATGCTCTTTTGTGGATTATCTTTGGTATTTATTCAGTCGCTTGTATAGGACTGTGGTGATTTTATGATTTATGATTCCATGAGCTTAGGGTAGGTTATCTACTTGTAGTGTCAAGAAGTGGCTTGCAATGGGGACCGAGGCCCTAAGAGGCTGCCAGGGTAACTCATTGTAAGTTGTTTTAATAAGTGAAAATATTACACCTAATACTAACTTAATGAACCTAATAAGATAATTGTTTTGTTCTTGCCCATGCCTCGAGTGCTAGTACAGACTAGGATGGGAGTAGAGAGAACGCTTGGTTGTGACCTTACATTCTGTAGTATGCCTTTTCTGTATGAGAGGATACTAGTGGCCACATAGGGATGACTAGAGGGCTGGGGTCTATTGGGAGACTACTAGGGTAACTCTAGCATGATCTGTGCGATGACATTTTCTCACTTGCATAGTAGGTTTCCTACAGTTCTTTGTTGTGCCTCTGGGATTAGATGTTGATTTGTGATTGGAACCTTAGTATACTTTTATGATTCTTGGATTTAGAAAGTGTTTGTACTATCTTGTTTGATAACCTATTTTGGGACTTGAGATTATCTCCTCAGCATAGTGGGAGTGGACCATTTAGGTTCCACATGGTCAAGTGGTAGTGCTTATCATTCTTACCATTTGAGATCCATATGAGACACTGTGGCTGATTCATTCTTTGTTGGTATCTATCTTCATTCTGTTCATGGATTATGATGGTGGACACGTATCCTTAAATTGATGATTTTCATATGTTAGATGATGATATTTTATGCTTTATTTTGCATGATTAGATTTCTTATGCATATGTTCTAATGTGTTAGATTTCTTTTCTGCATATGATGTAGTATGATTTAGGAGTGACATTGTTAGATTTCTTTTCTACATATAATGTAGTATGATTTAGGAGTGAAATTCCTACTATGATAATACTGATGATCTCTTTGGTGATTTGGAATGTTATGCATGGAGGGATGGCTAGAGCCCACGATGGTATAATGATGCTATTTATGGTTGGGAGGAACCGTGCACTTAGTTAGTTATGTTGTGATTTATGGTTAACTTTTATGATGGATGTTTATATCTTTTATGATGATGCATCATGTATGACATGTGATTACATTTACTTTATTGCATCATGGATTAGAATATGATGATGTACTTTATTTACACGGATGTATATTCTTTTAAGCCTTTCATACCCTGTGACATGTACAGTGGATGATTGAGCATTCAAAAATGTAGTGTATGAACATTGGACTTTTCATTATTATTTTATGTGGATGCAGTGTTAGATGGAATCATTAATATTAGTTGATGTAATTCAACGTTAAGGTATCCTTAAAGAATGTAACTTGTTATGTATGTTTATGTTTACTTTCAGTTGAATGATGTTATTGCTTTCGCTACTATTTTGTGGATAGTTTTACTTTCATGTTTCAAAAAAAATAAAAAATAAAATGTTACCAAACTTAATGTGACTTTAGGTTAAATTCTTTGGATCCCTTGGTGGGGCATTACAAGAGAGATCAATTTCTTAGCTTCTTAATGATTCAATAAATAAATATAAGGGTAAACACATTTTTTCTCCTTGGGATGGCTATATTATTCAGCAGTGGAAGGGTTTACTTTTCCCTCATCTTCTTGCTCCATTGTGTCCATCCAAGATTCCTCTTATCCGAGCACAAACCAAATGGATTCCTCCAAGTGAGGGTTACTTCAAACTCAATTATGATGGGGCCTCTAGAGGAAGTTTGGTTGGATACAATTCTTTAATTGTGTGTTGTCTCTGATATTACAAAAATTTCATAATCAGTTGATAGTTAGTGCTTACCAAGCTGACTTGGTCAGCAAGATAGTTTTTCTTGTCTACCTAGTGTTCCTAAGTTTATTCTATGAAGACAATGTCTACCAAGCTCACTCAAGCATTGAAGGAAATTTAGGCAGAAAAGAGTGTTAACTGAGCTCACTTGGTTAATGAAGAAAAAGTTGGACAGAGTTAATGCTAACTGAGTTCACTTGGTTGCCAAAGGATTTTCACAAGTTCATAGTGTTAACCGAGCCTCTATTGGTTAGCACAGGAAATCATCTCAGAACCAATGTTTACTAAGCAGGGTTAGCTAATGAAGGATTTTGTTGTTTTGGCATATGAAGATTAATTATTTTAAGTATTGCTTCTAGCTGACTATGGTAATGAATATTGGTCACTCTAATTTTTATTGAGCCAACTTGACAATTTGGATGATATAAATATAAGGTCAAGTTGTGATTTTCAAGTGTGCAAATATGTTGATTAAATTGAAAGGAAAAGAGTGGAAGTGAACTTGAAGGATAAGTAGATATCCTTGTGGAGTAGAAAAGTAGTATTCGATTAGGAAGGATCAAGTTTAAGCAGAACAAAGATCTAGATTCAACAACTTAGTTGCATCATAATCAAGTCATTTCATTGTTACTTTCTAACCATTGTAGTATTGATTTAAAATCTCTTAACAAAGTTGGTTTAACAACCAATTGTAAATCCTCTAACAAGGTGGCAATTCCATTGAATTGTCTTAAGACCTTTTACAAGGCCACTCCTAACAAGGTGATTAAATCCTCTAGCAAGGTCACACTTAATAGTGTATTTTGTAACCTTTAACCAGGTTGGCTCCTAACAGGACTCACTTTAGAATAGTGAAAAACAATGACTATTTACATTGGTGGTTTTTTCCATATTGGAATTCTATGTTAAATTTTGGTGTCTCATGTGTTCATACTATTTATTTTATGATTGCAAGTTAGTTACTATAGTATTAGATCTGCTAAAGTAATACACTTCTACATTTACCGTGTAGTGCCTCTCCCATTTGACTTTTGTAAGTCGTCTTGATGGATACAACCTTGTTGATCCTTTGCTGTGATGGGATCACGATTGTGACCTTGAGTGGTCTACACCGTTGAGGTGTTTGGATTTATGTTTCTAGATCAGTTGCTTTGTTTATGCTTTTGACTAATCTTTGAGATTATGATGTGATTTATGGTTCACTAAGGTTTGTGCCAGTGGTTACCATGATCAATGTGGTATCATGAGGTTGTTCCATGATTACCTTGAGATGTGTGCAGAGATTGCACTGTGTACTTTTACCATGCTACACTGGACTAGGTTCCTGTAACAGTGGTTAGTCATGTTTATGACTGTGTTTGCTTATGTGTTTTAAGTGCCTTTTTAATGCAGAGTAATCAATCATTATTAAATGCGTAAGTAATTAAATGGTTGTTCATGTTGGATCCTTTGGTTATGTGCTGCGGACATTTACCTTGTTATATTTTGATCTAAGAGATATCTGTTCTTATGTGATGCTTTATATTTGAGAGGACCCGAGGGTTAGATGTTACACCTTGATTCCAGTATCATAGATATTAGACTACTATGCTGTTCAGTTTATCATATTGCATGATGATGCCATTTTGGGATGACAGTGTATTTTATGATGATATCTGGTTATCTGGTATTTGGACATACCTCTAATTTTGTTATGTGATGGATTTAGTGCTATGGTTATTTACTTCATTCCTGCATTGTTATGCTTTATGCGAACATGAGTGATGTAAATAGATTATTTTAATATAATTAAATAAATGGTTAAATTAGGTGATTTAATGCATTTATTGCTTTGGCTATGTTATTATATGCAATTGTACTTGATCATGTTGTTTAGTGTGCAGGATTATATCCTTGGTAGTGGCACATGGAGTTAGTGATTCAGCCTTTCATATTTTACCAATATCGTCCTTGTATGGTCGACGTATCCTTTATTAAAATGTTTATTTAAACCTTTCGGTGATTATTAAATCCAAACTCATTGCATTATGTGATTAGGCCAGTAAGCGTGTTTGTGCATTTAGAGATTCGCATTATCGCGAAAGTTGTTTAAGGTGATTTTTGTGTTTTTGGGTTTTCGGGCTTTTTATTTGATTTATTTTAATTTCTAGCAGCTTTGCCATAGATGAATTCCTATTTATAGGAATAGCCTATTTTCGTTTGGGTTGATTCGGGGTTTAACTAGATTGGCTGGTTAAATGCCCTAATCGATTATTCACTCGAAAAGTGAATAAGTATCCAAAGAGGAATTTAATTCCTCACTTCTCACTTTCAAATTGGAAAGTTGGAGAGTAAAACCCAAAATCCTCTTCATGAGGATTTACTATTTTGTTCATTGTGGGAGCTACGGGCATGGGATCATCGCGAGGTTGGGCTCGTTGGATCCAGCTCAGGGAAACCTTGGATTGCCGTGATTTTCAGCTACTTCTATAGGATATTTACTTTATGGTTCAGATTCCCATTTTTCCCTTTTGGCTATGAGGTAGGGCTTTCCTGTTTTATTGTTTCTGCTTCTATTTTTGGTAGCCGTTTGTTTGGAGGCTGAGAACTAGTGTTCCCCTCCGTTTTTGTATGTTAGTTCTACCTGGTTGGGTGGGTATGAACATTTCCCTATTTTTCGGGATGAGGGTTTGGGATTTTGCACCATTATGCTAGCCATTTTTGCATACGGTGTTCTGTTTTCATTTATTTTTGGATTTTTTGGGTTTTTGAACCCAAAGGCCAAATGGGTTTTAATTTTGAAATTTTTCCAAAATTTGGAGTTTTTACCTCATTTTACGTGCCGCCCTATTTTCTCGAGTTTTCCTGGCACATTGTGGGTCATGGACTTGGATGATCCATTTGGGTATCATTCAGACCACTTCTGCACTTTTATGTTGCATTGGGATGCGTGTTGCATCCGTACTCCTGACGTTGTGTTCGGTTGAGTGATTTTATATCTGTTATGGTTTCCTTTAGACCTTTGCTTTTGTTTTGTGAATGCTAGGATTCGTGTAGAATCCATACTCTCAGATTGAGGCCGATTGAGTAAGTTCATGACTTTGGTCTTGTTACATCATTGGGATTCATGTAGAATCCATACTCTCGAATTGAGGCCGGTTGAGTGATTTTATGATGTATGATTTTATTAGCTTTGGGATTCATGTAGAATTCGTCCTCTTGAGTTGCTTTCAGTTGGGTGTTTTGTTTTGCATTGTGTTCTCATTCTTGTCCTTGTTTTATGATCTTCGTGATGGTGGTGCACCACACACAAGTACGTACGTGTACATTTGTTGGGTGACTTGCGAGGCTCGATCTTTTGTGGATTTGCCGAAAGTTATGATCATTGGGGTTGGGATGGGAGTATGCATGCCCACGGGCACTTGTCATAGGATGAGCATGGGTAGGGTAGGGTAGCATATGGAGGGGGCTTCTATCTCGTAGCCTGGTGACCTTAGTCCCATAGGGTTGGCAGAGGAATTTTTAACTAAGTGATAATTAAAGAAAATGTGTGACTGGTAATAAAACTTAAGATAATAAAATGTGTGTACAGGGCCCTCCATTGAGGAGTTGAAATGCACAATCTGAGCTTGGGCTTGTCGATGCTAAGCAACTCTCCATGATGTTAGCCCCTACTTAGTAGCCTTTTGAGTGTCTGACCAGGACCTGTACTCCTTGCATTGTCTTAGGTTCTTGGTTGCAGCCATCATACTGTCTGGTGTGAGTGTTAGCCATGGATGTCATTTTGTGTGTTTGTGGTTGGATCATTATCTCCATCAGCACGACAACTATGGACCTACGAGTGCCACGTGGTTGGGAGGCGTAGCTACCTTTACCACTGCTAGGGATAAGTGTATAGAGACAATCTTTTGTCCTAGTGCGACCGTTGCTGGATGTCTTCACTTGGTACTTCGGGTTCCAGAGTATGCTTTCTTGTGATTTATGCTTTCATTGGGATGCTTGTATATCATGTTTAGATGATGTTATTTTATTTGGCACATTCCCTTATTATGATGTTTAGCATATGATTAGATGATGTGATTTGCTTTAGTAGTATATCTGTTGCTTACTGCTATTTAGCATGTGATAGGTGATCTTATCTACTGTAGGATTATCTTATGCATTATCACTAGCATGTTACATTTTTTTATGCTGTTATTGTTGCATGTTTTTAGTAGTGACGTCCCTATTACGACAGTACCGATGATCTGGTCGATGGCTTGGGATGTTACGCACAAGGGATGGCTAGGTTCCACGATGGTCTTATGATGCTATTGACGGTTGGGAGGAACCGTGTACTTAGTTTGGTTGTTTTGTTCTTGAGATGTATTTATGTACATTGCGATGTTGCTTTTATTCTCTGGGATGTTTATTTTCAGTGTGTTCTTTGCTGCTGTAGTTTAGATGGATTGATGTTCTCCTTTCTGTGTTGTTCTTGCACTCGAGTGTTCATTCCTCGAGCCTTTGTGGATCTGATACTCCCTGGTGTGGAGGTTCTTTGCTCTAATTTTTGTCTTTTTTGCTTCTGGGAGTGTTTTCGTGTTTCTATGGGCGACATTTGTTCAGCATGGTGCGACACTTTAAAAAGTATCGCACACCCATGCAAACTATGTCGTATGACACTGTAACGTATTGCACGCCTTCTTGAGAAATGTTGTACGACACTAGAAGAGCATCGCATGCCTTCTTGAGAAATGTCGTACGATGCTGAAAAGTGTCGCATGCCTTCTTGAGAAATGTCGTACGACACTGGAAGAGTGTCGCACGCCTTAAGGAGAAGTATCGCCCTCCCTTAGTAAAAAGTGTCGCATGGTTTTAGTGAAAAACCTATGCATGCCATCAGCGGGCACTTTTCTTTGTGATCCGATCTTTTTGAGAGTGGTTTTGGATACCCTTTTGGGTATTCTTTGACCCTATGCTGTTGCATTTTGAATTCTATTGGTTTCTCTTGAAATCGAGTTTTCGTGTTTCTATTTTAGTCTCTTGGGGTTTAAAATATATTGTTTAAGTATAAGAAAAAATGTATATTAATTAATTATACTTAAGATATATTTTAATATATGCGACAAATCATTTGAGATAGGTTTCAGACCTCTCGGAGATAAGTTATGGATTCTAGGAAATTTCAGGGCTTCAGAAATCCAGACTTAGCCAATTTTCAAGGCTTCAGGATTTCAGGCTTAGCCAAATTTTGGGATTCTACATTTTACCCTAGCTTGGTGTTTTGTTAATGAGTGGTCATTTCTTGTGCCCTCATCTTTTTGTGGTGGTTGTTGGCTTTTGTTTGGGTGTGTTAGTTGGGTAGTGGCATTCAAAGATTCGTTGGTTGCCGGGATTGTGTTGAAGTCTTCCGTTGCGATCTTTGTGACCCCTGTATGATGTTGTCTTGTACATTCATACTTGTAAAAAAAATATCTTGGCTTGATTTGAATCCTTGTTTCCAAGGATCTTCGGGCGGGGCATTACATACCGAGTTAGAACAATTTCTATTTGTTTATCAAGCATCAACAGTAACTAGCTTTATCAGTTTAAATTTTTATTATTGACATCTAAGGGATCTAGGATTTATTTTAGTGGTAACTAATTCCCTCTCCCCTCCTCTTAGTCACTTCTTCTATATTTCTAACAATTGGTATAAGAGCTTTTGGTGCTTGCAGGAAGGTTTCAAGGACCTAAGCAAAAGATCAGGATGTCTTACAAGAGAGAAATATCTAAGCTAAATAGAGACAACTTCTTAGCATGGCAAGGACTCATGAGACTTCATCTAGCTACCCTCAATGATTTAGGCTACAAATACCTTGATGAAGAATGGAAAAATCCTATTGGTACATTATCTATTGGAGATCTTGCTAAGAAAAATAACCATAACATCATGATGATTGACATTGTATCTGCTCTTAGCTATGAAGAATTTGATGAGGTCAAAGACTGTAAATCTATTTTTGATATGTGGAACAAGCTCAAGGACATCTATGGTGGTGATGAAAATGTAAGGAGAACCAAAGAAGAAAGCCTTAGAGGACAATTTGACCAAATGAGGATAAGAGAAGATAAAAATGTTGCCAAATATGTGGAAAGAATCAAAACCAATGTTAGTGCAATTAGAGCATCTGGAGGAGAGATTAAAGAAGAAATTTTTGTAAGTAAAATTCTTAGAACTTTGCTTCCCATCTATCCAATTAGAGTATCTACTATTTAAGAAGTGAGATGTGATTCAAATAGCAAATTAGGTTTGGATGCCCTAGAAGGAAGATTGACATCTTTTGAGCTAGACAACTTTGAAAATTATGTTCCAGCTTTCAAAAATATTAAGTCTGCATTTGAGGCCAAACTTTCACTCAAAGAAAAAGGCAAGAAGATAAAGGACAATTAGTCAAATAGTGAAGAAGGAATTGAGTAAAGCTCAGATAGTGATCTTGAAGTTGTTGAAGCTTTACTTGCAAAGAAATATTCTAGAAGTAGAGGAAAATACAAAGGTAAAGTTCCTCTAATTTGTTTTTCATGTGAAGAAATTGGTCATATTGCTACTAGGTACCCAAACAAAGATAGCAAGGATGAGAAGAATAGCCACAAGTAAAAAGGAAAAAAGGATCTAAAAAGTCACAAATCATACAAAGACAAAGGTAAGAAAACTTGTTTTATGGCTAAAGATTCTGATAACAATGAGGATGAAATAGTATACATTGCTGTAAAAGATGAATCTGATGATGAAGGAGATAAGATGACATTTATCTCTCATGTTAGTAAAAATGATACATGGATCATAGATAGTGGATGTTCACACCATATGACTAGAGAAAAACAAGGTTTGAACATTTTAAACACTATGATGGACGTAGTGTAAGATTTGGAAACAATGAACCTTGTTGCATCAAAGGAAAATGACGTATCTCATTAACCAAAGAACTTGTATGTGACAATGCCTATTGGGTTGAAGGACTAAAACATAATCTACTAAGTGTGGCACAAATAATCAATATTAGATTCAAGGTAGAATTCATGCATGGCAAGACAAGACTACTGGATGGCAAAGGGAATCTGATTAGATCAGGCAAACAAATAAAAGGTAACCTATTTTATCTTGATCTTGGTGATTGGTCATGTCTTACTGCTCATGTAGAAGAAAGTTGGTTATGGAATACAAGGTTATGTCATGTGAACTTTGATAATATGGTCAAAATAAAAAAATTCATAAAAGTAAGAGGTATCTCTAGTTTCAAGAGACCAGATGTTGGTTTATGCAAGAACTGTCAAATTGGCAAAATGGGGAAGACTAGTTTTAAAAGAAAAAACTATCAATCTAAAGATGTCTTGTAAATTATGCATACTAACCTATGCGGACCAATTTTTATAAAAAGTTATAGTGGAGAAAAATTCTTTATTCTTTTTGTTGATGACTACTCTAGAATGATGACTATTATGTATCTAAGAGAAAAGTTAGAAGAATTTGAGAAATTCAAATGGTATTTGGAAATAGTAGAGAAGGAAACAAGAAAAATACTAAAATTCTTAAGATTAGACAAAGGTGGTGAATTCATCTTCAATGAATTTAATAATTTCTACATTGAAAGAGGAATCAAAAGACAAGTATTATCCCCTGGTACTCCTGAGCAGAATGGGATAGCTCAAAGAAGAAATAGATCCATCATGGATTGTGCAAGGACCCTAATGATTGAAAAAAAAGTTGCTATCAAATAATGGAAGGAAGCTATTAGTAGTGCAGTTCATATTTTGAATTGAGTTTAGTTGAAGAAGGATTCAGACAAAACTCCCTATGAACTATGGTATGGCTACAAACCCAATGTAAGTTACCTAAAAGTATTTGGAAGTAAATGTTATATCTTGAAAGAATCTAGAAAAGGCAAGTTTGATGTAAAAGGTGATGAAGGTATATTTCTAGGATATTCTTGTAGAAGTAAATCGTATAAATGTTTGAATTTGTCTACTCTCAAAATCATAGAAAGTGCACATGTGAGAGTTGATGAGTTTGCAAAAAAGGCTGAAGAAGAAAGCAAGAGAGAACCAAAAGATTATAGAAAATTTGTTTACTTCAAATCTAATACATTGCCAGGCATTTCTAATAATAAGGAGACTTCATCTCCTGAGCCCTCTATAGTTATCTAGTTGCAAGAAGTGCAAACTGACTCACAGGGACCCGAGTCACATTCTAAAGCTACCAAGTTAACACCTATTGAGTCAGAAGGATCTACGCCATAAACTGAACAACCTGAGTCTCAAGTTGAAATTCAAAAGGAAGACAATGAAATTCATTCAAAAAGCAAAGAACATGTATTGGCCAAGTATGTCAGAAGGCATCATACACCTAATTAGATTATTGGAGACAAATTAGAAGGTACTATGACAAGAAGTAAGCTAAAATGTACATGTCTATTTGTTGAATTTGAACCTAGAAGTGTCAAAGATGCATTGGAAAATGAAAGTTGGATTGAGGTTATGAATGAAGAAATAGAACAAATAGAAAAGAACAAAACTTGGACCCTTGTACCTAGGCCTAAAGATAAAAATGTGATTAGAAAAAAATGGGTATTTAGGAATAAGTTGAATGAAGATGGTAAAGTATCAAGAAAAAAAGCAAGACTAGTATGTAAAGGGTACTCTCAAGAAGAAGGTATTAATTATGGTAAAAATTTCACTCCTATTGCAAGATTGGAAGGTGTTAGGACTTTACTTACATATTCAGCACACAAAGGATTCAATGTATATTAGATGGATGTTAAATCTACATTCTTGAATGAAATTCTTGATGAAGAAGTCTACATTGAACAACCAGAAGTGTTTGTTGATCCAGACAAAAGGAACATGGTCTGCAAATTACACAAAGCTCTATATGGTCTCAAACAAGCTCCTAGAGCATGGGGTAAAAGATTACATAACTACCTAATAAAAATTGGTTTTTAGAGAACAAATGATAACAATAGTTTGTACATCAGGGAAGGACCAGGTAACAAGATTGTGTTGGCAGAGATATTTGTGGATGATACTCTATTTACATGGAATGATGACCTATGTAAAGCTTTTTCAGAACAAATGAACAAAGAGTTTGAAATGTCCATGTTTGGCGAGATAAAATTCTTTGTTGGATTGTAGATACAATAGAACAAAAATGGTATCTATATTACTCAACCTAAGTATATCAAAGAGATACTCACGAAGTTTGGAATGGAAGATTCAAAACTAGTTGGAACCCCCATGTGTACTAGACTGAAGCTTACCAAAGATGATGACTCCAAAGAGGTAGATTGGACCTTATACAAATCAATGATTGGGAAATTACAATATATAGTTCACATAAGACCTGATATTGCCTTAGTAGTTGGAATAGTGGCAAGATTCTTGGAAAAACTTAGAGAAAGCCACATGATGGCAATCAAAAGAATCTTGAGATATCCAAAAGGTACTAAAGACTATGGGTTATGGCACAAACTTGGAGGAAATCTAGACCTAAAAGTGTTTAGTGATGCTGACTGGGAAAGAAATCTTGATGATAGAAAAAACACTAGTGGTGGAGCATTCTTTGTTGGTAAAAGGTTGGTATCTTGGACAACAAAAAAGAAAAATTGCACATCCCAATCCACAACAAAAGTAGAATATGTTGCAACTACACTAAATTTTTCTAACATTGTTTGGTTTAAAAAATTGCTGGAAGGTATGAATATTGAAATAAAAGAGCCATTTTTCATGTATTGTGATAACACCAATGCAGTTAACATACCAAAAAACCCAGTGATACATTCCAAAACAAAGCACATTGTTATAAAATATCACTTTATTAGAGAATTGGTGCAGGACAAAGAAATTAGATTAGAACATGTCCATACAAAAGAATAGATTGCAAACATATTCACCAAACCATTACCTAGGGATGCATTCTTGTATCTAAGAGGTAAGTTAGGGGTCATTCCCCCATCTAATGCTCATTAAATAAAGTTTAGTGATGCATCAGCAGGAACCAAGTTGAAGATCAATTAGTTGGTGCAACATAATCAAGAAAATATTGCATATGAATCAATACTCAAGGTACATTGATATTAATTTGGTATGTGTTGTCCTTGGCATGTGTTGTCAAAGAGGGAGATATTTATGTAAGTTTATTGTCATATCTTTCTGAAATTTGTTTTTGTCATTCCAAGAGGGAGAAGTTATGTAATTTCTTCATAGAGGGAGATTACTACATGAAGGAGAAGTTTTTGGTGTAAAATCTAAGAAAAAGAAACGTTCTGTGAGAGAAATTCTTGCTCTCACATTTCATTGTGCTATGACGTGTTGTGTTGCCATCAATTCCAAAGAGGGAGATTGTTGGATATAATTATTTAATTGTGTGTTGTCTTTGATGTTACAAAAATGTCATAATCAGTTGACAATTAGTGCTTATCGAGCTCACTTGGTCAGCAAGACAATTTTTCTTGTCTACCAAGCATTCTTGAGTTTATTCTACAAAGACAGTGTCTACCGAGCTCACTTAGGTGTTGAAGAAAATTTAGACAGAAAAGAGTGTTAATTGAGCTCACTTGGTTAACGAAGAAAAAGTTAGATAGACTTAGTGCTAACTGAGTTCACTTAGTTACCAAAGGATTTTTTTAAGTTCACAGTGTTAACTGAGCCTATGTTGGTTAACATAGGAAATCATCTTAGAACCAGTGTTTACCAAGCAGGGTCAACTAATGAAGGGTTTTTTTGTTTTGACATATGAAGATTAATTATTTTAAATATTGGTTCTAGTAAACTATGGTAATGAATATTGGTCACTCTAATTTGTATTCAGCCGATTTGACAATCTAGATGATATAAATATAAGGTCAAGTTATGATTTTCAAGTGTGCAAGTATGTTGATTAAATTGAAAGGAAAAGAGTGGAAGCGAACTTGAAGGATAAGTGGATATTCTTATGGAGCAAAAAAGTAGTATTCGATCAGGAAGGATCTAGTTTAAGTAGAATAGAGATTTGGATTCACAAATTTTGTTGCATCACAATCAGGTCATTTCATTATTACTTTATAACCATTGTAGCAGTGATTTAAAATCTCCTAATAGAGTTGGCTTAATAGTTAGTTGTAAATCCTCTAACAAGATGACAATTCCATTGAATTGTCTTAAGACCTTTTACAAGGCCACTCCTAATAGGGTGATTAAATCCTCTAACAAGGTCACACCTAATAGTGTGTTTTGTAACCTTTAATTGGGTTGGCTCCTAACAGGGCTCACTTCAGAAGAGTGAAAAATAGTAACTAGTTACATTGGTTATTTTTTCCATATTGAGTTTCCATGTTAAATTTTGGTGTCTCATATGTTCATGTTGTTTCTTTTATGATTGCAAGTTAGTTACTGATAGTATTAGATCTACTAAAGTAATACACACTCTGCAATTACCGAGTTACAACAATTTCTATTTGTTTACTAAGCATCGACAGTAACCAGCTTCATCAGTCTAAATTTTTATTGTTGACATCAAAGGGATCTAGGATTTATTTTAGTGGTAATTGATTCACCCCCACGACCCATCAATTACTCCTAGATTTTCAAAAAAACTAGACAACTCTGATTATGGCATAGTCATTAGAGATTTTAAACGTTATTTGATTGTAGCAAAATCATCTTCTCTCCCTTAGCATACTAATAAAAAATTCAAGGCCTTGGCCTTGCTTTCTAGTTTGGAACTTGAAAAATCACTTTCTATATCTAAGCTACAGGTTGAAGGAGATTCATCAATTATTATTAATGCATGCGTTAAATACCATGTATATAATTGGTCCATACAATATATATTACATCAAGTATGCTCTCTTCTTGATTCAATCTTTGAATGTTACATCATGCATACTTATAGAGAAGGAAATATTTTAGCTGATTGTCTAGGTGATTTGGGTATTGATGGGGTTTATATTAACTCTTTATTTTCCCCACTTAACCTCCTTGATCTTCCCGACTTGGTTAATATTATGAAAAAAGAATATGTTTAGAATAAGGCTGAGTCCTCCTCATTTTTAATTTTGTAGTAAATCATGACTTCTCTATGGTTTCACATGTTTTTTATTTTATGGATCTCACTTGTTCTTTTGAGATATTATGCAAGTTAAGGTCTTGGATTACACTTGCATTACATGGCTTTCTAATATCATGGTCTTAATTGAAGTTTTGGATGTAGATTAGTGATGGTAAACTCTATGGCATTTTTCACTAGGCTCTGGGTCTTGTTTTTGGCACCAATCAATGAATTGTATTTATATGAGTTTTAGCCTCTTTGTAATTAATATATTCTCAATTTGAGAATCTCTAGGAAAATATTCATTAGTGTTGATAGATTCTCTCTCTTGATGCAGTATTTCTTCTTCTGCATTCCTTTTTTGTATTAGGCAATGACTAGAGCTTTTCTTTTCTAGTTTTTTTCTTCGAGAGCTCTTTTGAACAAGTTATTACTAATATAAATATATTGTTTTGCAAAAAAAAGAAGATAGATGGAATGTGAACTAATTTTTCCATACCTTGAGTCCTTTTATTTTTGGATCACTCATGTGATTTTTCCATTGTAATTTTTGCATTGATTCTTCCAAAGGAAGAGAGGGGGAAAGATTTGCAAGGGGCTCAAAAATTCATGAATCCTTTTCTACTTCTTGGCTATCATTTGGTGCTTTAGGCTATAGTAATGTTTCATTACTCTCTAAGACATCAAAAAAGAATAATTCATAATCAAATTCATGTTCATAGGAAGAGCCATCCAAGCATGCTGATATATATTGCATTGTGTGATCAACCATACTTTGAATTGTGTGATCAGCCATATTTTTAGAAAAGTATTTGTGCTCTTCCAATCTTTTAGGCTGCAAGTTTTCTTCACGATATTGTGTGCCATCAAATAATAAGGTCATGCATTTCTTTTTTTTACCAAATTGACAAGTAATCCTTGTCTCTTCTTCATCAATCTTTTTCTATGTATGCCGATCCTTCATACCTTCTTGAACAACATCATTTGATGAAATAGCATCAATAATATCAAATATAAAAGAATTGAATTTTGAAGTTGGAAAATCTCCTAATAAGTTTTCATTTGATCTTTCACTCTCCATGCCTTGTTCAATGGGAAGTGTATCAAGGCCAATCATTGAGTCAGTTGACTGTGAGGTGTAATCATCACCATAATCAACATGTAGATGGTAGGCTCCAACTATACTACAAGAAATGCTTTCAATCACATGAGGGATTAGGAAATCTTCACCATTGAAAATTGTTAGATTTTGATAAAAAGAGGTAGGGAGTTCTAATTTTACTACTTTGAGAATGAACCTTTTCTATTTAGGCTTCACCTTTGGTTAATTCTACTGTTCATAGAGACAAATTCCTACTTATGCAATTTATTTATATACTTTATTCCGCTTAGAATCATGTCATCATCTAAGCCAATAGCCTGCCTTTGTGCATCTTGCAATGTTTGCACTCTCTAGTGCTTTAACAAAAACTTGATTTCAATTTGTAAAGCAACAATAAAAATACATAGTTGATTATTTTCATTTGGTTGGCTATTTTTGAGAATTTTACCGGCACACTTATTGAACCTATTTACAAAATCCCTCATAGGTTCAATCTCCTTCTTTTGAATTTGAAAGAAAATTAATAATAACTTAGCAATATCAACTGCAAGCTTACATTTTTGGAGAAATTTTACCTTGAGATCACTCCAGCAAGTGATACAACCATTATGAAAATTCTGGAACCAATCTATAACACTTCTAATGAGACTCGCCACAAATAGTCAGACAAATATGTTCTCTTCCTACACACCAAGAGTCCCAAAGGTTACTGTAGTTTATTCAATGTGATCATCAGGGTCTTGATTTGTGTCACTGGAAAACTTTGGGAGATATTCCATTGAAATTTTAGGTAAAGCTAAGCATTGAGATAAAGAAAATGACCCAATCTAAACCCCACATGGTTGGGCTACCATCAAATCCATAACACTAGACTTCTTTCATCAAAATAAATTAGAGTCACCAACCTCCATCCTCAAGGAGGTACCTTTAGATATCCAAGGAAAGAAAAGCACTAGAACTTCGCTTTCTTTCCCCAGCAATGTCACCAAAAATCTATTAATAAACATATATGTCTTCTATGAAAAGCTTTCACAAATAACTCTGAAATGCTCAAATTGTTTTGTCAAGTGCTTTCTAAATTTTGAAATGAAGGTACAACTCCCTCCTTTTGATTTATAATAAGTAATTTTTAAATTAGCTTTTAACCAGAAGGCACATAAGGAATACTAACATCCATTCATCAATATGATATGAATGTGAAGCTATTAAAAATGCTTTAGAATAACTGAGAGGGGGGGGTGAATAAGTTATTCAAGGTCCAAATGTCTTAATAAAACTTTTCATCAAGCAAAGTAAGCCGATCAAACTATTCATTCATCCAAGCTTAAACTTTCCTACTTAGCAAGTTACTAGAAATCAACATGCAAGAACAACACATGAAGAATCAACACATAACACGGTAATTAACATGGAAACCCAATTTGGGAAAAACCACCAGTAACATGATACTCAATTCTCACTCTTCTGAAGTGATGCCGTGTGAAAGGCCTTCTCTGTTAAAGGCTACAACACACTATTAAATGTGACATGGTTAAAGGATTTAACCACCCTATTAAAAGTGGGCCTGGTTAGAGGACTTTTGAACATTCACTTGGAATACCACCCTGTTAAAAGATTTACAAATGGCTATTAAACCAACCTAAGTCCATAGGATTTTTACCCTAGCTGACATAATTTTTAGAGAGTAACAACAACGCATTTTGACCTGATACAACTCACAACTTAACTTGCAGATTTTAGATCACTTTTCAACTCATAACATTGCTTGGCTTTCAATCTCTATAGCTTTGATAGCTTCTCCTCATTTCAAGCTTTGTCTCCTTGAGTCTCCTTGCTCGATATACCAGTGCAATCTCTATATGACCACTTATCAAAGTAGAGTCTCTGTGCTCTATTCTTTCTTCTCCTTGATGCCTCTTTCTTAACACCCTTCAACCACTTCACAATTGGCACACCAACAACTCTTGCTTCTTGGCCTGTGGCTCCTTAAATATAAGTCTATAATTATTTTTCCTACTCAATTCTTCCCTCCTTTAATTTTAGTTCGAATGGATTAGGTAGGATTCATTGAATCTAACCCATATCTTGTTCCTTCTAGAAACATCATGAAGAATCCTCCTGAATCCACCTAAAAACTATTTATCTAAAATTTTGTGCCTCCAACTCATCATCCTTATCCTCTATCTGGCTCACAAAATTCAAGGCAACAACCTTGTCAGCTCAAATTTGGCAAATCTTTGACTTTTCAAATAATGCAGTAGCTCGACACTATTGAAATTTTGGTGCTTGGCACATACTATGGTACTTGACACCAACCACATTTTACTTATGTTTGGCACCTACTGTGGATTCAGTCGGCATCCACTAAGTTTTTTTGATGCTCAACACCTAAAGTTTTCTCGACACCTAAACACACTTGACTCCTTTTGTATCACTCAGCACACACTAGATTTTTCATTTGCTTGTCACTAACTAAAGAACTTAGTTAAGCTTTGCAGAAAACCTTATTACAATTTATACTTCTAGATTTTTTAAGTGTGGCAAACCTCTATGTCTTCAAGTATATTTTCAATACATCATTTTACAATTTTCTTAATTGATCCTTGCACTTCATTACAAAACCATAACTCAACCTTTCCCTTAGGTGATTTTGTTACATCTTGTTGATTAAATCCTCTTCATCAATCAACTGAGTGATAGTACTTGGATCTTATAAGAAATTGTCATTCTAGCAATTAGCAAGTTTGATATTAGTGACAAAACAATGATTGAAAAACATTCTCTATCAAAAATATTTCTTCTTTGCAATTAATCTCCTTCTTCAATAATGATCTTTTCAATCAGATTTCCAACAATCTCCATCTTGTGCATTGATGGAAAACCAAACTAATCAACCAAGTTATCAAAATGCTAACTAGATTCAAAAAGTAAATCAAATGCCAAAAATATCTTAACATCAGTTTTCACATCTCCCTCTTTGATCTGCTATCCTGATTACTTTACTTCTACTTCTCCCTCTTAGTTGTTGTTTCCTTTTTCTTTCCTTTCCACTATATCTTCTTGAACATCCTTTTTCTCCCTCTTTCCTATGGTTCACCACTATTCAATTTGATCTTGTACTGCTCCTGACCCCCTCTTACATTATTTCTCCCTTTGTATGCATTGATCATGTTCTGCTATTTTGGTATTAGGTACTTCTCTCTCTATCCATTTGATCTTGTAGATTTGATCAGTTTCTTGCTACTCCTCCCTCTATCCAATTGAATGCTATTGATCAATTTCTTGCTACTTCTCCCTCTTTGACAACAATGCCAAAGACATACTATTTTAGCATCATAACATGCAAATGTAGCATCTGCAAGTACTCCAATTTCTCCCTCTGTCAGCTTGCTTTATGACTAATTTGGAACTTTAGTACTTTGATTACTTCAGGCAAAAATCCTAAAGTAAGTATGCTCTGCATCAATTCACAACATTTCAACAATCAACTTATTTGATGCCCTTTGTTGTTGCTTAAGTAGCCTTGGCTAGGGGTATCACCCCTAACTTACCTTTAAGATACTCAAATGCATCTTTAGGTAATTCTTTTGTGTAGATGTCAGCAATCTATTCCTTTGAACTGACATATTCCATTCTCACTTGCTTGTCTTCCACCAATTCTCTTACATAGTGATACTTAATTGCATTATGCTTTGTTTTGGCATGCATCACAGGATTCTTTGATATGTTGATGGCACTTGTGTTTTCACAATAGATTATGATAGGTTCAGTTACCTCTTCCTTCATACCTTGCAATAGATATTTGATCTATACAATATTGGTGCAATTAATAGTAGCAACAACATATTCAGCTTCTGTTGTGGACTATGAGGTAAAAATTTTCTTTTTCTGGCCCAAGTAACCAATATTTTGCCTAAAAAAAGTGCTCCTCCACTGGTGCTCTTTCTATCATCAATATTACCTCCCCAGTCTGCATCAGTGTAGGCTTTTAACTCAAACTTTTCACTCCTCTTGTAGTATAAGCCAAAGTCATCAGTTCCTTTTAAGTACCTCAATATCCTTTTTACTACAATAAGATGATTTTCTGTTGGGCTAGCAAAAAATCTGGCCACTATTTCAACAACTAATGCAATGTCTAGTCTACTATGCACAACATACTACAACTTTCCAATCATTGATCTATACAATGTCTAATTCACTTCATCCGATTCATCATTCTTGGATAGCTTATGTCTTATTACCATTGGTGTACTAACTAGTTTTGAATCTTCTAGACCAAATGTCTTGAGTATCTTCTTGATATATTTTGATTGCATCACAAATATACTATGCTTTAGTTGATGTACTTGCAATCCAACAAAGAATTTGATTTCTCCAAACATTGACATGTCAAACTCATGTTTCATCTGATCAACAAAATCTTTGCAAAGGGAATCTTTACCTTCAAATATTATGTCATCAACAAAGATCTCAGATATCAAAATCTCTTTACCTTTTTTTGCCTTGATATATAGGTTGTTGTCATTTGTTCTATCAAATCCTATCTTCACAAGATATTTGTGCTGTCTCTCATACCATGCTCTATGTGCTTGCTTCAAACTATAGAGTGCTTTATGAAGTTCGCAAACTATATCATTGTTGTTTTCATCAACAAAACCCTCTAGTTTTTCTATGTAGACTTCTTCTTCTAGTATATCATTCAGAAAAGTAGACTTCACATCCATCTGATAGACTTTGAAACCTTTGTAAGCAACATATGCAAGTAGTGTTCTCACTCCTTCCATTCTTGCAATAGGGGCAAATGTTTCCCCATAGTCTAGTCCTTCTTCTTATGCATAACCTTTGCAGACTAATCTAGCCTTATTGCTTGTGATCTCACCATTCTCATCAAGCTTGTTCCTAAATACCCATTTGGTGCCAATCACATTCTTATCAGCTGGTCTTGGAACTAAGGTCCAAGTTTTCTTCTTCCATAGCATTATACCAATCATCATCTTGTAGTGCATCTTTCACTATTTTAGGTTCAATCTTGCTCATCAAACATTATTTATTTCTTGTTCTATTCCCTATCATTGATTTGGCTTCCTTATCACCAATGATTTATTCTGCAAGGTGATGTCTTCTCACATACTTGGATAGTCTTGGTTCTATCCTTTTTTCCATGTTTGATCTTTTAGTTTTAGAGTCACTATGCACATCACTTTCAAGTATTTCACCATATCTTCCATGTGTACTATTTTCAAAATCAAAATGTGCATTTTCTTCATTTTGTAACTCGACTTTTGAATGTAGCTTGACATTCACTGGTTGTGACTCAGCTGATACTAATTTTTTTTCTAATTTCCAACTTGATTGGTAATATTATCTTTAGTAGGAATTTCTTCATAGAAGTATACAAAAGATCTGTACTCTTCTGGTTTCTTAGAGTCATCAACTTGGACTTTTGCATGCTCATCAAAATTTACATTTGCACTCTCCATAATCTTGTTAGTGTCAGTAGTCAAACACTTGTATTCAAACACTTATATGCCTTACTTCTAGTGGAGTATCCAAGGAATATGCCTTCATCACTTTTTGCATCAAACTTCCCATTTTTGGTATCTTTAAGAATATAGCATTTACAACCAAATAATTTGAAATATTTTACATTAGGTGAGTGACCATACCATAATTCAAAAGGTGTTGCATTTGTACCTTTCTTGACTTGTACTCAATTCAGACTGTAAACAACAGTACTTATAGCTTCTCTCCAGTACTTCAAAGCAACATTTTTCTCCATCAACAATGTTCTGGCACAATCTAAATCTGATCTATTACTCATTTCTACAATTCCATTCTGTGGGGGAGTTCTTGGTGTTGATTTTTTTCTTTTAATTCCTTTATCATTGTAGAATGTCTCAAACTCTTTTGATGTGAACTCTCCTCTATTTGATCTTAGACACTTCAGACTATTTCCTATTTCTTTCTCAACTCTGGCCAAATACTACTTGAACATTTGAAATGCGTTAGATTTTTATTTTAGGAACATGGTAGTCATCATCCTAGAGTAGTCATCTACAAACACCATTATGTATCTGTCTCCTTGGTAGCTTTGGACTTCTATTGGGCCACATAAGTTTGTATGGACTAGCTCTAATACTCCTTTTGAAGTATAGGTTTTGCTTTTGAAACTTGACTTAGTCATCTTTCCTAGTTGACATTGTTTACACATTGTATTTTTAGGCTTCTTCAGTTTTGGCAACCTCTTGACTTTCTTCATTTTGCTGATACTAATCACATTATCAAAGTTAACATGACACAACCTTTTATGCCATAACCATACTTCATCAAGTTTTACAATGAGACAGGTTGCATTTTCTATATCTAGGTAAAACATATTACTCCTAGTTTGCTCACCAATTCTTATCATATTTCCATTAGTGTCATAGATTTTGGTAGATTTGTTTCCAAATTCTACTTTGCAACCTATATTGCCTAGTTGTGACACACTCAACAGATTATAGTTCAATCCTTCAACATAGTATGCATTATCACATGATATTTTCTCTGTAAGTTTAATAGAACCTTTTTCTTTGATTTGACATGGAGCATCATTTCCAAATCTAACACTATTTCCATTATACCGAATAAAGGTAATAAACTTACTTTTATCTCCTATCATGTGATGTGAGCATTCACTGTCTATGATCCATTTGTCATTTTTGTTCACATAGGTTACCAATGTTGTTGCCTCATCTTCATTTGATTCACCTTTTATGGCTACATAAACTACTTCATCATCAATCTCACCAGAATCTTCTTCAAAAGTATAAGATCTTTTGCCTTTGTCCTTGTACTCTCTATCATCATCTTCTCTTTTATTATTGTACTTGTTTCCTCCTTTTTAGTTCTTTTTCTGTGTACACCTTGTAGCAATATGACCTACTTCATTGCAATTAAAGAAAATGATAGGCATCTTACCTTTGAATTTACCATTGTCTCTATGAAATCTTCTTGCCAATAATGCTTCCAATTGTTCCACATCTTCCTCATTTGTGCTACTGTCATTGGATGCATATTTCCCCTTCTTCTTCTTCTTTGATTTCACCTCCTTAGTTTCTTTCAATTTCAACTTGGCCTTGAAAGTAGATTCAAGATTCTCAAGTCTGTAGTTGTCAAAATTGGACAACTCAAAAGCAGTAAGTCTTCCTACTATCCCTTCAAAAGTTAGTGTGTTTCCTAGTACACACCTTAACTATCCCTTCAATTTTCTCTTTACTTCCTTTGTGAATTTGGTAACATTGCATAATTTTCCAAAAAGTGATGTAACATTTGTGCAAGAGTTTTCAAGATTGGTCAAAATTGAGGAAATCTCCACTTGCTGAATAGCAATTTGTTGAGAAATGTACTCAAACACTTTGTTGGCAAATTTCTTCTTTGCTTTCACAATCAATTTTTCTTGACCAATAGAGTCCTCATTCAACTTTCGGACTACTTCTTCCAATTGAAACAAAATGTGTTGAGAAGTATCAACTTCAACACCTATTACCTTAGTCAAAATATTCTTAGCACATTCTACAATTTTATATTCTCTGTCTCTTTCCTCTCTCAATTTCTTTTGTTTCACTTTCTTAAGTAGGAGTTGACTAGTTATTTGCATTTGATTTATAGTGGCATTATCAAAATCCCACTTTGGAATCTCAATCTCCTCATCTATATTAATATCCTCCTCTATCTCCTTTCCACTCAAAAGTCTTGTACTTGGTTGAGCCTTAGGTTCAACTACCTTTGAATCTGGAATGGAAACAATAGTAGAGATAGTAGGACTAGTAGTAAAAATTGAGATAGTACCAACAAATGGAATACTGACTGAAATGCTTACTGAATCCAAAACTAATATACTTATAGAAGTATCCAAAGCTATGGAAATCAAAATTGTAGAATCAAAAATTGTAGAACTTGAAACTATACTTACTACTGAAGAACACAAAATTGTAGAACATGTTGTATGCATTGCTAAAGAACCTAACTTGGGAACTAAAGAAGAGGGAGGCTGCAACTCGATAGATGAAGTGGTACACACTTCAATTGTGATGTGCTGAGCTATGAGGGGGTGAAGAGTGATTGTAAATTTGATGTATCTACTATGGTCACAATCAAATTTGCTGAAGCTGACTCCAAACTTGATGTAGCTGCTAATTTACTTGGAGAATGAGGAAGTGAGGCAATGAATGCTACTACTATCTTCATAAGATCAATCTCCTTATCATCTTCTTTAACTTCCTTGGTAGCTTCTTCTTCTTTATCTTCTTCAACTTCCTCATTGTCAAATTGTATTGTCTCAAAGTTTTTTTTCTTCTTCCTCATCATCACTACCATCATCCTTGACTTCTACTGGAAAGTCACTTGGTTTATGTAGGTGATAAATATTCTTCCACATATCTATACCCATTCTTGACTACATGCTCTATATCTTTAAAAAAAATTAAATGAGTATGAAATCTAAGAGTCATCTTGTCTTCATTTTTCTTCATAGACACTTTTACCTCAGCATTGGTGATGCTCAGTAACAACTACCTCAAGGATTTTTCATAGATATCTCTTGCTATTTGGATGGCTGAGTCCCATCTTGGCTTCAATCTCTCTAATAGATCATTAGAAATATGAGAGGCTATCTAATCAGGGGAATACTTCCAGTTACCCATCTTGGTTAGCACCAATTCTTCAATCTGTTTCTACTTAGCCTCTATCCTAGTCATATACTTTAATGATTTGAAGTTGGTTATGCCTACACCTTCTTCCATTTATTTAAGTCTTTCTTGGAATGTGAGAGGAGGCCTACTAAACACAACTTCACTACCTTTCTTCCTAGATCTTCTAGTAAATATTGCAGTGGATGGCTTGGGTGGCTTGGTGATGATCACCTTGCCTTTCTTCTTCATTGGCTCTTCCTTTTCTAGCTCATCTTCATCCTCTACTTTATCATCATCATCTTCTCCTTTACCCTTGATCAACAAAAGAAGTGTACTAGTTTTGAGTTTTGCTATTCTCCTCTTGCCTTTGTTAAGCGCCTGTGGAAGCTTGATTTCAAGCTCTATTCTTGCCTTGGCTTCATCATATGTTCCAATGTGTAGTGCTTTTGGATCAATAGGCTCATTTATCAAGGCTTCAATTATGTCTTTTGCTTCATCAATGTTTACCTCGTAGGGAAGAGGTTTTACCCGTACAACTCTTGGAATTACTGCCTGAATGTAGACTTTGTCATTGTCTACCATGAAACAAACATCATATTTGTAATCTTCAACCAATTTGTTGGGAATATTAAATTTTTTATTCTTTTTTTCCTTGAAGACATCAAAGTATTTATCCATTATGTTGACAAAATTCTCACCCATTTCTGCAATATACTCATTAATCTAACACAAAACTAGCACATCCTTTCTTCATACAACTACACCTTTAGAAGGGAAAAACCTTTGAACATAGAAAAGTGGACATGTAAACAATGAACCAAATTTGCAAGAGTTGTTCTTAGATGTCCTTATACTTTCCATGCTTTTGTTGAACTATCTCAATAATAAGTCTGCAAGATCATATGATAGATTCTTCTTCACAACTTTGAATGCCATGTCTATTGCTTCACATGACACACTATTGAGATAACTCAAACTATAAATCTTGTGTGCTATAAAATGTATGCAAAATTTTAGTTCTGCATCTATTACACTACTAACTTTTAGGCCTCTGCCATCCCACTCAGCTAGGGTTTTCTTCTCTAACTCTGCTCGTGCTAGGGATTTAGTAGCTTTGGGTTTAGAGAGCATGGGAAGACCAATGATATGATGAATCATCTTCTTAGTGATCAAAGCTAGTTCCTCAAGCCATAACTAACCATTGTGAACTTAGCTTAGGATGTATCCGATCCATTTGATTTGAAAACTTTGGGGCAGTTGGGGAATGTGGGTTAAACCCTTATCTTCCAAGTGCTTATGCTTGGGTTTAAGAACACCATTCACACACAATTGACCTAGGTCATCATCCATTTCTAGAGTTCCAATTTTTTGAATTGCACACTTAAAATGGGTTCAAACATCGTTAATAAGTAGTACTTTAGGAGGGATTTGCAATTGCACTCTATTTGGACTGAGGTTTCTGTAATTGCTAGTACAAGTTTAAAATCTAGTGGTTTCCATTCGACTCCTCAGACCAACATTTCTAAGCCTTTCTTTGCCTTGCTACTACTACTTGATGGTGCCATGACTACTTGGTAGGTTATGGAAAACTTCAAAGAATTTTACTACAAACTTTGTTTGAAATCACTTGATCACTTTGCAATTCGTTTGATCGCAACAACACTTCAAGATATAGGTGAAAAATGAATTCAATTTCCTACCTTTTGATAACATTTTTCCATTAATGCTTAGTAGGAAAGTAGTTTCAATGACATCATTATGCATAGTAGGTTGTCATCCACTATCTGTTTAGATCACTTGGTGAATAATTCATAACTCAGTAGCCAAACATGTGTGACTAGTTATTCCCAAGCTTGCTCGGTAGAGTCCATGACCCAACCTTGCTTGGTGATAACTGATATTGATCTTCTATGATCCTCATGTATCTTGAATATTAATTTGGATCTTTGCTTCTTTCCAATTTTGGAACTATTTAGATGTGATCATGATAATGCAGTTCCAGTTCTTACTTAATAACTTAGTTGGAAATGGTGGAGTCACCCACTTCTTGAGTGACATGACCATCATTTCTTGGACTAGCTTCCTTGATGGATTTAGGAATCTATTGCTACCTCATTTTATTTTTGATGTTATCTTCTTTTGCTTTCTTTTCATCTTCAATTCTACCTATATTAATGCGATTCTTGGCTAGATGACCAAGTTCTATACAAGTGAAACATCTTATGGTGCTATATCTCTTCCTTGTGTGATGTTTAAAATAGTACATGCCAATGTGTCCATACTCTCCACAATAATGACATCTACACCAGGTGTTATAGTCCCAACCAAATATTGCTTTCACAATTTGCTTTGCTAGATTGAATGGTTTAGTTCTACAATTTGATGCCTTGTGACCTTGTTTCTTTCATTTGTGACATTTGCCTTCAAATTTTGGTTTCTTTTTACATTCATTAGCCTTGTGACCATGCTGATTGCAATTCTAACATTTACCATTGAATTTTTCTTTTCCATTACTCCAACATTTGTTTGATGTATGTCCTATCTTACCACAGTGATTGCAAGTAGGTCTTTGATTCCTTTGAGTACCTTGTTCGAAGGATTCACCTTCTTCTTTATATCCAATTCCTTCTTCACCTTTTTTTCTATAGAGATTGTGCTCATTTAGTTGATTCAATTGATTCATATCTGCTGGGGTTCTCTCATTGACTTGTTTTTTAGTGTTTAGATCATTTTTCAATCTTTCACTAATTTTCTTATGAAATCTCAACTCACTTCTTATTCTTTCATTGATTTTTCTTTTTGAATTTAGATCATTCCTTAATCTTTCATTGATCTATCTTTGACTCATGATTTCTTCATTTGCATTAGAGATTTGATCTATAAGATTTTCATGTTGAAGGGATTGGTTTTGGATCTCATTGTTTCTTCCATCCAATTCTTCTTTTATCTTGTTCCTTTGCTCAAAGATTTCACAGTCTTACTGACTAAATTTCTTGTTCTCTTTTGAGTTTTCTTATTTCTTCTTGCAGGGAACCATTCTTCTCTAAGAGTTTTTTGATTGCATCATTTGCTTCATCTTAACTGCTTGAAGAAAAAGATCTTCAATCTTTTCTTCAATGTATTGGTGATCATTCATTTGATTTGCGAGTTCCTTCCTTATTTTTAGAGATTGGGAAATTTTCTCCTTAGCTTTCTTGAGTTGTGCAATGGCCATTTCTAGATCTAACTTTTCATTATCAATTGTGTTATCAAGTCTAAAAATCTCCATTGTCCTTGATCTTTGCTCAAGTTGTCACACTTTATCCTTAGAATGATAATGCTATAGCATAAAGTTGACCTGTTAAGGCTTACAATGATCACTTCTGATGATTTTCCCTATTAGGAGCAATTAGTATTGCTAGGTCCACCTTATTAGAGGATTTGCAAACATAAAATGAAGTATGCACTCGATAAAGAGATTTGACAAAAGACTTTTAAGTCTATCTTGTTAGAGGATTTTGAACTGGTTCACCTATTAGAATGAAATAGGATATCTTTGACTTACAACTAATTTATTGATAGAGATTCTTTTGAAGTATTGAGACCTCTATGTGACAGATATAACTCTACTGCTCCTTGCTGATATGGCATTACAATACACTTGTTGCTGATTCAAATTCACATGCTTCTTATATTCTTCATTCTCACTTTTCATTCATGCATGCACACACATATCTATATGGATATGATACAATAAAATACATAAATATATCAATCCAATTTACAAAATTACAAAGTTGGCCAATATATAAGTTAACACCAATATTACAAAGTCGACCAATATGAAGACACTCAAGTTCTGAAGACTGACTTGGTGAAGTTCTGATACAAAGTGTCCACTATTATTACTTGGCATCATCATGCATTTGATAGAAGTAGAAGCTTAGTCCATTCTAATCATCTCATAGTAGTCTTGAACTCAATCTACACTAGCAACTGGGTAGATACTGTGTAACTTCGTAGAAACTGAATTCCACCTTTACCATGCCTGAATTCAGTAAACACTAATCATCTCATCACTTGGTTAACACTAATTTTGCTTCACAAGAACTGATGACTTAGTAGAAACTATGAAACTTGGTAACCACTGAACTACTTGGTAAGAGCTATAGGACTTCACACTCCCTAAATTTACTAGGTAACCACTGGAATGCTCGGTAGGAACTGTGAAGCTTGGTAACCACTGAATTATATGGAAAACACTATAGACTATTTAATGAGATCGATAGAAAAACAAGATTTGAATAAGTGTTCTCACTAACAATAAACTTGACTTACTATTGAGAATCTCCCCCTTTGGCATTAGTGACAAAAACACTTATCAGCCAAAACTTATATACAGTGTGATACTGGCTCAGTACTGACATACTGTTTTGAGATTTTTCAAAAATTTTCTTTGTAAGTATATACAATATGCTTTCCTTTTCTTTGCATGATTCTCCCCCATACAATATACATGCTAAGTGGTTCTCCCCATATATACATACATACTAACTCTCATTCATATATATATATTCTATTTCTCAAATATATTCTGTTTCTCCCTCTTTTTGACAATAATGTCAAAGATTTATTCAAAACTTATTTACATAGAGACACCAATATAAGAAAGAAACTCAAAATGTACCTTAAGTATGAGTGATAAAGTGTTATCCCAATTTTCTTGCAAAACCTTGAATGTATGTAGAGCAATTTGAACTTCTGTAGAGAGTTCTAGCATGTGATCTGCAATTGAGAAGTTGTTGTCATGGATCAATGTTTTTGAGTAAACAATGTGCTTCTACATTGTATCCATGATGGGAAGGATCATATTCTAAATGTCTATAAGTGAAGACCAGATCCTTGCTTCTTCTCTCAACAATTCTACCTTCATATCTGATAGAAATCTGATTTTCATATGATGTGCAGAGCTTGAACTAGGGTCAAGTTGCAACTGCTGTGCATGAGCCTTCAGATCTTCATCAATCTTATTCAATTTTCTCTTTATTTCCTTTGTGAATTTGGTAACATTGCATAATTTTCCAAAAAGTGATGTTACATTAGTGCAAGAGTTTTCAAGATTGGTCAAAATTGAGAAAAGCTCCACTTGCTGAATAGCAATTTTTTGAGCAATGTGCTCAATCACTTTGTTATCAAATTTCTTCTCTACTTTCACAATCAATTTTTCTTGACCACTAGAGTCCTCATTGAACTTCTAGAATGCTTCTTCCAATTGAAACAAAATGTGTTGAGAAGTATCAACTTCAAAATATTCTTAGCACTTTCTATAATTTTATATTCTCTATCTCTTTCCTCTCTCAATTTCTTTTGTTTTGCATTCTTATGGAGGAGTTGACTAGCTATTTGCATTTGATCTGTAGTGGCATTATCAAAGTCCCACTTTGGAATCTCAATCTCCTCATCTAGATTAATATCATCCTCTATCTCCTTTCCACTCAAAATTCTTGTACTTGGTTGAGCCTTAGATTCAACTGCCTTTATACATACTGCCTTAGAATTTGGAATGGAAATAATAGTAGAGATAGCAGGACTAGCAGTAAAAATTGAGATAGTACAAATAGATGGAATACTGACTAGAATGGTTACTGAATCCAAAAATGATATACTTATGGAAGTATTCAAAGTCGTAGAAAATAAAATTGTAGAATCCAAAATTATAGAACTCAAAACTGTACTTACTACTAAAGAACAAAAAATTGTAGAACATGTTGTACTCATTGCTAAAGAACCTAACTCAGGAACTAAAGAAGAGGGAGGCTACAGCTCAGAAGATGAAGTGGTAGACACTTCTACTAGTGATGTGCTAAGCTATAAGGGAGAAAAGAGTGATTGGAGATTTGATGTATCTACTATGGTCACAATCAAACTTGTTGAAGCTGACTCTTAACTTGATGTAGCTACTAATTTACTTGGAGAATGAGGAAGTGAGGCAATGACTGCTACTACTATCTTCATAGAATTAGTCTCCTCATCATCTTCTCTAACTTCCTTAGTATCTTCTTCCTCTTTATCTTCTTCAACTTCTTCATTGTCAAACTATATTGTCTCAAAGTTTGTTTCTTCCTCCTCATCATCACTGTCATCATCCTTGACTTCTACTAGAAAGTCACTTGGTTTATGCAGGTGATAAATATTCTTCCACATATTTGTAGCATTCTTGACTACATGCTCTATATCTTTAACAAAATTAAACAAGTATGACATCTAAGAGTAATCTTGTCTTCATTTTTCTTCATAGACTCTTTTACCTCAGCATTGGTGATGCTCGGTAACAACTACCTCAGGAATTTTTCATAGATATCTCTTGCTGTCTGCATGGCTGAGTCCCATGTTGGCTCCAATATTTCTAATAGATCATTAGAAATTTGAGAAGCTATCTGATTAGGGGAATACTTCCATTTAACCATCTTGGTTAGCACCAATTCTTCAATTTGTTTCTTCTCAACCTCTATTTGTACACTAGAAAAGGTGCACTTCTCTAAATAATTCTATCCGAGGTTCTCCATATATTGGAAAGCTCGAATGCCGACTTAGAGCTCCCTAGTCATGGAGTGCAAGGGGCATACAAATGAGCATATAGGAGCTCTCAGATGAGCCTTAGAAATACAACCCTTGCTAATAAACCACAAAATGGGAGATTCTTTAGACAAGAGAAAGAGTGCTAGTGTCAAAGAACTCTTGGATCATGCAATGCAAAAATGAAACTAAATTAGGATGAGATGCACAATGCAAGCTATGCTAAAAATGAGATGGGAATGTTACAAATTCAACTATTAATCTATGTGATCTAATTATTTGCAAAAGAAAGTACACTATCATGCAATATGATCTTAAGACTAATATGAAGGAAATGAGAGAATGAGACAAGGAAAAGAAGTTCTCCACAAAGCTCCAAGGAAACCTGCTAGAAAACCTACAACATAACAATATTCTAAATGAGGATGGATTGAGGGGAAAATCTCTCTCCCTTTTAAAGATGTATGGATGGTAGAGATCAAGATGAAGATGGTGGATGATCAACGATGGAATTCAAAAAGAGGAGTGATCCATGTGCACACACAAGTCAACCAATAGAATATAAGTTGACTTGTCATATAAGACAAAAGTCACAAAGCCTTTTCTTTTAATTTCAAAATAGAAAAAGGACTTTATGTGTGCACTTTAAGTGGGTTAGAAGAATGGGGTCTTTTATTTAATTAAAAGGGGACATGTTCTTTTAATCAAATAATGAACTTAGGATAGCATAGTCAAACTATAGGTTATAATCAAATAAATTGATTATTAGCAATTTGGCTTAGGTAAGTGATTAAATTAATTTAGCCAAAATGTTGAAAAGGGGGCTAATAGTCTAGATGACCATTTTTAGGTGATTACACTATCCTAGTCTCATACTTTAATGATTTGAAGTTGGTTATGCATGCACCTTCTTCCATTTGTTTTAGTCTTTCTTGGAAGGTGAGAGGATGCTCTCTAAACACAAATTCACTACCTTTATTCTTAGATCTTTTAGTAAACACTACAGTGGATGGCTTGGGTGGCTTTATGATGATCACCTTGCCTTTCTTCTTCACTAGCTCTTCTTCCTTTTCTAACTCATCTTCATCCTTTGCTTCATCATCATCATCTTCTCCTTTACCTTTAGTCAACAAAAGAGGTGTGTTGGTTTTTAGTTTTTCTATTCTCCTCTTGCCTTTGTTAACCACTTGTGGAAGCTTGATTTCAAGCTCTATTCTTTCCTTGGCTTCATCATATGTTCCAAAGTGTGGTGCCTTTGGATCAACAAGTTTGTTTATCAAGGATTCAATTATGTCTTTTTCTTCATCAATTTTTACCTCATAGGGAAGAGGTTTTACCCATACAACTCTTGGAATTACTTCCTGAATGTAGACTTTGTCACTGTCTACCATGAAACAAACATCATCTTTGTAATCTTCAACCAATTTCTTGGGAATCCTGAATTTTTAATTCATTTTCTCCTTTAAGCCATCAAAGTAGTTATCCATTATGCTAACAAAATTCTCACCCTTTTCTACAATATACTCATTAACTTGATACAAAACTGGCATATTCTTCCTTCATATGACTGTACCTTTAGAAGGGAAAACAAATTTGAACATGGAAAAATAGACATGTCAACAATGAATCAAATTTGCAAGGGTTGTTCTTGGATGTCCTTATACTTTCCATGTTTTTTTTTAACTATCTCAATAATAAGTTTGCAAGATCATATGACAAACTATTCTTCATGAGTTTGAATGCCAAGTGTACCACTGCACATGACACACTATTTAGATGACTTGAACTATAAATCTTGTGTACAATCACATGTATGCCAAATTTTAGTTTTGCATCTGTTACACTACTAACTTCTATGCCTTTGCCATCCCACTCAGCTAGGTTTTTCTTCTCTAAATCTGCTCGACCTAGGGTTTTAGTAGATTTGGCTTTGGAGAGCATGGGAAGACTGGTGATATGATGAATCATCTTCTTAGTGATCAAAACTATTTTCTCAAGCCATAATTGACTGTTGTGAAGTTGGCTTAGGATGTATCTGATCCATTTGATTTGGAAACTTCAAGGCAGGTTGGTGATGTGGGTTAAACCCTTAGCTTCCAAGTGCTTATCGTCAGGTTTAAGAACACCATTCACACACAACTCACCTAGGGAATCATCCATTTCTAGGGTTCCAATTTCTTGAATTGCACACTTAAAATAGGTTTAGATATCGTTAATGAGTAGTACCTTATGAGGAAATTGGGATTGCACTTCATTTGGATCAAGGGTTTCTGCAATTACTGGTACAAGTTTGAAATTTGGTGGTTTCCATTCAACTTATCACACCAACATTTTTTACCTTTTCTTTGCCTTGCTGCTATTGCTTGCTGCTACCATGACTACTTGATAGGTTATGGAAAATTTCAAAGAATTTTACTACAAATTCTACCCAAAATCACTTGATCGCTCTACAATTCATTTGATTGTAGCAACACTTTAAGATTTAGGTGAAAAATGAATTCAATTTCCTTCCTTTTGATAAAATTTTTCTATTAATGCTCGATAGGAAAGTAGCTATGATAATATCATTATGCGTGAAAGGCTATCATCCACTATCTATTTGGATTTCTTGGTGAATACTTCATAAGTTGGTAGCCAAACATGTGTGACTAATTACTCCCAACCTTGCTTGGTAGAGTCCATGACCCAACCTTGGTTGGTGATAACTGATAATGATCTTCTGCGATCCTCATGTATCTTGAATATTGATTTGGATCTTTGCTTCCTTTCAATTTTGGAACTATTTAGATGTGATCATGATAATGCAGTTCTAGTTCTTACTTAAGAACTTAGTTGGAAATGGTGGAGTCACCCACTTCTTGAGTGACATGACCTTCATTTCTTGGACTAGCTTTCTTAGTGGATTTAGGAATCCATTGCTACCTCATTTACTTTCATATGTTATCTACTTTTGCTTTCTTTTCATCTTCAATTCTACATGTATTCATGCAATTCTTGGCTAGATGACCAAGTTTTGTATAAGTGAAACATCTTATGGTGGTATCTCTCTTCCTTGTGTGATGTTTAACATAATTCATGCCAATGTGTCCATACTCTCCACAGTAATGACATTTTTACTAGGTGTTATAGTCCCAACCAAATATTGCTTTCACAATTTTCTCTGCTAGATTGAATGATTTGGTTCTACAATTTGATGCCTTGTGACCTTGTTTCTTTCATTTGTGACATTTGCCTTCAAATTTTGGTTTCTATTTACATTCATTAGCCTTGTGACCATGCTGATTGAAATTGTAACATTTACCATTGAATTTTGCTTTTCCACTTCTCCAACATTTGTTTGATGTATGACCTATCTTACCACAGTGATTGCAAGTAGGTCTTTGATTCCTTTGAGCACCTATTTTGGAGGATTTACCTTTTTCTTTGTATCCAATTCCTTCTTTATCTTTTTTTCTATAGAGATTCTACTCATTTAGTTGATTCAATTGATTCATGTTTTCTTGGGATTTGATCATTCTCTCATTGACTTGTTTTTTAGTGTATAGATCAATTTTTAATCTTTCACTGATTTTCTTTTTAGATCTCAGCTCACTTCTTACTCTTTTATTGATTTGTCTTTCTGAATTTAGATCATTCCTTAATCTTTCATTGATCTATCTTTGACTCATGATTTCTTCATTTATATTGGAGATTTGATCAATAATATTTTCATGCTAAAGGGATTGGTTCTGGATTTCATTGTTTCTTCCATCTAATTCTTCTTTCATCCTGATCCTTTTCTCCAAGATTTCACATAGTCTTACTGACTGAATTTCTTGTTCTCTTTTGAGTTTTCTTATTTCTTCTTGTAGGGAACTATTCTTCTCTAAGAGTTCTTTGATTGCATCATTTGCTTCATCTTAACTACTTGAAGGAAAAAGATCTCCAATCTTTTCTTCAATGTACCAGTGATCATTCATTTGATTTGCGAGTTCCTTCCTTCTTTTTAGAGATTGGGAGAGTTTCTCCTCATCTTTCTTGAGTTATGCAATGGCCATTTCTAGATCTAGCTTTTTATTGTCAATTTCTTTATCAAGTCTAAAAATCTCCATTGTCCTTGATCTTTTCTCAAGTTATCAAGCTTTATCCTGAGAACCAAAATGCTCTGATACCAACTGTTGGAAATATTCAAGACTATGCTAGGTTACTGAGAGGGGAGGGGTAAATCAGTAACCATAAAACTTTATTCTATTCAAATTTTAATTACAATAATCTAGTAATCATTTAATTCATTAAGTTAGATGTAACTGCATGCAAGAGAAACTAAAAACATAAACATTCATGGCACATGAACACAATGATTTGGTGACCCAAACCTTCCAAATAGAAAGTAAAACTGGCGTGGGGATGGTACCCACAAAACTTCAATACTACAGCATAAAGTTGGCCTCTTAAGGCTTACAATGATCACTTCTAATGATCTACCCTATTAGGAGTAATTAGGACTGCTAGGTCCACCTTGTTAGAGGATTTGCAAACATATAATGAAGTATGCACTCGGTAAAGAGATTTGACAAAAGACTATTAAGTCTACCTTGTTCGAGGATTTTGGACTAGTTCACCTATAAGAATGAAATAGTAGATCTCTGACTTACAACTGATTTGTTGATAGAAATTCTTTTGAAGTACTGATCACCTTTATGTGACATATATAACTCTGCTACTCCTTGCTAATATGGCCTTACAATACACTAGCTATTGATTCACATTCACATGCTTCCTGTATTATTCATTCTCACTTTTCATTCATGCATGCAGACACATATCTGTATGGATATGATACAATAAATTACATTAATATATCAAGCCAATTTACAAAATTACAAAGTCGGCCAATACACAAGTTAACTATTAGATACAATTGTTCAATCGTGTGTTATCTTTGATGTTACATGAATGTCATATCAATCATCAGATAGAGTCTACCAAGCTCATCTGGTCAGAAAAGAAAAAGACAAAGTCTACCAAGCTTAGATGGTTAGCAAAGTGAATTATAGAGTCTGCCAAGCATTTTTGGAAGTTACGCTATGAAGACAGTTTCTATTGAGCTCACTCAGGCATCAAAGGATTCTATGACAGAAGTTAGTTTCTACTAAGCTCACAAGGTCATTGAAGGAAAGATAGTGTCTATCGAGTTCACTCGGTCTCCAAAGGATTTTGCAGAGTTTGTAGTGTTTATTGACCTTCACTTGGTTAACATTGGAAATTATTTCTAGAGTAGTGTTTACCAAGTAGAGTCGACCAATGAAGGATTTCATTTTTTTGGAAAATAAAGTTTAATTGTTTCATGTAATGTTTGTAGCTGATAGATGCATTATTTATTCGTAAATGTAACTTGTAAATGAGCTGACTTGATAATCTATAATGTATAAATAAAAGGTCAATTTGTGAATTCAAATGTATGGATGAATGAATGAGTGAGCATGCAAGTGAGTTAATTGTGTAAGTGTGAGCAAATTTTGAAGAAGGATCAGATATCCTTGAGGAGTAGCAAAGTTGTATTTGATCAAAGAGGATCTAGTGAAGTAGAAAAAAGATCTATATCAGAAAAGGTCAGTTGCATCTCATTCAGGTCACTTATTGTTACTTTCTCACAATTGTTGTAGTAATTCCTAAATCTCTTAACAGAGTTGGTCTGACAACCATTTTTGTAAATCCTCTAACAAGGTGGATAGTTTTACTAAATTATTCTAAAGTCCTCTAGTAAAGCCACTCCTAGCAGGGTGATTAAATCCTCTAACAAGGTCACACCTAACAGTGTGTTTTGTAAAATTTAATAGGGTTGGCTCCAAATAGGGCTCACTTCAAAATAGTCAAAATTGGTATCTAATTACTTGGTGGTTTTTCCCATATTGGGTTTCCATGTTAAATTTGGTGTTTCTTGTGTTCATGTTATTTTCTTTAGCATGCATGTTAATAATTGTGAATGCTTAAAGATTAGTAATGAGTTAATACATAGTTCATTTGCTGAGTTACATCATTTTTTTGTGTGGCTACCAAGTGACAATAATAACTAGTTATTTGAGACATCTAAGGGATCCATGGATTTGTTTTTGTGGTAATTGATTCACCCCCAACACCCCACCCCTCACCCCTCTCCCCCCCCTTTAGTTAGTCCAACTATATTTCCAACAATTGTTATTAGAGCTTTTGGTGCTCGCAGGAATGATTTCAAAGATCTAAGCTAAAGATTAGGATGTCTTACAAGAGGAAAATTCCAAGGCTTAACAGGAATAAATTTTCAGAATGGCAAGGTCTCATGAGACTCCATTTGGCTTCCATTGGAGATACAAGATTGAAATATCTAGATGAAGAATATTTAACTCCTTTTGGTACATTATCTACTAATGACATTGCTGAGAAAAAAGACTCATAATACCATAATGATAGATATTGCATCTGCCCTAAGCTATGAAGAATTTGATGATGTCAAGGACTACAAAACTGCCTTTGAAATGTGGAACAAGTTGAAAGATATCTATGAAGGTGATGATAATGTAAGAAGAGCCAAAGTAGAAAGTCTAAGAGGAAAATTTGATCAAATGATGATGAGAGAGGATGAAAACATTGCCAAATATGTTGAAAGAGTCAAAGTAGTTGTTAGTGCAATCAAGGCTTTTGGAAGAGACATTAAGGAGGAAACAATTGTAAGTAAAATTCTTAGAAAATTACTTCCCATTTATGCAATTAGAGTTTCTGCAATTCAAGAAAGGAGATGTGAAGCAAATAATAAGATAAATTTAGAGGCCATAGTTGGAATATTGACTACATTTAAGCTAGATAACTATGATAACTATGTTCCAACTTCCAAGAACATTGAATCAACATTTGAAGCCAAGCTTTCACTCAAAACAAAAGGCAAGAAGATAAAGGATTCTTATTTAGAAAGTGAAGAAGAATTAGAATAGAGTTCTGACAGTGATCTTGAGGTGGTTGAAGCTATGCTTGCAAGGAAATATTCTAGAGGTAGAGGAAAATACAAAGGTAAGGTTCCTCTAATCTATTTTTCATGTGAAGAAATTGGTCATATTGTTGCTACGTGCCCAAATAAGAAAAAAAAGGATGAGAAGAAAGGGTACAAGTACAATGGCAAGAAAGACCTCAAATCATTCAAGGAAAAAGGTAAGAAAACATGTTTCATGGCTAAGGATTCTAATGATTCTGATGAAGAAGAAGATGAAATTGTTTACATTGCTATGAAAGAGGAATCTAACAATGATGAGGAAGATAAAATGGCACTTATATCTCATGTGAGAAAAAATTAGACATGGATCATAGATAGTGGTTGCTCTCATCATATGACTGGTGATAAAACAAAGTTTGAACATTTTGAAGACTATGATGGTGGTAGTGTAAGGTTTAGTAATAATAAACCTTGTTGCATAAAAGGAAGAGGAAGAATCTCACTGACCAAAGATCTTGTATGTGATAATTCCTATTGGGTTGAAGGTCTAAAACACAATCTATTGAGTGTGGCACAACTACTCAATATTGGATTTAATGTGGAATTCATGCATGGAAAAGAAAAATTGTTGGATGAAAAAGGAAATTTGATTGAATTTGGCACACAAAACAAAATGTAACTTGTTCTATCTTGAACTTGGTGAATGTTCATGCTTTATTGCTCAAGTTGAAGAAATTTAGTTATGGCATAGAAGGTTATGTCATGTGAACTTTGATAATCTGGTGAAAATAAGCAAATTCAGGAAAGTAAGAGGCATTCCTAGTATAAAGAAACCTAATGTTGGTCTATGCAAGAATTGTCAGATTGGTAAAATGGGAAAGACTAGCTTTAAAATTAAGAACTATAAATTCGAAGAAGTTTTAGAAATTGTGCATACTGATTTGTGTGGACCTATTGGAATTGAAAGCTATACTAGAGAAACGTTCTTTATTCTTTTTGTTGATGATTACTCAAGAATGATGATTGTCATGTATCTAAGAGAGAAATCAGAAGCATTTAAGAAGTTCAAATGGTATTTGGGCAGAGTAGAGAAGGAAACAGGAAAAATACTAAAATGTTTGAGGTTAGACAGAGGTGGTGAATTCATGTCCCATGAGTTCAATAACTTTTTCATTAAAAGGGGAATCAAAAGATAGATATCAACACCTAGAACACCTGAGCAAAATGGAATAGCTAAAAGGAGGAATAGATCTATCATGGACTATGCAAGAACCTTAATGATTGAAAAGAACATTGCTATCAAATACTAGAAAGAAGCTATCAACACTACAGTTTATACTTTGAACTAAGTACAGTTGAAGAAGGACTCATTCAAAACTCCTTATGAGTTATGGTATGGCTATAAACCTAATGTAAGTTACCTAAAAGTATTTGCAAGAAAATATGTCATTTTGAAAGAATCTAGAAAAGGTAAATTTGATGTGAAGGGTGATGTAGGAATATTTTTGGGATATTATTGCAAGAGTAAAGCATATACATGTTTGAATTTTTTTACTTACAATGTCATAAAGAGTGCTCATGTGAAAGTTGATGAGTTTTCAGAAATGACTGAAGAAGAAAGGAACTAGAAGACTACAAGAGATTTGTTTTCATTGAACCTGATACACTACTAGATACATCTGTCAATCAGGAATCTTCTACTCCTAAGCCTTTAGTAACCAAGTTGTAGGAAGTTCAAATTGAGTTGAAGGAAATTGAGTCACAGTTAGATGCTACTAAGCCAATGCCTACTGAGTCTGAAGGACTCGAGCAGTAGACAGAACAACCAAAAATTAAAGTTGAAGTGCAAGAGGATGACAATGCAATTCATTCAAAAGGAAAGGAACCTATATTAGCTAAGTATGTTAGGAGACATCATGCACCAGATCAAATCATTGGAGACAAATCAGAAGGTACTATGACAAGAAGTAAGCTAAAAGGTACTTGTTTACTTGTTGATTTTGAACCTAGAAGTGTCAAAGATGCATTAGAAAATGAAAGTTGGATTGAGGCTATGAATGAAGAGATAGAGCATATAGAGAAAAATAAAATGTGGACTCTTATATCCAAACCTAAAGATAAAAATGTGATTGGAACTAAGTGGGTATTTAGAAATAAGTCGAATGAAGATGGTAAGGTGTCAAGGAACAAAGATAGACTAGTATACAAAGGATACTCTCAAGAAGAAGGAATAGACTATGGAGTGAATTTTTCTCCTATTGCAACATTGGAAGGTGTTAGGACCCTACTTGCATATGCTACATAGAAAAGGATTTAAGATTTATCAGATGGATGTCAAGTCAACATTTCTCAATGGTATACTAGATGAAGAAGTCTACATTGAGCAACCTAAAGATTTTGTTGGTCTAGACAAGAAGGACATGGTTTGCAAATTACAAAAAATATTGTATGGTCTGAAACAAACCCCTAGAGTTTGGTATGAAAGATTGCATAACTATCCTATTCAGATTGATTTTTAGAGAACTAATGACAACAATAGCTTATATATCAAGGAAGGACCAAATAATAAGATTATTTTGGTAGAAATATTTGTGGAAGATACTTTGTTTACAGGAAATGATGATCTTTGCAAAATTTTTTTAGAGAAAATGAACAAGGAATTTGAGATGTCAATGTTTGGTGAGATCAAATTCTTTGTTGGTCTTCAAATTCAACAAAGCAAGAATTGTATCTACATCACTTAGTCTAAATACATCAAGGAGATACTAATTTTTTTTGGTATGGAGGATTGCAAACCAGTTGGAACTCCTATGTACACTGGTCTAAAGCTTATCAAGGATGATGAATCAAAGGAGGTAGATCAAACATTGTATAGATCTATGATTGGAAAGATGCAGTATGTAGTTCATACAAGGCCAGATATTGCTCTTGCAGTTGGCATTGTAGCCAGATTTTCAGAAAAACCAAGAGAAAATCACATGATGGAAATCAAAAGGATCATGAGACATTTAAAAGGTACCAAAGATTATGGATTATGGTACAAACTTGGAGGTAATCTGGATTTGAAAGTGTTTACTGATGAAGATTGGGGAGGAAACATTGATGACAGAAATAGTACAAGTGGAGGAGCGTTCTTTCTTGGAAAGAGGTTGGTTTCTTGGACAAGTAGAAAGAAAAATTGTACATGGGTAAAAGCATAGATCTATGTCACTATTTATGATACAAAAACCTATTTTGGTCAAATCTCATTTCTCTAGCAAAACTCATTTTTTTTCAAAAACTAAAAATACCCTTTTATAGATCTCAGATTCAAAATCATAATTATATAAATATTTGAGTGTTTTGATTAGTTATAATATGTTATAATCTCAAAATATCATAAGTCAAAATTTTAACATTTCAAACGATGCTACCTCAAAAAAGGAAAAAAAAATACTAAATCATATCAAAAAAATAAAAAAATAAATTTTTTTACTAGAGGAGAGAATCCTCTTCATGAATATGTAATTTTTTTTGAAGAAGGTATAGATTTGATAGGGAAGTTTTGATAGGAGGAAAAAATTGTTTGATTCTGATAAGGTTGAATTTGAGTACTTATAACAAAGAAAATATACATAAAAAATAATTATTTCTTTTTTTGTTCACTAACTATACATGACATCTATAAGATATTTTCAAATCAAAACAAAAAAAGATGATTTACATATACTTGTTTGACAAGAAATACACCCTGTATTTTTTATAGTTAAAAAAGGGACTTCAAAATAAAATAAAATGAATAAATTCTTACTCAAAAAAAATATAAAAATTATAGGCATAAAATTCATCCAATTCTACACATTTCATCAGTTTACATCATCTTCATATTTTAAATATAGATACTATTTTTTTGTCATTAATGTTGAACTGTCACATTTTGATATCTCGTTTCTTTATAAAAGGTGACATAGCTTTGTGCTTTTACCCACATCTCAATCCACAACAGAAGTAGAGTATGTTTTAGCAACAGTAAACTATTCTAATATTGTTTGGTTCAAACAATTATTGGAAGGCATGAAGGTGGAAATCAAAGAACTTGTTGTTATGTTTTGTCACAGTACAAGTGCAATTAACATATCTAAAAATCCAATGATGCATTCAAAAACCAAGCACATTGCAATAAAGTATCACTTTGTCAAAGAATTGGTGTAGGATAAGGAGATCATATTGGAATATGTCCATACAAAGGAACAAATTGCTAACATATTCACCAAACCTTTACCTAAGGATACATTCTTGTATCTAAGAGGTAAGTTAGGAGTCATTGCCCTATCTAAAGCTCACTAAAATGAAGTTTTAGTGATACATCAATAGGTATCAAGTTGAAGATCTTTCAATTGATGCAACATAGTTATGGCTATATTGCATATGAATCAGTACATAAGGTACATTTCTAATCATTTGGTTTTTGTTGTCTTTGGCATGTTTTGTCAAAGAGGGAGAGTATACTATCATATCTTTCTAATATTTTAATTTGTTTGTGAAGAGTTTTCTATCTATGTAATTCCTTCACAAAGGGAGATTACTGTATTTGAGAAGTTTGTGGAATAAAATCTAAGAGGGAGAAACATTCTATTAGAAAAAGACTTGTTCTCAAATTTCATTTTTCTATGACATGTGTTGCCATCAATGCCAAAGAGGGAGATTGTTGGATATAATTATTTAATTGCATGTTGTCTTTGATGTTACACAAATGTCATATTAGTCGTCAGACAGAGTCTACCTAGCTTAGCTGGTTAGCAAAGCAAAAGATAGAGTATATTGAGCTCAGATGGTCAGTAAAGTGAACTACAGAGTCTATCAAGTGTTTCTAGAAGTTACACTATGAAGATATTTTCTACTAAGCTCACTCGGGCGTCAAAGGATTCTGTGACAAAAGTTAGTTTCTACCGAGCTCACAAGGTCATCGAAGGAAAGATAGTGTCTACCAAGTTCACTCGGTCTCCAAAGGATTTTGTAGAGTTTTGAGTGTTTACTGAGCTTCACTTGTTTAACACTAGAAATCATTTATGGAGTAGTGTTTACCAAGCTTCACTTGGTTAACACTAGAAATCATTTTTGTAGCATTGTTTGCCGAGCAGGGTCAGCCAATGAAGAATTTCATTATTTTGGGAAATAAAGTTTAATTGTTTCATGTAATATTTGTAGCTGACTGATGTATTATTTATTGGTAAATGTAACTTGTAAATGAGCTGACTTGATAATCTATAATGTATAAATAAAAGGCCAAGTTGTGAATTCAAATTTATGGATGAATGAATGAGCGAGCATGCAAGTGAGTTAATTGTGTAAGCATGAGCAAATTTTGAAGAAGGATCAGATATCCTTGAGGAGCACCAAAGTTGTATTCAATCAGAGAGGATCTAGTGAAGTAGAATAGAGATCTGTATTAGCAAAGATCAGTTGCATCTCATTTAGGTCACTTATTGTTACTTTCTCACTGTTGTAGCAATAATTCCTAAATCTCTTAACAGAGTTGGTCTAACAACCATTTTTGTAAATCCTCTAACAAGGTGGATAGTTCTACTAAATTATTCTAAAGTTCTCTAGCAAGGCCACTCCTAGTAGTGTGACTAAATCCTCTAACAAGGTCACACCTAACAGTGTGTTTTATAACCTTTAACGGGATTGGTTCCTAACAGGGCTCATTTTAGAAGAGTGAAAATTGGTAGCTAGTTACTTGGTAGTTTTTCCCATATTGGGTTTCCATGTTAAATTTGGTGTCTCTTGTGTTCATGTTATTTCCTTTTGCATGCATATTAATAATTGTGAATGCTTAAAGATCAATAATGAGTTAGTACATAGTTCATCTACTGAGTTACAATATTTTTCTGTATGGCTACCAAGTGACAATAGTAACTAGTTATTTAAGACATCTAAGGGATCTATGGATTTGTTTTTGTGGTAACTAATTCACCCCCCCTCTCAGTTACTCCAGCTATATTTTTGACAGTTAATACCAATATTACAAAGTCAGCCAATATGAAGACACTCGAGTTCTGAAGACTGACTTGGTGAAGTTCTGCTACATGGCATCCACTGTTATTACTCAGCATCATCATGCATTTAGTAGAAGTAGAAGCTTAGTCCATACTAATCATCTTAGAGTAGTCTCGAACTTGGTCTACACTGGCAACTAGGTAGATACTATGTAACTTGGTAGAAACTAAATTCCATGTTTACCATGCCTAAACTCAGTAAACACTAATCATATCATCACTTGGTTAACACTAACTTTTCTTCACAAGAATTGATGACTCGGTAGAAACTACAAAGCTTGATAATCACTAAACTACTTGGTAAGAACTCTAGGACTTCACACTGCCTGAATTTACTTGGTAACCTGGAATGCTCGGTAGGAACTATGAAGTTTGGTAACCACTAAATTACATGGCAAACACTGTAGACTATTTAATGAGCTCAGTAGGAAAACCAAATTTTAATAAATGTTGTCACTAATAACAAACTTGACTTAATGTCAACATCCTTATCCTCCATCTGGTTCACAAAATTCAAGGTAACAACCTTGTCGGCACAAATTTGGTGAATCTTTGACTTTTCAAATAATGCAATAGCTTGACACTATTGAAATTTTGGTGCTTCGCACATACTATGTTACTTGGCACCAACCACATTTTACTGATGCTTGACACCTACTGTAGATTCACTTGACATCCACTGAGTTTTTCTAATGCTTGGCACCTGAAGTTTGGTTAGCACCTGAACATGCTTTGCTCTTTCTGTATCACTCGGCTCACACTATATTTTTCATTTGATTGGCACTAACTAAAGAACTTAGTTAAGGTTTGCAGACAACCTTGTTACAACTTATACTTCTAGAGGTTCTAAGTGTGGCCAACCTCTATGTCTTCAAGTGTATTGTCAATACATCATTTTACCATTGTCTTAACTGATCCTTGCACTTCATTACAAAACCATAATTCAACCTTTCCCTTAGGTGCTTTTGTTACATCTTGTTGATTAAATCCTCTTCATCAATTAACTAAGTGATAGTACTTGGATCTTATAAGCAATTATCATTCCAGCAAATAGCAGGTTTGACATCAGTGACAAAATAATGATTGAAAAACATTCTCTATCAACAATCTTCCTTCTTTGCATTTAATCTCCTTCAATAATGATGTTTTCAATTAGATTTCCAACATAAGCTTGATTTAAATAACTTTAAAAGGAAATCAAATATATAGTACATTGGCTATCTAAACAATCTTCCCATCTACAAAGAAATGAAATGGAGACATAATATTCATTTTGCATATTTGGATGAATAAAACCTCAAGATTCTATCACACACCAAAAAATAATAATAAATGAAAGCAAGATATTATTTCAAATGCGACTAAAGCAACCATAGAATCACTTCCAACTAGAGAAAAATAAAATCAAACCATAGGATTTCAATGTAAATTTCTCTTTATCTCAAATAAAAAAGAAAACAACAACATTATTATTTTCCCTTACATCATAAAAAAGTTTCAAAATAAATACCATCTCTTCCCCTTTCCTTCTTTGTTATAGATTTTTAAAACTAAAATGCCTTCCCTTTCTTAAAAAGCCGGAGAAGAACCCTATTACAATAGTTTTTCCCCATTAAATAATTTTTGCAAAGAAGTTTTGCAACCACAACAACTTCCTATTGAACTAATTTTTATCTTCTCAACCACATTAAAATAATAATTGATCCTATTCAATAATTAATTATTTTATATATTTTTTTAAATTTGACCCACTCCCATCAACTCATATAATTTATTTCATTTAGCATAATATTTAATTCTTGTAGAATTAATTATTTGTGGGGTTAATATTCTTTTTAAATTAATTTGACATTTGAATATATTAATAGTTAACTCTTTTAAGAATTAAATATTATATAAAGAAAAATAATTAATAAATGATTAATTTAAAAACTTTCATTTTTAATACTTTTTGTATAGTTGAGTGGGAGGGAAATACTTAGGTTTTCAAAACCCTAAGTAACATATAGAATGACTATGTAGAAGTGTGTTGCTTAGTACTTTAGAACATACATTTTTGGTTCCCATTGTGGGGAAGAAATTTCTTTTTTTGGCCTCATTGCCAAACTATTTTGTCATTCTACATTTACTCTTTATGAACATTGTAAAAAAAATCACCCAAGAAATTTTTTCCTTGTGCAAGTCTTCTATTTACTTGTACTACGATTGATTATGGCTCATGTGAATTGATTTTTTTCTATACAAGATTTGTATATCTTTTCCCTAATAGCACATTATGTCTTGCATGAGACAATAATTTCCCACCTAGTAGAAGCAAAGTTTAGCTTGAGTTTGGGCATTAATTTTCTACCATCTCATAGATAGTGAGAGATTTCTAGATTTTTTGATTTTACGATCTTCTTATCATTAATATTAATCTTGGATTATTTGTTGTGGTGATTTGATTTTCAAATAGTTTAACATTTTCTACAAGATTAATGTCAAAGACTCCTTGAAACATTCACAACTTATTGAAAGTTTTATTTCATGACATTGGTCAAAGATTCATTTTCTGAATATCTATATTCAAATCCACTCAAACAATGTGTTTTCTTCTTACTTTTCATGCATTCTATAACTAAGGCCTTGTTAAGACTTCTTATAGGGTCTTGATAGCAGAATAGAGAACTATTATCTTCATTAGATGGAACTGATGATCATGAATGAATAAAAAACCTAGATGTCGCTAAGATATTGACTATGTGGGAGGCAAGAAAATGTAGTGATTTCTTTGGATAGTTTTTTAGTTAGGGGAGTACGCTCTTTTCTCCTAGTGTGAAAATCATAAACCTTGAAGCTTCTATATCTTTGTAAAGGGTGAGCTATCTTTGTTATGAACATATTTTGTGTGTCTATGTGACATGATAAGGATAAATAAGTATGTTCTTAAATCCTTTTGGGAGAATCAAAAAATTAGACCCTTTAATTAGAATCTATTAGTATTAAGAGTCAACTTTAGTAGGCATGTTGGAGCTCTCAAACCACAGGGAATAACCAAGTGAGAAAAAACCTTTTGTTGATGATTCCAACTCAATATAATAAATAAGTTTTGTAGAATCCAAGGACTCGAAAACCATGTTAATTTCACTCTCCTTATCTTGTCTCATATATCTTGATAATTCCCTAGCTATTGTACTAAGAAATGTTGCTCGTAGCCTTTCTTGTCAAGGGTGTACACTTGTAGGTGTTGGTGTGGCTAAGAGTTCTCAATCTCACTTGCATGAATACCAAGAATTAACACAAAAAGAAGCTAAAAAAAAATCTCTTAGTTAGAAGCTACTTGGTTCACCTCTAAAATGGGACATAATCTTTTTACAAGGAGGGGGAATAATATCTGCTATAGATCCTCACCATAGGTGTACACCTAGATGCTTGAAGGTGGTATGACACTGACTCCTACTTCAAGGGTAATTGTTGAACATATATTATTGATTACATAGAAAAAAAAAAAATATAGTCTCCCTCTAGCATGTGAAACAACTATGTGAGGTGAATCTATACACATAAGATGTGAGACAAGCATTTTTCCTTCTCTAACATTTTCATTTTAGGGAAAAGCTTGTCTTTTTGAGCCAGTCTTGTCCAAACTTATTCAAGATATTTCTAAAAATTCCCCTATCCTTCCAAGTTTATTTTTCCTTGTTTAGACTCTTTATGGCTATTTTTTTTTTCCCAACTATCTTCTATCTCAAGTAATTCTTAAAAATAAACCTACAAATCTGAAATTTTTTCCAAATTTTCCTTGAAAATTGTCAAAAATAAGAAGCTCCCAGTCTCTAGTTTCCTAGTTTGTGGTAAAATCTTGTGTTAGTCAATAATTTTAAGTCTTGTAAAATATCACCTAGAAAATTATTATCTTGCATGAGCCTACCTAGTGATTTTCAAAATAGTGAGCTATTCTCACCTGTTGGGTCCTCTATCTGTCTTGGTTACTGTCTAAGAACTATCAACTCACTCATGTGTCTAAACTAGTCACAATATGAAACTGGTACCTTTAATTCATCCTTGGTTAAACACTTTGATCTATATAACAATTAGTCTTCCATATTCCAATAGTCTACTCATATTCTTGTGTTGTCATGCCTTGTTGTTGCAAGAGTCAAACATGTTGATCATTCTAGCCATTACACTGAAGTTTCACACCTTTGTCTATTCCACTTTTACATTTTCCTTCACTTACCTTGAGACAAAGTTTACATGTAACCTTGATCTAAACCTTTTATACTATTGTTGTCTTAAACTTTGATGATTGTTGTAAGGAGGAGTGGAAGAGAATTCATCTCACATAGACCTAGGAAAGGAAGAGGTAGATGCAAAAGTTGAGGTAGAGGTTATAACATATTCTTGATACACTCTTAGTTTAGTGAAGGATCCTTAATGTCTCCTTCACCTGTCACATGGTCACTAACACCTAGTACAAAATCATCATGATCTTTGTCACCTATAGATCAACCTTATGTCAAACATACTTTCTTCTGAAATTACAATCAGATTTGAAACCCAATATTTCAAGAATAACCAATAGAATACATATTTGATATATCCTCTTTTGAACCTAATTTTATCACCAAGAATATGTGTTGGGTGATGCGACGCACTCCCCTGCCCACAGGTGGTTAATTATGTGGTGTTCTATATTCACTAACAGTCATGGCTTTTGGTGCAACAACAAATGGGCCCTACAATTGGTATTAGAGCCTAGTTTTGGCCTGGTCATGGGTTCAAATCTCCTCCGTGCCTTCCCAACCCATGTAAGCACTTGGTATGCATGTCGAGGGGGAGATTGTTGGGTGATGCGATGTGCTCCCCTGCCCACAAGTGGTTAATTATGCGGTGTTCCATGTTCACTAACAGTCATGGCTTTTGGTGCAATGACAAATGGGCCCTACAATATGACACCAATATCTACTACTCCAAATGGAGAAGCTTTGCATATAGAACCCCTAAGTATGAAAAAATTGCATACAGACAACATGGTTGTTGGAAAAAAAAAAAGAGGATTAAACAAAAGAGGAGACAACTAGAGTGAAGAAAAGAAAGAGGATTGAGAAAAATATCACAACTATGACCCTAAGGGGTCCCCAGATATGATGAAATATCTCAAGATGATAGAGATGGGTATCAAAATGATAAGGTCTTTTGCAAGATGATGGAACTCTATTAAAATAAGAGAAAGAAAAATACTTCCTTAAGATAGATCTTGAGGGAGCCAAACTTTCTCCATAATACAATGTAGAAACTATTATGGTCAAATAAGAAGAAACTAAGACATACAAGCTCATTAAATAATTGCATTCCATGCAAGAACAACTACAAAAAATGATTAAATACAAAGACAAACTAGATAAATTATACTCTCTAGATGTCATTGTCCATTCTCATTCAATAGGAACATGTGCATGAATCCTTTTCCTAAAGGAGAATATGATAAGTACTTTGGCACATCTAATCGCCAAGACCATCTAAGAGAGTTTAGTAAATTATATATGGATTTAATGCATGATAATACTTACCTTAAATGATTGTTTCCATGGATCTTAAGTGGATGATCCATAGAGTGTTTTTATAGGTTATCCACTGGGATAAAAACCTTTGATGAAATAATAAACTTGTTCATATAATAATACTCATTCAACATTTAACATCTAGTACAATGAAAGGTCTTTGCACCCTTGAACAAAAAACATGACAATTATTCTTAAACTTCCTTTCAAGATAGTGGCAACTATATGCTAGACAATTCCAAAAGATCCCTAAAGATGAAAGGCTTGACATTTTCATGGATAATATTGTACCTGATTTTGGTGATAAATAACAACTCCAAGGGCCTACTACATTTGATAAAATGATCAAGTAAGGTTTCTAGATAGAGGAGTTCATGATCAATAAAGATGAATTAACTCTACAAAAAGAGAACAAACAAGGGTCTAATTCAAGCAAAGATAAGACCAAATATGTTAACAAAAACTATAATATAGTGAATGATGGAGTAGTGGACACTATAACTCCAAAACTTCCTCAAACTATCTTTAATCTCACAAGCAACATATATGTGGCCAAAGCTATAGAAAATATCACCTCATATGCTAAAATAATAGGAAACATATCCAAAGATATACCTTGGGATCCTAGACCCAAAAATGACTTTACAACTCTTGGTGAATCAATAGATGTTGTCTTCAAGATGCTTCTAAAAAATCAAATCATAACTCTCTTAGAAAGTAAATTCGACCAAGATAACTGAGAGGAGGGGGTGAATCAACTATGTAATTAAAACAACTATTTATATCCTTCTTAATTATAAAACACGTTAAAAATAGATGAAAAAACCATAGAAATATCACCATACACAATAACACCAGATATGTTAATCAGAGAAGCCCTTGATCAGAGGAAAAGTTCCAGTGGGGATGGTACCCACAAAATAATGTACTAATATTTAATTTTCTTATTAGAGGATGGACCCTATTAGGATTCGATGAAATACATTCTATACATATGACTCCATGTTAGGAGAATTTAAATCCCTATTAGGATATTCCAACCCTCTTAGGAGTTGTTGTTAATGCCCATTGTCCAAATAAATTTAGTACTATCCCAACTGAGTAATACAATGGTTCATCAAATTTATTTATTTTTAAAATTATTTTCTAGATATATCTCTTTATCATCTCAGTGTGCCTTACTACACCAAACACTTCTCTAATCAAAAGATATTTTCTATTAGGTTCACTCAATCTTACATACAAGTTTGCATACTTTCATTACAGAAAAATGATCTCAATGATGATTACAACTAAGGAAAAAATGTTCCTTTATACCAAGCACTAAAAAAATCATTGAGTTGGTCTTTGATGATTTCTCAATTTAAAATAATAATATAGGACCAACTTAATATATTACATTTACACGTTATATTATATCTTTGCACTTTTCATAATATTTAACAAACTATCAGCTCATAGTCTTCATAAATCCTCACTTGATGTTGATATAGTTGTGTACAATTAACTACAACATCTTAAACATGTCTTGTATCTCTCTCAAATTTTTCATTACCAGATTATATCTGTATTAGGAGATACAATATAAATCACAATAACTATTACACATGGACTTTGTTTTAACATTGCGTTCACTAAATTGAACATATCTTTGTCTAGTCTTCATATTTCTATATGTTCTCTTAACTATAGAATCTAGAAACTATGTAGACCATTATCTCAAGTCCACATGATCTCAATTAAATTCCTTAAACCTCACAAAACCAAACTATGTCTTTTGTCCTGCTAGTCTTCATAGAATAACTGACCTGTTGACATCAATGACAAAATCTTTCATGAATGCAACATTAAAACTCTTAATCATGTCACAAATAATTCTAAAATACTCCCCCATAAGAATAACATAAGCATTCATTCTTAGTAATCACCCCCTTCAGCATTGATGCCAACATAGATGAAAAACATCTAAGCTCCATGAATACCAAATGTCTTTACTGAAAATGTTCCCCCATTCATGTTGACCATGAACATCCACTTTACTATAACTAACATGCATAAGGAATGTCTTAAACTCCCCCATTCATCAAAATCTTTTCAAATCATCTTCATCAACCAAATCTGCAAATCCTCTTAATCAATGAATATACAATTCTCCCCTATTGACATCAGTCAATATAAAAAGATATTACTAGAGCATAGGTCTCATTATTTTGGAGACATTCTCTAGAACTTGTTGTCCTTGAACATTTAGGCCTGAAATAAGATTTATACTATCAATTTATGATCATCTAATGGTTATTAAAATGAGTTACTATGTTTTAGATGATATAAAATATGGTTTCTAGGTAGTCATACTTTTGGTCATGTTTTTCTTCAATAATTAAAGATTCTCTAGGGTTTTACAGAATTTTCATACGACAGAAAACAAATTGGCAATGTAATTAAATTTTTTCCAAGTTTGAAAAAAAAATTGCCAATGGAATTTTTATTTTTCCTCCAAACATAATTTTGGATTCACTAAGATTTTATACTTTTTTCCAAAGGGGGTTTCTTAAAGTTATCCCTACTTAATAGATATATACTTTGTCTTTCAATGTAAAATTGAGTTCTTTGACATAATCACCATACTTGTGCTATCATAATGTATGATAACATGCTTTGTAAACTCAATCCTAATGTATTTCAACATTTTTTCATCCAAATTATTTGATTACAATTATTTACTACTACTACTTACTCTTCTTCTATTGTACTCTATTAAATACATCTTGTTTCTTAGTTAACCAAGAAAAAAATCTTCCACCTAAGAAAAATGCTCCACCATTAGTGCTCTTTCTATCATTTATACTTCTTTCTCAATTTGTATTAGTGTATGGACATAAGGTAAAATCATTTGATCTATCATACCATAATCCAAAATCAAGTATACCCTTGAAATATTTAAAAATTCTCTTTATTTTTGCATAATGTGACCCTTTAGGATCAACTTGAAATTTTACCACAATAAAAACTGCATTGTATATATTAGGTATAGTGTATGTCAAGTATTTTAATCCTCTAATCATATAGCTATACTTCCTTTGTTCAATAATAGGTGTTTTCATCTTTGCTATACAATTTGTGACTAGTTACCATGTGTTCCAATAGGTTTATGACTTACCAAACCAAAACTTTTCAATAAGTCTTTAAGATACTTAGCTTTTGATATGAAGATGCCATATTTTTTCTAAACAATCTACAATCCCAAGAAATACTTCACCTCACCAATCATACTTATCTCAAATTTCTTCTTCATCTCTACTACAAAAGTGCCACTTTCTTCATTATCACCTCCAAAGATTATGTCATCCACAAATATGTCAACAATTAGTAAGTCATTATTAATCTCCTTCAAATATAAATTACTATTAGAATTACCTTTTGTAAATCCCAAACTTATCAAATACTTATCAAATCTTGAATACCAGGATCTAGGTGATTGTTTTTGTCCATGCAATGCTTTCTTCAATTTGTGAACCATATCTCCTTGATCTATCAAAGGAGAAAAAAATCAGGTTTCTCTATATATACCTCTTCTTCTAATTCACTATTTAGAAAAAAAAGATTTAAAATGATCTTGTTTTGTTTCTTACAATTTCACCTTGTTCATTCATCTTATTTTTGAATAGCCACTTTGTTCCAATAAAATTATTATCTTTAGGTCTAGAAATTGATTCCCATGTATTATTATTTTCAATCTTCTCTAGTTCTTCTTTCATAACTTTAACCCAAAAAAAAACTTTACCAACTTCATTAGTACTTTTAGTTTTAATTTGAGAAATCAAACATAGTTTTTCTTGTACCTTGTTTTTTGTCATAGTTCCTCTATATTTCCTTCCAATAGTCTTATTAGTAGGGCGATTCTTTATTAAATCATTTTTAGGTGTCATTTCTTTAACTCTAACTTTGACTCTAGGTTCATATCTTAGTTCTTCTCTTTTTTCTTTTCTCTCTACTTCTTTCTAAGTTTCATTCGACAAATTAGTGCCAGTCTCATTAAATAATTCTTGATCAACATTTTATCTATTAGGCCTTGGATTATTCTCTTCATTAGAATTGTAATCAATTATTCTTGCCTAAATTCTAAATTTCTCATCAACTCTTACATTCTCACTCTCTACAATATTCTTAGCTCTCTAATTAAAACATCTATATGCTTTACTCTTTAATGAATATCCAAGAAACACACCTTCATCATTCCTTGAATCATACTTTCCAATACCATAGTCTCTCTTAATGTACTATTTACTTCTAAATATTCTGAAATACTTAAATGAGTATGTATGTCCAAACCAAAGTTCATAAAGTGTCTTACCAGTGTTTTTTTTGATTTGTGCTATGTTCAAAATATATACTATTGTATTTAAAACTTCTCCCCAAAAGATCTTAGATACATTATTCTCAAGTATCATCACTCTTAGTGTTCTTATCACTATTATGTTCCCCCTTTCTACTATCCTATTTTGTTCAGGTGTCTTAGGGGGATATAAGTTGTCTTTTAATGCCATTTTGTTCAAAAAAATTGTTGAACTCTTTTGAGGTAAACTCTCCACCTATATCAGTTCTCCAAAATTTAATTTCAAACAAGATTAATTTTCAACTCTACTCTTAAATATGTTAAAATTTTCAAAAGATTCATATTTCTCTCTAAAAATTATTACCCACAGTATTCTAATGAAATCATCAACAAGAATCATAAAATTCCTTTCACCATAGAATTCTTTTTTCCTTGTAGGACCACTCATGTCTATGTGCACAATATCCAACTTTGTAGATGTAAATTTATCTCTTGGAAATGGATTTTTCTTCTATTTTTCCTATTAATCTTAGATTGGTTTTGACATGTAAGCCACAATATATTTGAGTCATATGCTTAGTTCATACCAAACAAGTAATACACGCTAAGCATAAAGTTGTCAAATAGTATATGCCAAGCGATAGATATTTAGTATAAGTCGAGTAACTAGTAAGTGTTGAGCCACTCAAGTGCCAAGTTGATGGTAGCGTTGAGCTATTTAGATGCCAAGTGATTAGTGGATGCTGAGTCATTCATAGGCCAAGTTACAGCATTGAAGTTGTACTTGATGCTGAGTATTAGGGACTTCAAGTGCTAAGTTACACAGTTTTGACATAGGTGTTTGTAATGGCACAAACTTCTATGTAAACAATTTTTTGGGTCAACTTAAGGATTTTTTTACAATCTTTGATGATAAGGGAAAATCTAAATTATGAATCCCTATGCATTACATGCATCCAATAAAAAAAAGGGAAGGTTTAATAAGAAATGTGGATGAATCACAACTATTGATTCATACCTAAACCTAAGTCACCTAGGTCTTCTTAAGGAAGAAAAACCCTAAATTCTTAAGGAATGTGTAAGGTGAATTGAAGAGAGTTTTCATGCACAAACAGAGCATTCATGGTGAATAAGGTGTTATTATTTGAGTTACATTGTAGAATCAATTAAAGTAGAATACATGAAAGGAATTAAAAGATGACAGAGATACATCTGATAAGAAAGGATCAATTACAGATCAAGATAGAGGTGGTCTGATATCAAGAAATAGAGTTCTAACCAAAGGATCATTTCTTAGACATTCTAATAGGTGAATCAGCTAAATCTCTTAATAGAGTAGTCTTGACAGGCTATTATAAATCCTTTAACAAGGTGCTTACTTCATTGTACGTTAAAGTCATTTTACTAGGCCCACTTTCAGTAGGGTGTTGAAATCCTTTAATAAGGCAACATCTAACAATCTTGTAAGCCTTTAACAAGATTGACCTATCATAGGGTAGATCATGTTTCATGATCAAACATTGTAACCTTCATTAGATACACTTTATTACAGTAGTAGTGAAGATTTGTGGGTGTCATCCCTACCCCAGTTTTACCTTCTCCTTGGAGGTTTTTTGGGTAACCAAATATCTTGTGTCATACATGTGTTGAATATTTTATTTTTATGCTATGGATGTATATGCTTATTTTAGTATTTCAGTTTATATGCATAGATTGTGAGATGGATGTGTGGTGAATGATTTTTAGGTTGAAAGTTTTAAGTACTAATTCACCCCCCACACCCCTCTCAAAATTTACTTCCCTATTGTATTTCCAACAATTGGTATCAAAGAAAAGTTCTCTACTTTGAGGAAAGATCTTGGAATGGAAGTCTGCAAGTTGGGAAAGACTATTGCAAACTAGATGATTGAAATACAACTTTCCCTACATTAGCTGAATGAAACAAGAAATGAGTTAAAGATATCACTAAAGACAAGGAAAAAAATTTCTATTGAAGAGAATGATACACAATACCAAGATATTGAAAATACTGAATTATTTGTATATGGAAGCACCAATGAATTTGATGCAACAGTTGAAAATCTAATGGAAAAGAATGGAACCCTAATTGAAGAGGTCAAAAACCTCAAAAGAGAGCAAGAAGTCCAATCAATATAATTACTATGTGAGGTGACCAAGAAGAAAAAGAAATATGAAGAGGACAAAGTCATGATTGAAGATGAAAAAAAGATTTTGAATAGTAGAATGGAAGAGAAAACATCAAAGGTAACTAGGATTGCTAACATGCAATTATAAACTTTGGGTCAAATGATGATTGTAAATCATGAACTAATTGCAAAGGATATTGAGATTACAACACTGAATTTGTAGAATGAACAAATAAGAAATGATTTGAAAAGGAAAAAAGAGTTTTTTGATAGTTTCAACAAACCTAGTGAAGCCATCAAGTACTTTGAACACTTGATGAGATCTTCTAGATCCAGCAGTGACACTTTTGGATTGGGTTATGCTGATACTGATGAAGGAGAATCATCTAAAAGTGGTGAAGAAAGAAGTAACAAAGGTAAGAACTTCAAAACTACTTGTCATAATTGTGGTAAGATAGGTCATATTGCTAATGTTTGTAGGAGAAAGACTACAAATCAGAATCCTAAGCAAAAGTTCATTGGTCATTGCCTCAAATGCAACAAACAAGGACATTAGGTGCTTGAATATAGAACCAAGATCATAAGCACATTAATATTTGAAGGATACTACTATAAATATTATAAGTATGGACATAGAGCATATGAGTGCTGATCTAAGCCCAAATAGTCATCAAACAACTAGAAAAAGGTAAAGCACAATGGAAAATCTTACAATTGTGATTATAATACTAGGTTTAGTTGTCACTACTATTAAGATTATGGACATAATGCTGAAAATTGTATAAGAACACATTTCAGAAGTGACGACAAAAGATGGTTAAGTCAAACCACATGTTTTAGTTGTTTGAAGACTAGAAACATAAGAAGGAATTGTCCAATAAGGTCAAAGGCACCAAGTAGTGAGTTCAACAAAGGCAAAGAATAGAAAAATGTTGAGAATGTTAGAGATAAGATGAACAAGACATGGAAGAGAAAGGAAGATTGTAGCACATCAAGTTCAGATTGGATCACTTCACCCAATGGATTAGGTGATCACACCTCCTCCAATTAAGCAATCAAGAAGTATGTGAAATTGATATTTAAAAGGATATACTATACATCAGTTCAATGGACTTAGTTATGAAAATATTACATATGCATGAATAAAGATGCAAGGTGTTGATTAGAACTTGGAAGAAATGTTTAAGTTTTGTTAGTTTTTATTTTACTATCAGGCATGAAAAGTTTTACTATGGTTGTCCAATGAAATGTTAGTTGATTTCAAGCTATCTAAGGTGATAGTGTTGATCAAGCTCGTAGTGGTTGTTGAGTGCAAAAGGAAACTTCATGGAAGTTGAGTGAGTCGAAATCTCTATTTAAGTCAAGATTATAGTTGTGTAAGCATTAAATGCAAGGTTTTAAGGTCTATATGATCTATTTTCACTCATTTGAAATTATTTGAATTTGAAGGAGACCATGAAGGGTAAAATGAAAATTGAAAGAAATCACTCCAGCATTTGCAAGAAGAATTCAATAATTGCTCGACACTATAACAATAGATTTATAGAGGTATTTATCAACTGTCAAGCTATGGAGTTTGAATTTTTGCAAACCCTAGTTTATGTTATGGCATCTAGTTCTTCAGCTCCAAAGGTTAAAGAGGGTAAAGAAGTTTTGAATGTTCAATTGATAAGAAATGAGATCAAACAACTAAATTTTAGAGCCATTCCTTATATCACTTACAAGTAAGATCCATCTGGTGCGTTGTCAATGATACCACCTCAAGTTTTGATGATTCAAGATGTAATATGTTGCTAAACATGCAAGGTGGGTAGCATATGAGACATGGAAATTAGGGAAACCTATGGGAAATTATGTGAAAGTGGAGCATTGAAGGATGAATTCAAAAATATATAGAGGAAAGGGTTGACCCATGCCCTAGATTTTCCCAATATTTTCAAGACTTAATGGATTAAGATATTTCTGAGTAGAATTCATGATAATTCAATATGGTTGGATAATGGACTGGTGAAAATCACAAATAAAATTGTACATAGAGTAATTGGGTATCCAACACTTGATTTACATAAAACCATGAGGAATGAATCCAAAGAGGTCATTGAGAAGAATATAGGGGCAGTGTAGAACAAATGAGGCATGACAATTGATACTATCTTAGATCCCTTGATTGCATTTGCAATAAGGATAATAGCACATAAATTCTACCAATCAAGTAGACTCAACAATGTACCATTTATTGATGTTGGAATGGGCTATAAGATAGTTAAGAAGGATCATACCTATGACCTTTCTATGTTGCACAAACAACAATTGTCAAAACATTTGGGAGAAATAAGGAAGACCAAAAGTGTACAATGTAAATTTGGTTCAATTCATCTATGTATGTTCTTTTATGTACATAATAAATTCCCCACATTTGGTGAAGTTACATGGAAAACAAAAAAATCCATTGCAATGTAGATAGGTGAGTTCATTGAGCAACTTGGAAATGATTTTGACTCAATTATGACCAACTAATTTGAGGACTTCAAACAATCAATGAAGAAGAGACTCAGTACACTAGTTTCACTAGTTGAGAAACATTTCAATGATGTTTTCTTTCTAGTTGATACTAATTTTACTTATGTTCAAGTTTTTGTTCCAAGGGTAAGGTGGCTAAGGTCAACAGGCTATGAAATCAATGTTGATGAAACCTTTGTAGTAATAACATCATTACTTGCAGAAGATGTAGATGCTAAGGCTACTACCTTTGGTAAATATGACATGGATAAATCTAAGATAACAATGGATTTAAAGACTACCTCAGTCATTAGAAAGAAGAATAAGATTGTCAAGAAACTTAAAGAGAAATTTGGTGAAGGAGTAGATGAAGAAGAAGATATACTTGTTCAAGCACCACTGGCCTTAACTCAAGGTCAAGGCGAAGATGTAGAAATTGAAGAAGTTGTCAAGGGAGAAGAAGCCAGTGAAGCACCTAAGAAAAGGAAGAGAAAAAATAAAACCCCTACCATTAGAAAACTAATGAAGGTTGCAAAACCTAAGACTATTGTTCCCTTTACAAGAGAAAGCAAAAGGGATACTACCAAGAAGGCTCAAGAATCAGATAAGCCAAAAGAGAAGAGAGTTAGATCAACTACCACTGACAAGGAGCCTGAGAAAATATCAAGGATAAAATACATAATTCTAGTTGAATATGATGAAGAGAAGACAAAATCTGATGGCAACAACCAATTTCAAGTGGTAAGTCATCATCCTTCTTCAAATTTAGACAATATATGTGAGAACATAAGGAATAATGTTGATTTATCTAGTCTCACACATATTAAATTTGATACACTTGGAAAAGTTGAGATGGACCAAGTAGAGGAGTCAATATATGCCATGATGGAAACATTCAAACAAACTCCAATTGAGATTTCCAACTCTCTACCGAAGGAATTATCTGATAGAGTTGAGAAAAAATGGTAGTATAGTCTTAATATAGAAAGACAAATCAAAGAGACTACACTCACAAGAGTGATGCCAAAAATGGATAGGGAAACAATGGCTAAGGCATTAAGGAAGAATACTGGAAAAATTGCACCAAAATACAAGGCATTTAACATATTGCAGAACAAGTTTGAGGATGTTGTATTAAGGACCACTTTGATCTAGAAATCATTATATGGTTTGACAACACCCAAGATAATAATGTAGGCACCTATTAAGGTAGGTGAGGAAATAGATGAGAGAAGAAATAGGTAACTAAGGTAATCATAGTTGACACTGAGAGATTTACACAAGAGGAAGGCACTAAAACACATGAAGATACATAGGCACCAATTGAGGATGAGCAACAAACTAAATAGAGTGTATCAGATACACTAGTGTTGAGTGTCAGTCTTACACATGAGATGAATATAGAAAGTAATAATGTAAAGATTAATGATGTTTCAGATACTATCACTCAGAACATCAATCCCCTTATAGAGGATGACTTGAAGAAGATACTGGTTGAATCCACTACCCAGGCCAATTTTTTAGAAAATCCTATACTCGTGAGTGTTGATGAGATTGAGAAGAAAAAAAAGGTATTTGCAAGGGAGGAAGTACAAACTAAAGAGAAATCCACAACCCCTCCTTAATTCACATTAATTCAACCTACATTACCCATTGTAGTATATCAAAGGAAGGAGAAAACAACTTCCACTATCAGTGCATTGATACAAAGTACTCTATTCTTAGTCAATATAAAGGAAAGTGAACATGAAAAGGGTGAGATAGTTGAAGAGAATAAAGATGAGACATAAAAGAATGAAGGAACTCAAGTTCAAATAGGTTAGGTAGATACTCTTGCACCTACAACACAAGACCAAGGTGCAACTAAGAATATAGTGAAATCCAAGGATAAGACTAAAGTGATAGTTTTGACTACCAAACCAGAGGAGCAATTAGCAATACAAAAACTGGTAACTTTATCAAAAACTCTTATTCCTCCTAGTCAAGTGCTTCATAGGTCGAGTGTAGAAGCTATACCCCTACAGTCATCACAATTGAGTCCAAGCACATCTAAGGTAGATGAAGTCACATCATTTGTTGATGTGAACTTGGATGAAGTGATTGAGTTGCCCAAGTTTGATTTTTCAACCATCACTATAGAGCAGATGAGCATACTCTAGGATGCTCTTGCAAAGAAAAAGAACCAAGAACTACTCAGATAGGAGCAAAGGTAGAAACAAGCTTTGATAGATATTAAGGAACTTTTTCTTGATGTATTTAGCCTACTAGCACCAAAAGAAACAAAGCCAATCATAGATAAGATAATTAGCTTAGTAGAGAAGCTAAATGACACAGACCTAAATTAAAATGTCAAATTACTTGAATGGTTTGAAAGGAAGTTTCAACATAAGTTTGATGAAAAGATATCAAGTGCTATTGCACTATCACAAGTTGAGTTAACAACCAAAATTGACATTGTGAAGAAGATACTAGAGAACATTTTCTCTTTTTACACCAAATTGTGAAATCCAACACTCTTCACACAAGAAATAATGAGCCACATATTGAGTTTGGAGAGTCATATATAGTCATCTAGTATAACTCTATCAAAATCTCTCACCCAGAGTTACAAACATTTTAGAAATCTCCTCAACTCCCAGAGTTAGTTAGTAGTATTACACATAGATGAAGCAAACATCAAGGCTAAAATGATTAGCATCCAATCAATTTTGACCATACATATGGAGATATTACAAAAGGAACTAGCCTTTTTTGAAACACTCATGAAGAAAGATCCGCATCTTTCTACTCATGATGTCTTAGTTCACCTTACTGCTGAGCTAGCCATCCAGATCAAGTCACTAGAGGTATCTTGTGATAATTGGGATGTCGCATTGAAATTTTTTGACATCCATGAATCATTTTTGGACAAACACACTATTTGTGTATAACCCTTTGACATTCATGTCAAAGTGGGAGAGAAATAAGAAGTATGGGGGAGCTAACATTTTTGAGAAAGGATGCAAATCTACTCAACAGAAGGAATAACATTAATTCATATACATAATAGCTCAATCAACTTAGGGGGAGTTATTGAATTTTGAGGTATGATTGATGAGTCATAAGCTTTTGTGAAATTTGAAGTATTTTTATCAAGTTTTGTATGTAAGTGGATATTATCTAAGTTATGCTTGAAAGGATAAGAGTTATTTATACATGATCAAGTATTTTTCCACTCATGTCAAATGGGGAGATTGTTAATCTTAGATTGGTTTTGACATATGATTGACAATATACTTAAGTCATTTTCTTAATTCATACCAAACAAGTAATACATTTTGAGCATAAAGTTGTCACATAGTATATGCTAAGATATTTAGTATGAGTTGAGTAACTAGTAAGTTCTGAGTCATTCAAGTGCCAAGAAGATGGTATGTACTGAGCTATTCAGATGTAGAGTGATCAATGGATGTTGAGTCATTCAATGGCTGAGTTACAACATTAAAGTTATAGTTGATGCGAGCATCAAGGACTTCAAGTGTTGAGTTACATAGTTTTGACATAAGTGTTTGTAATGGCACAAACTTCTATGTAAACCTTTTTGGGCTAGCTTAAGGATTGTTTTACAATCTTTGATGATAAGGAAAAAAATTAATTATGAATCCCTATGCATTACATGTATTGAATAAGAAAAAAGGAATTTTTAATCGGCAATATGGGTGAATGACAATTGTTGACTCATACCTAACCCTAAGTCACCTTGGTCTTCTTAAGGAAGAAAAAAACTAAACATTTAAGGAATGTGTAAGGTGAATTAAAGAGAGTTTGCATGCACAAATAGAGAATTCATGGTCAATAAGGCATTATGATTTGAATTACATTGTAGAATTAGTTAAAGGAGAACAAAGGAAAGGAATCAAAAGACAACAAAGATACATATGATAAAAAATGATCAAGTACACATCAGGATAGAGGTGATCTAATATCAAGAAATAGAGTGCTAATCGAACGCTCATTATTGAGACATTCTAACAAGTGAATCAATTAAATCTCTTAATAGAGTAGTCTTGACATGTTGTTGTAAATCCTTTAACAGGGTTCTTACTTCATTGTAAGTTAAAGTGATTTTACTGGCACACTTTTAGTAGGGTGTTGAAATATTTTAATAGGGTAAGATGTAATAATCTTGTAAGCCTTTAATAGGGTAGACCTTTCACAGGGTAAATTATATTTTGTGATCAAACATTTTAACCTTCATTGAATACACTTTATTACTATAGTAGTGAAGATTTGTAGGTTTCATCCCCACCCTAGTTCTACCTTCTCCTTGGAGGGTTTTTAGGTAACCAAATATCTTGTGTCATACGTATGTTGAATATTTTATTTTCATGCTATGGATGTAGATACTTAATTTGGTATTTTAGTTTATATGAATATATTGTGAGATGGATGTGAGGTGAATGATTTTGAGGTTGAAATTTTTAAGTATTGATCATCCCACCCTCCTCTCAGATTTTACTTCTCTATTATATTTCCAACATTTCCATCACACATTCCTTACACATTGAGTTATCAGATTTCACAATTTTAGGAAAATCTCTAACTATGAATGTAGTGCTTACCTTCATAATGTTATGTAGTAATTCTTATTCTTTTAGTACACATAAAAAATAATGACCATATTCATTATAAGTTCAACATTTAAATATTTTTCTACCTTTAGGTTATGCAACATTTAAAGATTTTGTTACCTTTAGGTTTTCTCTTCACAAGCAAGGCAGTCCTTCCTCAATCTTCTTTTCTTCTTCAATATTTGTTTGGCTACTACTAGCACAATCTCCACATGTACTTGCACTTCTTATCAACATAGATTGTACACTCAATGAATTGAAAGTAGTTTCAACAATAGGAAATTCTCTATTTATTTTTTCTATTAGAGATAGAGTATCAACTTAATTACATGAGTACGGCCTTGAAAACATCACAGAGGTTGTCCACTAGTTCAAAAAGTAGCCTACTATAGCTCAAGACGAAAACTAGTAACAAAATTTAGATATATACAATATCAACAATAAAATGTTCAAATTTTTTTGTAAGATAACACAAACTAGTTCCAATCATCACTATGGCTACTCTTGTAAATGGGATTGTCCCAACAATCTCCATAGAAAAATTGTTCCTCCTGTGTACTATTTATTTAAGTTTTGTAGGTGTTACTAGTCACATCTAAAGGTAAGTTCTAATTAATTTACATACTTGGATTATGTTGGACTCCATCATGTTCCTCATAGAAGTTGATTGGTGTCTACTGAGCAATATCACTAGGAGAAGTAGTGCCAGAAGCCATGGGAACAAAATTGGATAGTTGAATGTCCTCTTTGAAAATGAGCATGTTTCCTTCCCTTAGCAGTAATAAAAACCCCTCTCATGGAACCTCCATAATAGAAATAACCTATGACATTACGTGAGAGAGGGCGAGTTTCATATGAAACCCAATAAGGTACCACTGTCTATGCTAAAAAATATCCCAATTCCTTTTCTTCCAAATAACCCACAAAATTTCATTAGTAAGGGAAAACCAAAAACTATTAAGCTTAGTATCAAACATATCAAAAAATCCTGCAAGAATATCATGCCAAGATAAACCAAGTTTGTGGTTCTATTTACTAGGTTGACCAAAGAACATAGACCAAATTCTAAAAGCAAAAATACACTTTAAAAAAATATTCTCAAAAGACTTAAGGCAATTGCACAAGGAACACACTAATTGCCCATATGGGAAACAAAGTGGCCAACATGTTTCTTAATAAGAAATATCCACCTAAAGAAGACTTTTTTTGGTTCCACATGAGAGTTCTAAAACATAACTAAGAAAAATTGTCATTTAGTGCATGACCACTCATAGCCCTAGACTTGATTGATTCTATTGATAATAGCCACATCTTAATTCAACAAGTTATATATTTGTTTCAAAGTAGTATCGTTCAATAACTTACCATCATTCCACTTAATCTGATCAATGTACTATGCAAAAAAAAAAACTTTACCAACAAAGAAGCTAGCAATAGCCTTGCAAATCAAGGTGTAAGTCTTCTTATGAGAATAAGATAGTTGATACTTATTTTTTAGATCTTCCCAAGAACCCAAGTGGTTCTCCATCAATATATATTGCAATAGAGAGATGACTTTTTCCTTCTAGTGCTTAGCCAAATAGCATTAGGTTAAAGTCTAGGGCTTATTATTAAGATTAACGCCCCTCCACAAGGATGTATCAATCATAGTATACCAAGTTTTTTTTCCAACAACTTCCCTGGAGTCTAATAAATCTTTGACATGACTCTGAGCCTTCAATAATGAATAAAAGATGATAGAACCAACCACCCTAATTTCAAATTTACCCAAGATAATATCTATGATAGGGACATCAGAACATTGTATGCCTTTATTAATTCTTGCTCTAGAGATATTAATTCTGATCAGCACCTTCCAGTGTTGATTACTATTTGGAGTTTAAATGATCCACTTGGAGGCTAGGGATATGCCTTGAAGCCTAATTTCTTTCATTCCAAGACCCCCCAAGTTTTTGCTAGTACAAAAACACTCGTATTTAACACAATTCCTTTTTCCATGGAAGAGAAAATAGCTCTAAAACTGGTCACATTGAATTATCAAGGGGCACCCAAAAAGTCAAAGTTTCAAGATGGACATGCAAAGATTAAAGATATAGAACTAAGACACTTTGATTGGAATGCATTCCTCGAGATCTATAATAAACCATAGGAAAGATTAGAAATGGTATCTACACTCCTCAGGTTGGGCTTTGTAAATGTAGCATCTTACCCAATATTAGTTCAATCCTTAGAATTGATAATGGCCCTTGTTGAACACTATGTAACTGAAGAGAAGGTTGTTTAGAACATCAAAGGAGAGATAGTCTTGGACCTCCAACCCAAGAAAATTAAGAAAGTGTTCCACCTCCCAAGGGTGGATTAGTATTTACAAGTCTTGTATGAAGGGGTAGATGGATGGTAAAGGGAAAATGAGAAAGAGGAAAATGAATTTTTTTTATCCTCTTTCCTAATTGACTAAACACTAGTGGGCTACTGAGTGGGAAAAATTGATATGGCAAGGGGATACATGAAGTATGATATTAGATATGCAATTTTACTTCTTAGTAGAGTCATGGGCCACCCAACAATAGGTCACCTTTAGACTTGGATGGTTCACTTTATTAAAACCATCAGAATGGCTAAGATGCCATTTGATTAGGCTACCATTCTAAGTGATAACTTGGATGAGAAATAAGTAGCCATCAAATATAACCTGTGCTTTTATATGATATCATATATGGTGTGCTTACTGGTGGAAAGAATCATAGATTTCCTAGGCCTTTATAGAAATGGAAGCATGCATGATATAAATATTTGGCCCTATGTGGTATATCCATAATTGGTAAAGAAGAAGCTCCCACTAAAAAGTGTGGAATACAAAGTGGTGAATGACCTATTTATTTTTGAAATCATCAAGATCATAGAAGGAGACTAGACAAAGAGAATGTTAGTAGAGGCAGCAACCAAAATCATAGAGACTGGCACCTAATACATCTAATTAAAAAATTTCACATATCTTTGGGTAACAAGTACTCTTAATTGCCCTAATAAGCTCCTAAGATACATGTAAGATAGGCTCATAATCCTAGAGATTGCATACCAACTCACTACTATGTATGATAGAGTGAGAAAATAACACAAAAAAATATGGGTCTGACCCATCACAATTGGTGCCTTCAAGATGAAGAAAAAGCATGATATTGTCACCTTTGATTATGAATGGGATCAATATCCCTTAGAAGAGTACAACTCCCCTTTCTCATTCTTTGATAACATTGGGATGGTACAAAATCTATTAGGGATATAGTTTGTACATGTTGATGCCCTGGAGGATCATTGGATGAACACAATAGATGACTATAATGACTGAATAAGGGATTACTATAGAATGAGTCTATACCTCATGAAAAATGCACTAAAGATGAAGATTCCCCTTAAGACTATGGAAAAAGATTCCAAATAAGTTTTGGATCCTATATATAATCGAGATAAAAAAATATGGTAGACCAATCATAAACACATAGATAGGGATGGATGAGAATAATGATATAAATCATTAGGCTAGGCATGTTGTCAAAATGACAAAGGAATGGATCAAGAAGCCATTTAGAAAGGATCTAGTTCCTTAGGCCATACCCCTACAAGCCATAACAAGGTCAATTAAATGAAAAGGTGCAAGATAACCATGCCAACCTACCCAGCTCAATCCTTAGTAAGGCTAGAAATGGTTCACCAACATGAGCAAAAGTTTGATTACTTTAGAGTGGATCAGGGAAAGAAGAGGAAAAGGGTAACTCCAAGGGAAAAGAAAAAAGAAGCAAAAGCTCAACCACCTCCACAATAGGAACACCCTAAATAGGAAAAAGTTGAGCCTCAAGCATAAGACCCTCCACATGAGCCTACACAAGAGCCTTCAGAGCAGGCACACCTAGAACAACCAGAGCAGGAAAAAGTAGAGTAGAAGAGGGTTCCACTAGTGACAACTATAAATGAAGAAGCCTCCCCCTTGCCTCTAAAGAAATAAAGAATGGAAATAATTATGGTGGGGACATGGAGGAGGAGACTAAAGAAGAAAATAAATCTATCCCTACAGGTTCCTAAGACCATCCTAGAAGTTGAGGATGAAGAAGAAGAGGAAAAAATATAATTTCTCCCCTTGGGCTAAAGAATTTTCTCGACCAAAGACACAAAGGAGGAAAGGAGAAGAAGATATACAAAACATCTCCATCTACTCCAAAAGAGCCTATCTAGTTATCAACTTTAGATGATAAACATTAGAAGTGGATAACAAAGATGGAAGGTAAAGGAACTAATATCTTTGACCTTTCTAACTTTGACTTTATGCTAGTGGGAAATAAGATAGTGGGAGAGAAAATAAAAGGTACTCCCACTAGTGAACCCTTAGGAGAGGATTGGAATCAATGGCCACCTATACCTCAAGGACCTCGAGGTATTCCACAACCACCATCTTAGGATTTGGTAGTTTTGGATAAAGGTTTGGTAACTCCACTTCCTCCAAGCACTCAAGAAGAGGCAGAAGAACAAAAAACTAAGGAAGGAGAGTTCCAATAGTAGGGTGATGAGGAAGTATCCAAGGAAGGATAAATAATAGAATAAATTTAGTAGTCTCCTTAGGATATAGAGGTTGGGACCTTAGCCCAATAAGAGATAGAGATTCCTTCTCAATATCTTTCTCAATGTGAGAAGACTCTAGAATGAAGTGACAAGGGAAAGGAGCTTGCTCAAGAACCAACATCTTCAGCCAAGTATATGTCATCCATTATAACTACACTAGTATGGATAAAGAGGGAAGTTATGTTTCATAAGAAAAGGTATCTAGACTTGATGTAAGAAGAAGGAATGAAGGAACTAATCAAAGCAGTAAAGACGCATGAGCAACCTAAGGGTGATGCAAGAGCATTAGCCTTGATAATAAAAAATCAAGATTAGGACTTGATTTCACATATTTCAATTACTCCCGCTCATGCTAACACCAAAGAAATGACTATGAAAGATTACCAAATTAAGGAGGTCATGTTGGGAAGGCCCACAATGGATATAGCCAAAGTGATGATCACTACGAGCATGAAAGAAGTGTTCAAGCATATGGACCAAGATGAGTTGGAGTTGATAATGTTGTGGAAGAAAAATAAGCTACTAAGGGGTTACTTGAATGAAGTTGTGGGCCCATTGACCTGGAGAAACCAAAGATCACTCTTATAGTGACATTAGGAAGAAAATGAACATGAACATAGCTAGATCCATTTCTAGAAGCATGTAAGCAATGACATGAAAATTTTGAGGAGAAACATGTGCAAATAATAAAGGGAAACTTGGACCTATTGCACCACATCTAATCAAGTGCTGACAACTTGGTTTCAATAGTGAACCAAGATTTTGGGTTGACAGATGAAGAATATACCTAGGTTAAAGACCTATAGGCTTTGAAATCAATAAAGGGTCAAAGGTACCATATGCTGGTGGAGGTGTATACTACTAAGGAGCTACACAATCTCGATGATTGGATTGAGAAAATACCAATAGGAAATAAAGTAATGTAGGGATTGCATGAAGAGATCTAGAGGATTAAGGATCAAAATCAAGAGAAATTTTTGGAAGTAGAGAGGTATTATAATATCGCTTGCCTTGATATTTTTGAAGATGAGTCTAAGACAAAGATTTTGTAGTTCAATCAGTGCTCCAACGATTTAGAGAAATATTTGAAAATACTCCATTAGATGAAGACATAAGACAAGCATTCAAGATTGAAGAGGTATTGTTGGAGCTAGACACCAAGCTCAAAGATTTTGCAACAACTTAAATTGAAGTTAGTAATTACCAGCAATTAGGAAAGGATAATTATGGGGGTCTAGATTTACTGGAAGCTACTCAAGTGGCTAAGATAATAGAGAAGTTTAATAGTAAACATTAGGACATAATTTTAGTATAAAGGGGAAGAAAACCAAGATGTTAGAAATTTAGTTTTGACACTTAGAAGAACTTTGGATTTTTTGGAGCTTGTCACTAAGGCACACAAATGCTTTTCATAGAGGTGCGCTGATAGTTTTAAAGAAGAAGTGGTGTGTCAATAGTTCACTATTAGTTGCTATTTTAAGAACATTCTACACATCAAAAAACACATTTTGACTATAGTTCAACTCCCATAAATTCTTAGAGAAGGCTGAGCTTCTTGAGACTTTTAGACCATCTTATAGCTGTATTCTTCTTATCTTCTTATTATTTTATTCTTTTGTGTCATGTAAAGGCTCATGCACCCATTAATTGATATAAAAAAGGGCGGAGACCTACTTAGCACCATTTAGAGAGTCATTTTGTATATATTTAGATTTATTTTATTAGTTTTTAGCATAAGTTTTCATTTTAAGAGCTCTTACTACCAACACAAAAGGAGGGGGTAATTTCTTATAAATACATGAATGTAATATGTACCCTGGGTTGTTATTTTGATGCAATAACATATGTTATTTGTTCTCTCATTTTGAGTGTAGTTGTTCTTGCTGAAGTGTGTTATTTTTGTGAATGCATGTTCATGAATAATAATGGAGCCAATGGTTTTATTGTGTTGTCATGATTTCAAAACCTTTTAGTTCTAGTGTTTGCCTAATGTTAATAAATTCCACTAGCATAAAAAATTGAAGAAAGGATCATCTTTTTTCTTGCATAGCATCTTGTTTCACATGAGCACACTTTCCATGGCCTTGCAATTGAATGAGACATGAAACATCTTTCAGTTTGTATTGAGTTCTCATCAATGATTATATTAGTGTAGCTAAGGAAGCATTGCTCCTAATTTAATTGGTTTCCTACCTAATTCCTTTTAACAATTTAATTCACGGACATGTTGTTACCATGGTTTATGTCCATTAGGAATTTCCCTTTCAAGTTATTTTCTTTAATCTCTCATTACCCTATATATTTTATTTGCTTTTCTAACACTTGGTTAAAATAGGAATTCATATAGTTGCATCATCATCATAAAAATAGAAAATACCAAAAATATATTTCTTTTATGGACACTTTAAAATAAAATAAAAATAGATCAAATAGTTTATCCAAGATTGTTCAGAACCAGAAAAGGCCTCCTCACAAACAGACACATTTATCTTCAATTGAGTGGATTTCAGTAGGTTGTAAGACTACCCAGAACCTTGGAGTTGATCCTCGATTATCTTTTCAAGAGAGGGATTCAAAAAGGCCCCTATCATTCAACATCATGCAAAATGACAATGCTAATAAAAGTGGTAATAGAAGGAGAACCACAAACCATTTGGATAAGGAAAGCAACTTGTTGTTTGAAAATTCTACACTTTTTGCATGTTCAGAAAAATTCTAAGTCTATGAACTGTTAGAAGGTTCACATGTGTGTTATTGTGAAGAGGTCTATTTTTCCAAAATTGACTCAAACTAGAAGATCCTGATCCCCCATCTTTTTTTAGTGAGCTTTACGAAATTCACATGGTTGACACAAATTCCTAGAAATCAATCATTTTTGCAAGCCTCATAGTGAAAAAGGATTACCAAGAATTCTACCACTTCCATTCCAAATTTCATCATCTTCAGCTCCACCTCTAAACCAAACTCTACCTATCATTCCACCAAATCCTCCACCGATGGCCTTATTTGCTAAGGCAACAGATTCACCAATCAAGTTGCAAGGTGAACTTAATGACCTTCTCAAGAATCTTGAGAAATTTTGCCCAATGTTCATCTACAGAGAAACACAAACAACTAAGAACCATATCAAGGAATTCATAGAAATATTCAATTGGAAATAGATTCAAGAAGAGAATGTGGTCCTCCATTTATTCCCATACTCATTTGGAGAAGTTTCCTTTAATTGGTACATAAATCTACCACTAGGATGTATCTAGAATTGGGTCACCTTTGAAAATTTGTTCTTAGAATCATTTAAAACATTTGTTAACCTGGTTGTGATACATTATGAGGCCTCAACCTAGCCCATCATAGTAGTTTATTTTCATTTTAGATGCTTTATATTTAGAGACCTTGTTATATATTGGACCTATTTTGGATTATTTTTTAGACTGTTTGATATTATGAGATGCTTTATTTTTATGATGTTAGAACTTATTGATGATGCTTCACGATTGTTTACATTCATGTACTTGGTTGGTTATTTTATTGAGGAGTATGAAATTATGTTTGAATGCAAAGAATAGATGGATGATATATTTTAAAATCATGAAATGTTGCAAATGGTCATATCATGCTTAGTTGATTTTGCCAGTATTATAGAAATGGAAAAATGTTATTTGAAATTGAATTGAGATATATTTTATGTTTTGATTCAATTACGAATACAAAATTGATTTAGGATTTATATATGCATACGATTTATAAAAAATAATCAAAATTATCCTTATAAAAAAAGTTACTAGCAATTTTTTTTAAAAAATTATCCTTATAAAAAAAAGCATATTAAATGAAATACTTGGAGAAGTAAGTGGTTTTCAAGGTAATGCCCTTGCTTTTACCAAAAAGTAGCCCACATAACATGAGTGCTGATTTAGGTAAGTATTTTTTTAATTTAAGTTTATTTCAAGTTAAGTTTTTAGTAGATCTTATTATATGTTTTTATTTATTTATTATCTATAAATTATTTATTTAAGGACATTTGTTATTTTATATTATACATAATGAATAAATTAATATTATACTTCTATTTTTTATTTTATTTTAAGTTTACTATATTAATTAATTATTAAAAAATTAATAACCTTTTCTATTACAATGATTTTACAATAAGTACATGCCACTGTGTGGCACTTATTTACTTTTGTTCATATGTTATCCATCGAATGAAGCATGGCATACACATTACTCAATCAAAGTACATCAAAGAAATATTGAAAACTTTTGGATTGGAGGATTCAAAACTAGTAAGTACACCTATGATAATAGGACATAAACTATCCAAGAATGATGATTCAGCTGAAGTAAACCAAACAATGTACAAGTCTATGATTGGTAAGTTGCAATATGTTGTACATAGAAGACCTGATATTGCATTATTTGTAGGGATAGTTGCAAGATTTTTGGCAAATCCCAGAGAGAATCATTTAATGGCTGTGAAAAGAATAATGAGATACTTGAAAGGTGCAGAAGAGTTTGGCCTATACTACAAGAAAAATGAAAAGTTTGACTTGAGAGTCTACATTGATGCTGACTGGGCTAGAAACATAGATGATAGAAAGAGCACCAGTGGAGGAGCACTTTTCTTAGGCAAGAGACTAGTTACATCGACTAGAAATTTGTACCTCACAATCTACTGCTAAAGCTGAATATGTTTTTACTAGTATGGATCAAGTAGCTACTCAAGGGAATGAAGGAAGAGATCACAAATACAATGATACTTTATTGTGATAATACCAATACTATTAATACATCAAAGAATCCAATGATGCATACACAAACAAAGCACATTGCAATCAAGTATCATTACTTGAGAAAGCTATTACAAGATAAAGAGGTGAAGATAGAATATGTCAATACAAAGTAGCAAATTGCTGACATCTTCACAAAACCATTACCTAAGGATGCACATGAATATCTAAGAGGTAAATTAGGGGTGATACCCCTATCAAAGGAAATATAAGTATCATAAGGATTTCCCTACATCAAACAAGCTAATTGCCAAAATGTTACAAATCGATGCAGAGGATATTACTCTAGGAGCTACCTGAAGTAATCAAAATGCTAAAAAATCCAAAACAATCACAAGCAAGGTGACAGAGGGAGAAATTAGAGAAGTTGATGAAAAGTCTATATCTACATGTTAATATGTAAAGATGATATGTCTTTGGCATTTTTTTCAAGGAGGGAGATATCCTACTGATCAATAGACAAAGAGGTTTATTATTCTAAGAGGGAGCAAGTACAAAGAGGGAGACATTGATCAGAAAGCTAGATAGAATATTAGAGGAAGATTCTACTAATTAGAAAGAAGAAAGTGTACCAAAGATTGTTATCTCAGAAGGAGATAATTACTAATGTTGCTAAGAAGAGGTAAACACATGTATGATGAAGAATAAATCTTAATCTACCTAGCAAGAGGGAGTTACAAGAAATAAATTCTCAGAGGGAGTCATTAGAAAGAGTTTTAAAACCTATTCAAAAGAATGAAGTTGCTGATAGAGGGAGAAATTTTGATACAAGTTTTCTTTTTGGCATTGTCTTACTATTTTAACTTAGTTAGTTTGGTTGAACAAAGTGTTTTACCATTTAGGTGACTTGGTTGATCAGTTTGGTTTGCCATCAAAGCCAAATAGGGAGATTGTTGAGATTTGATTGAAAAGATCATTGCTAAAAGAGATTATTGAAAGAAGGAGATTGTTGAAGTAGAAAATGTGTTTTAATCATTGTTTTTTCATTGATGTCAAACCTACTATTTTGATGGTAAGACAATTTCTTATAGGATTCAAGTACTATCACTTAGTTGATTGATGAAGAGAATTTGATCAATAAGAGGTAATAATAGCACCTAGAGGAAAGGTTGAGTTATGGTTATGTAATGAAGTATAAGGATCAGTTAAGACAATGATGAAATGATGTATTGATAATATACCTAAGGATGCAAGGGCTAGTTACACTTAGAAACTTTAGAAGAAAAAGTTAGTCAAGGACTGTCTATGAAGCTTGATTGAGTTGGTTAGTAGATGCTAAGAAAAGTTAGTGTAAGCTGAATAGAAAATTAGTTGGAGCCTAGTAAAATAAAATTCTATTGTATGCCGAGTAGAACAATATATGTCAAGTAAATTTTAATGGATTTTGAGTGCCAGTAAACTTTAGTTGATGCTGAGCAACACAGTATGTGTCGAGCATTAGAAGATTGATAATGTTGAGCTACTAAATTATTAGAAAGATCAAATATTTTCTAAATCTGAGCTAGAAAATTTATTTTCTTCAATTTTGTGAACTAGGTGGAAGATAAGGATGATGATCTAGTGGAACAAAATTTGAGGTAAACTATTTCTAGGCAAATTCAAGTGGATTTTAGAACTTTCTAGAAGACACAAGATATGGGGTAGATACATTATATCCTACCTAATCAATTCAAAACCCTAAAATGGATGATGGAGAACAAAGCAAAAAAGTATTCTAATTTCTTATTTAAGGATTTTTTCATTAAGAAGCAAAGTTTAGTCTAGGGGAAATATTGAGAAGGTTAGAGAAGATCAAGAAAGAACAGAGACAAAGAGTCAAGGACTCTACTTTGTCAAGTGACCAAGGAGGTGACTACATTGGCGTGCTAAGAAAAAAAGGCTTATGGAGATATATGCTTGCAGGGTGAACAAGCTACTAGAGATAAAAAGAATGAAATCCAAGTAGAATTGAGGATTGGATTGCGCTCTAAAATCTGGAAGAGAAGTTGTTAGTTGAATCGGATCAAAGCTCTACTATTACTCTCTAACAATTGTTACAATCTAGGGAAAAATGCTTTGGAATAGGGTTGACCTAACAATCATTTTAAAATCCTTTAACAGGGTGGCATTCCAAGTGAATGGCCTAAAGTCCTTTAACAAGGCTCACTTTTAACAAGGTGATTAAATTCCCTTAACTGGGTCAATTTAACAGTGTGTGTTGTAACCTTTAATAGGGTTCGCCTTTCATAAGGCATCACTTCAAAAGAGTGAGAAATGAGTAGCATGTTATTGGTGGTTTTCCCCAAATTGGGTTTCCATATTAAATCATTGTGTCAAATGTGTTGATGTTTTATGTTTACATTTATACATGATTGATTTAACAGTAAGCTACAAGTTTTAGTGATTGCATGCATATGAATGTTTTATGGGTTCACTGAGCCAAGGAGAGAAAAGTTTTATTAGTACATTTGAACCTTGAATAACTGATTCACCCCCCAATTATTCTAAAGAATTATAACAATTGGTATTAGAGCCATCTGCTAAGGAAGACTAGTTTGAAGGTACTAGAAACACAAAGATCAAGATGTCAAAAAGAGATGTACCCAAGTTGAATAGGGACAACTTTCCTGCATGGAAAAGTTTGATGAAGATGCATCTTGGAGGAAATTGAGATCATGTACAATCTACCATCACTGTGGAACATGTTGACCTTACTGGAGCTCCTACTACCAAAGATATGAAGAAGAAGAAGGAACACAATCAAGTGATGTTGGAGATTGCCTCTACCCTAAGCTATGTTGAGTTTGATGACATCAAAGGATGTGACACTGCAAAGAAAATGTGGGGTGCCCTACACACCATCTATGGAGGAGACAAGAATTTATAAAGAGCCAAATCAAAGAGTCTCAAAGGTAAATTTGATGACATGAGAATGGAAGAAGGTGAGAACATTTCTCAGTATGTTGCTAGGATAAAAGAAGTGGTTAGTGCAATTAAGGGTGCAACTGGTGAAATAGATGATGACATTGTTCTAAGAAAAGTCTTAAGAAAACTATTTCTTGTTTTTTCTATTAGAGTTTTTGCAATCTAAGAATTGAGATGCATTCCAGGGAATAATCTAACTCTTGAAGGTCTCATAGGTAGACTCACTACTTTTGAGCTATCTAACTTTGACAATTACAAACTAGAGAGTCTTGAATCTACTTTCAAGGCTAAGTTTGCATTAAAGGATTTTGATGAGAAGAAGAAAAAGAAGAAAGAAAGATAAAGCATGTGTCTAGTGATAGTGATAAGGATGAAGAAGATGTTGAGCAACTAGAAGCACTGCTAGCAAGAAGATTCCACAAAGGAAAAAGTAAGTTTAATGGTAAGTTACCTATCATTTGTTTCAATTGTAATGAGACTGGTCATATTTCTACTAGATGTCCAGAGAAGAAGAACTATAGAGGTAGTGACAAGTTCAATGGGAGGAGAAATGAAGATAGCAATGATTACAAAGATAGAGGCAAGAAGTGCTACATTGCTGAAGAGGATGATTCTGATGAACATGATGATGAAGTTGTTTATATTGCAATGAAAGATGAATCTAATGAAGATGAGGTGACTACACTTGTGACCTATGTGAACAAAAATGACAGATGGATCATTTATAGTAGATGCTCACATCACATGACTGGAGACAAAAGTAAGTTCGTTACCCTAAACTATTATGATGGAAATAGTGTTAGATTTGGTAATAATGCTCCATGTTTGATAAAAGGAAAAGGTTCCATCAAACTCACAGACAAGATCTCATATGATAATGTTTACTATGTTGAACGACTGAACTATAATCTGTTGAGTGTGTCACAATTAAACAATGGATGCAATGTTGAATTTGAAAACAAGAATGCTAAGATCTATGAAACCTATGGGAAATTGATAGGAAAACGAGATCAAACTAGAAGCAATCTATTCTACCCTTATGTAGAGGATGTTGCTTGTCTTATTGCAAAATTTGATGATGTATGGCTATGTCACAAAAGATTATGTCATGTTAACTTTGATAACTTGATTAGTATCAGTAACATGAAAAAAGTTAGAGGTTTGCCTAAGTTGAAAAAGCTTGAAAATATGATATGCAATCAATGTTAGCTAGGCAAAATGACAAGGTTGAGTTTTAAGAGAAAAACTTATGCCTCTAAACAGATACTAGAGATTGTTCATACCGACTTGTGTGGACCAATTGATGTGCAAAACTACAAGGGAGACAAGTACATAATGTTATTTGTAGATGATTATTCTAGATTGATGACTGCCATGTTTCTGAAATATGATGCTTTTAAAATGTTTAAGTGGTACTTAGCAAGAGTTGAGAAGGAAACAAGTAAAAGTTTGAAATGTTTAAGATTAGACAGAGGAGAAGAATTCACATCAAACAAGTTTGAGATGTTCTATAATGACAGAGGAATCAAAAGATAGACATCTACACTTAGAACCCCTCCACAAAATGGAATTGCTGAAAGAAGAAATAGATCTATAATGGATTGTGCAAGAACACTCATAATGGAGAAGAATGTTTCTTTGAAATACTGGAGAGAAGCTATAAGTACAACTGTGTATAGCCTGAATCATGTACAAGTCAAGAAAGGTACTCATTCTACACCTTTTGAATTATGGTATGGATATCCACCCAATGTAAAATACTTTAGGGTATTTGGAAGCAAATGTTACATTCTTAAAGATGTTAGATATGGAAAAATTGATGCAAAAAGTGAAGAAGGTATATTCCTTGGTTACTCCACAAGAAGTAAAGCTTATAAGTGTTTAAATACTAACATTAACAACATTGTGGAAAGTGAAAATGCAAATTTTGATGAATATATAGAAGTACATGAGGAGGAATCCATGGGAGAACCAAAAGAATACAAATCATTTGTATATTTTTATGAAGGAATGCCTACAGAAGAAGAAGCTAGAAATCAAGTTGGAAACCAACAACAAGTTCTAGTGACTGCCGAGTCACACCCTATGAGTGTCGAGTTGCATTTAGGAATTGAGCTACATTCAGATGCTGAGTTACAAAATGAAGAAATTGCACATTCTAATTTTAAAGTTAGTACACATGAAAGAGATGCTAATCTACCTAATAGAGATGAACATAGTGATACTAAAATGGAAAGATAAAATGAGGAAACAAGGACTGAGCCAAGATTGTCCAAATATATTAAAAAAATCATCTTGCTGATCAAATCATTGGAAACAAAGATGCAAGACCAATGACAAAAAAAAAACTAAGAAGTGAATCATGTTTTCTAAGTATGAAAGAGCCCAAGACCATGAAAGATGCATTAGAAGATGCCGACTAGTGCACAGCCATGGAAGAAGAGATTGAGTAGATAGAGAAAAACAAAACTTGGAGTCTAGTTCCTAGACCAAAAGACAAAAATGTGATTGGAACCAAGTGGGTACTTAGAAACAAGTTAGATGAAAATGGTGAAATAACAAGCAATAAAGCAAGACTGGTTTGTAAAGGATATACACAAGACGAAGGAATTGACTATGGTGAGACATTTGCCCCTGTTGCAAGATTGGAAGGAGTAAGAATTTTGCTTGCTTATGCTACATAATAAGGATTTAAAGTTTACTAGATGGATGTTAAATCTATATTTTTGAATGGCATACTAGAAGAAGAGGTTTACATAGAACAACCAAAAGGTTTTTTTATGTTAAAAATAAGGACATGGTATGTAGACTACACAAAGAACTATATGGTTTGAAGCAAGCACTAGGAGAACGGTACGAGAGACTTGATAAGTATCTTGTCAAGATTGAATCTAAAATAACTGATGATAACAACAATTTGTAGAAGAAGATAGAAAAAGGAAAAGGTATTTTATTATCTGAAATTTTTGTTGATGACATAATATTTGGAGGACAAGATGCTTTATGCAAGGATTTTGCAAAATAGATGAAGCATGAATTTGAAATGTCAATGTTTGGAGAGATCAAATTCTTTGTAGGATTACAAGTACATCAGATCGAGTATGGCATATACATTACTCAGTCAAAGTGCATCAAAGAAATATTGAAAACTTTTGGATTGGAGTATTCAAAACTAGCAAGTACATCTATGATAATAGGCAATAAACTATCCAAGAATGATGGTTTAGCTGAAGTAAACCAAACAATGTACAGGTCTATGATTGATAAGTTACAATATGTTGTACATAGCAAACCTGATATTGCATTATCTATAGGGATAGTTGCAAGATTTTTTTGCAAATCCTAAGGGGAATCATTTAATGGTTGTGAAAAGAATAATGAGATACTTGAAAGGTACTGAAGAGTTTGGCCTATACTACAAGAAAAATGAAAAGTTTGACTTGAGAGAGTACACTAATGCTAACTAGGCTAGAAACATAGATGATAGAAAGAACACCAGTAGAGGAGCACTTTTCTTAGGCAAGAGACTAGTTACATGGACTAGTAAGAAACAAAGTTGTACCTCAAAATCTACTGCTGAAGCTGAATATGTTGTTGCTACTATAAACTGCACAAACATTTTATGGATCAAGAAGCTACTCAAAGGAATGAAGAAAGAGATCATAGATCCAGTGATACTTTATTGTGATAATACCAGTGCTATTAATATATCAAAGAATCTATTGATGCATACAAAGACAAAGCACATTGCAATCAAGTATCATTACTTGAGAGAGCTAGTACAAGATAAAGAGGTGAAGATAGAATATATCAATACAAAGGAGAAAATTGCTGACATCTTCACAAAACCATTACCTAAGGATGCACATGAATATCTAGGAGTTAAATTATGGGTGATACCCCTATCAAAGGAAATATAAGTGACATGAGGATTGCCCTTCATCAAACAAGCTGATTTCCAAAATGTTACAAATTGATGTATAGGATATTACTTTAGGAGTAGCCTAAAGTAATCAAAATACTAAAAACTCCAAAAGAGTCACAAGCAAGGTGATAGAGGGAGAAATTAGAGAAGCTAATGAAAAGTCTATATCTACATGTTAAGATGTAAAGATGATATGCCTTTGGCATTATTTTCAAAGAAGGAGATATTCTACTGATCAAAAAACAAAGAGGTTTATTGTTCTAAGAGGGAGCAATTATAAAGAGGGAGACATTGATCAGAAAGCTAGATAGAATATCAGAGGAAGATTCTACTGATTAGAAAGGAGAAAGTATACCAGATATTGTTATCTCAGAAGGAGATAATTGCTGATGTTGCAAATCAAAGGTAAACACATGTATGATGAAGGATAAATCTTAATCTACCTAGTAAGAGGGAGTTACAAGAAATAAATTCTCAGAGGGAGTCATAAGAAAGAGTTTTGTAACCTAATCAAAAAAATGAAGTTGCTGATAGAGGGATAAATTCTGATACAATTTTTCTTTTTGGTATTGTCTTACCATTTTAAATTAGTCAGTTTGGTTGAACAAAGTGTTTTACCATTTAGGTGACTTGGTTGATCAATTTGTTTTTCCATCAATGCCAAAGAGGGAGATTGTTGAAATTTGATTGAAAAGTTCATTGCTGAAAGATATTATTGAAAGAAGGAGATTGTTGAAGCAAAAAATGTATTTCAATCATTGTTTTGTCACTGATGTGAAACCTACTATTTTTATGGTAAGACAATTGCTTATAAGATTCAAGTACTATCACTTAGTTGATTGATGAAGAGGATTTGATCAATAAGAGGTAACAATAGCACCTAGAGGAAAGGTTGAGTTATGGTTATGCAATCAAGTACAAGGATCAGTTAAGATAGTGATGACATGATGTATTGATAATCTACTTAAGGTTGCAAAGTTTGGTTACACTTAGAAACTTTAGAAGAACAAGTTACTCAAAGACTGTTTGCCAAGCTTGACCAAGTTGGTTAGTAGGTGCTCAGAAAAGTTAGTACAAGCCAAGAAAAAAATCAATTGGAGCCAAGTAAAAGAAAATTCTAGTGTATACCAAGCAAAACAATAGATGTCAAGTAAATTTTAATGGATGTCAAGTACCAGTAAACTTTAGTTGATTCTGATTCATTACACTTCCTCCATTTCTATGACATGCAAGATTTCTAGAAGAGGGTGAGATCAGAGCCTATTCAGTCCATTACTAAGAAGCTCTAAGGATGCAGGCTAGTTGAAGTAGTGGTTTTCTAGTTTCAATCCAAGCTCTGAAGTTGATATATGAATGTATAAATCATTATAACTTGGACACTAGATAGATTATATTGCTAGATGATATAGTATTGATCTCTTTGATAGACAAACTATGGTAAATTGTCTTCAAATTTTGGAGTGGGAAGAGTTTTCATATTTGAAAATTGGTGGAGCCGTCTCTGAGTTTTTTGCAAAGAACATGGTCAGGAGAAAGGAGATTATGCAATCATGGTTTCAAAAACCATGGAGCACCAAGAGTAAGGTTCCTAAGACTCTTTTTGGTACTAATCTCAAGCTCGAGATTGTCAAAATCCTGGTTCTCTTGCATAGATTGAAAGGTGAGGTAGAAGCTTTAAACTTTGTTGAGCAATATTTCTTTTTGGTACAAGTTATCTACTCTGACACCCAATATATTGATTGGGCTCATGAGGTAAGTGAGACCCTGTCCAATGCTCTCAATGTTGCAAAATTCTACAACACCTTCTATATGTCCTCTTTTTTGATTTACATGTTAGTTTCTCTACAATTATGGCCAGGCCTCCCAAGGGTAGAAAATTTCCCTAATGATGTAAAGTCTTATGAGTTCTACCAATGTTTACAATTGGGAAATAGTTATGCAAAGTATATAAGATTCAATAATGCATTTACCATGAGAATTTATAGGGAGCTTTAGGGATGCCTCGAGAGGAGATTTAGCCCAGAAGCTATGGAAACCATTAGTCAGATTGGGGGTTATTTTATCCAGTTCTCATCATTTTGATATTTGCATCTTGCAAATTTTGATGGATTCCCCTTGAAGCTGCCAAGATATCCAAGTGAAATGATTGTGTTAATCGAGATTGTGAGACAAGCCATTCAAGTACATGTGTTGAGCAGGAGTCTAAAGAAGAAAGCTTATGAGTTCCCCATGAAGGTGGGAGCTTTTAGTTGTGAGTCTCATTCTGATGCAAAGAACATGTTAAAGGTGTTTGAAATGAAATATAAATTGGAGATGTATGAATTTTTGAGGCCTATGTTTGATCCAAATGGATATGCAAGAGAGGTTTTGTAGATTGGAAGTGTTATCAAACATATCACTACTATTGAAGACAATTGGATTGATTACAAGGATGAATTCAAGAGCCATTATTGCTCCTTCGCCAAACTCACAGTAGATCAAGTGAAAATGTATAAGGTTGATATAAATTTAGAGGGAATAGAAGATGATGGGTAGAATATGTATAGTAATACATATTTAACAAAGCTAAGAAATATTCCTATCAATTCAAAGCCTTATCAAGATACTGGGGATGATCTAGATGTTATGATGGATTGAATTATTAAAAGGACCGAGAAGTGGATCAAGTGGACTAAAACAAGAAGAAGCCAAAGTAAAAGCACTCCCCACTCAAGCTTCTCCAACAACTGCCCCTATTTCCTCCTCATAATGTGGCACATTAGATGTGACCCTCGCCATAACTCAAGGACTAGCTCATCCAACAGGTGGAGCTGACCATCCTCCAAACAAAAATATCCCTTTGGCTAAGATTTGTCAAGATGACTCCTCCCTAGTGATTGGTGCCTAGCTAGAAGCTGAGAAGAAGGTTGATGAGGTAAAAGATAGTGTTGCTACTCCAATTCACTTGCCAAATAGGAGTCCAATCCCATCTACAAGCCCTGCACTTCTCCTCCCAAGAAACCCTCATGTGCAAGTAGTGGACTTAGGAGATGGAGGAAGTAGTGATAGTGAGTCCACTAAGTTAGATGAAGTATCCAAGAAGACTACAGAGATAGAGAAAGGCCAAGAGTCCTCAAAGCTCATTTCTTAAGCCCAAAAGAAACCCTTCTCTTTGACTACAAAAGAAATCACTCTGGTCAAAAGGAAAATGTTTAGCATAGAGTCTCTTGGGATGGCCTCAAAGGTAATAGGCACAGATTCATGGTTGGAAGATACTTTGGATAGGAAGAGAAAGAGGAAAGACAAAGGTGCTTCCAAAAAGGATACCTTATCCCTTGTTGTTCATTTTTGATCTACGTTGACTAAGGTTAAGAAACAAAATACCTTGTCTATCCTTGGGCAAGATCCTAAAACAAGGTATTTAACAATGGAGATAGCCAAACCTACTAAAGAAGGAAGGATTGAGGATATGAATACAGATGATTTCACCATGCATTTAGTAGATCTCAGGGAAGCTAGAGATGATACCAAAGTTGGCTTGTGGAAGTCCACAAATGAGGTGATGAAGGACAATTAGAAAGCCTTAAGTTGTCAAAGGTCTGGATGAAAGCAGAAATATAGGAATTGAATAGTTTCATAAGCTAATTAGTCACCCCTTTGGCAAGCATTTATGGGATGCCCATTACTAGAGATTCCACCATGGCAAACATCTAGGCACTTATCTCCAAGCTCCAAGAAGATAAACATTTAGGGTGAATTGGCAAATAGTTGAGTGAGAAGATCAAGGCAGAAGGACTCTCTGTTATAGAGAAGATTGGTAATGCCATATTAAGATTGGAAATAGAGAAAGATAACATATCAAAAAATAGGGACACCTTAGCTACAGAAAAGGTCAAGAGTGATCATTGTGTTTCTTTGTTGAAAATGATCATCCACATGAAAGTAAATGAGGTTGTTGAAGCAAAGATTTTACCCAAAGTAGATCAGCCCCTAATTGAGTGGTTTTAGAGTATGCAGTTCAAATTTGAAATGATTATGGTGACAAAAGAGGGACTTATAGAAACTAAAGTTAGAAAAAAAGGAGCAGGACAGAGATTATGAACTACTAAGAGGTTTGTATAGAGACTAGCAGTCTAGTGGTCAAGGGAAAGCAATAATTGGAGTAACTATCATGCTAGAAAAATTCTCCAATTTCAAGGACAATATGATAGGAATGACTTCTGGTCACCAAGATAGAATTTCTGAGCTTTAGAGGCTTGGTGGATGTGTGCATGTGGCCATAGAAGAATTACAAGACCCGATTGGGCACTGTCAAGGATATGGCTTGAGAGCATTCTAAGTGGCTCTTCACATACACCACTATACACATCCATAAAAATGAAGAGCTATTTCAATCATTGTTGCTGCCAAAGCCTATAGAGAAAAGGAAAAAAAGGGAAAGAAGGCAAAGTGATTCGTATTCTATCTTTTCCATTTTTTATGTAATCATTGTAATAAACAAACTAGCTCCTTACCATTTGTCATTTTTGAGGAGATGAATTGATTGAAATTTCATTGTAATGGTCATCTCAAAATCCTATATGTATGATAATGAAAGATTAATAAAAGGTCAAAAAAAATTTGGTGTAAAGTACTTGATGTTACAGAGTCAATTGAATGGTAAATCTGTATCAATTATTTTATGTTCCATTTTGAATAGTTGTTAATTGCTTATTTTTCTCTTTATTTTGGATTGAAATGAGGAACACATAGAGTTTTATTCCCTTGTTTTAAGACAAGCAGCTAGATATGATAAGTATTGTCATTATAGGCTTAAAAGAGATCCTTTAGATGTTTTCATTCAATATAATCTCCCTCTATAATTTATTTTTTAGATAGATCAATCACTCTTAGTGCATATTAGCTATGAGGTCATAAGATGTGTAAGTTCATAGACTCAACCAACCCTCAAAATATCATTTCTTTCCTGAGTTGAATCCCTTATAGGTTTAGCTTAGTTTACCTCTCCTATTCTCTAGTTAAGAACATACCCTATTTAGATTTAGGAGTAAACAAAATTCATTGCAAATTTCACAATAGGGAGTTGTACCTAACAATTTAGAGGAAAGTAAGTTTTCTCAAAAGAAACTTTCCAACTATCGTAATAAGATATTTTTCACAAATTAGGGCATTGAAGGGTTAAAATAAAAAAGAACAAATCTATTTACCAACAGAGACCTTGTTATAGGTTGGACCTATTTTGGATTATTTTTCATACTGTTTGATATTATGAGATGCTTTATTTTCATGATGAATATTTATGATGTTAGAACTTATTGATCATGCTTGATGATTTTTTACATTTATGTACTTGGGTGGTTATTTTATTGAGGAGTATGAAATTATGTTTGAATGCAAAGAGTAGATGGATCATATATTTTAAAATCATGAAATGTTGCAAATGGTCATATCATGCTTAGTTGACTTTGCTAGTATTATAGAAATGGAAAAATGTTATTTGAAATTGAATTGAGATATATTTTATGTTTTGATTCAATTATGAATAAAAAATTGGTTTAGGATATATATATGCATATGATTTATGTATCTTGGACTATTGATATGTCATTTGAGTCTATAGGAAATATAACCATGGTAAAATGGAGAAACAAGACTATACCTTTGTATCTTCTGAGAATGTCAAGGCTACATCTAATGAAGAGATCTTAGCCTCTTTGTTTAGTATTTTACTTTGTGAATTTAATGTGAATGAGTGTGTTAGATTACATTTTGCACTCGTAACGTTAAGTGTATATTTTATAGTGTCATGTGGCACTTGTATTATTATGTGTATGTAAGGTCCCTCCTCGAATGTAATTATCAAATATGAATTCTCTATTAAAACTATTATAGGAGATTGAAATGGATAAGAAGTAATGTTTTATGTTGTGAATGCCCTAATGAAAATTGAGATCAGTTAATACATCCATGTTTTAATACCCAATGATTTGAAAGCTACTACATTATCTCGACTAGTTAAAACTTTCAAATTTCACTAACGATGACACAAGGTGTTTTCACCCAATGATGATGACGTTGATTATGGTACCTCAATGATTGGGTTATATGCAATTCAGATGGTTTAGTATTCCCTATTGGTGATGTTATGATGTCTAGGTGTGTGCATGCCTAACAATGATTATTCTAGTATTTTAATCTGAATTAATGAATAAGTTATGTTATATTGATTTTGTGATTTTTGATGATTAAATGTGAGTAGAAATGAATTAAACAGTTAGTTATATGAAAGATTCATGTTTTAATTTATGTGATTTCCTTGATAAGTTATATATATATGCATGTGATTTTCTAGAGCTATTGATGTGTGCAACAAGTGTGTAGGATATTTTAGCTAGAAAATCTAATGGAGAAATGAAACTGAACCCTATGTACCAATTGTGGAAACTAGGGTTGAGTCTAACAAAAGACGCAAACCCCATTGTTCACATTTTATTTGTATCGTGAGTTGAATAATGTATCATTCTGTAGTCTTTAAATGTTAATGTTATGTAACAATGATTTTATAGTGTCATTTGACACTTGTGAATTGTATATGCATTCCAGCATGATAGTTAGGGTTAATTGAGTAACCTAAAGATCTAAGTTGGACTAGGTTAGTGACCTTTTTGCTAATCAGTTAGTAATTGAGATTAATTACCTTAATTAAGATTAGTGAGTAATCTGCATTTTTGAAGGTTGTTAGAAAGTCCTAAAATTTCCAAGCTTTTGGTAGGTCCCTAATTAGTCCTTAAGGCCAAAAATCATGAAATCTAAGTACCTAAGGGGTATGGATATGGATTAGGGGCATGTTCCACCCCCCTAGCCCCTTTTGTTGACTTTTATGGTCACTCAAAAACCCCATTTTTGCTCTATTGCAAAAATTGAATGTTTCATCATGAGTTGGTTAACTTTAACTCCACCTTGAAGTCAGCCTTATGTCTAGTTGAGTTAGAAGACTCTAGAAATTTTAGGCAAGTGGGGGAGTTATTACTTTTAGAGGTGGTTGAGTTTAGGATCTTATTTAGAGGCATTTTTTTTAGAGGGTTTGAGTATTCACCCAACCTCTAGTGTTAGAGTGGAATTTAGGATTGAAGGGGAAGGAGAAGGAAGGGAATGCTCATCTCAAATTTGTTCAATTTTCATAACTCAATTTTGAAGGTAGGAATCCCTCAGCTCATGTTGTTCATGTTTTGTTGCATGCTTAAGTTATTATGTTGCATATGTATGTTTGTGTGTGTGTTGAATATGTTGGGAAGGGTTGAAATAGGTTTTCTTAAATATTTTCCTTTGTATTTTTCTTTGAATTTTTGAAGGGATTGTATGGGTTGTATTGGCATTACTCACCCTTGGATAGGGTAGAAGTGGCCATGTACAAGAGGAGGTATTTAGTTGGACTCTGACAGTGTAGAGTCTCTTCTTAGGAGGAGAAGAGGGAGAGAGGGTAGGGTGTTATGGGCCCCTACCTGTCAGCACAAACCACGTTTTGAGTTTTGTATGTAAGAATGGAAGAATAGAAGTTCTTGAGTTTTAGCCCTGAAAGGGCACTTGTTATGGTGTTGTTTCTGACATTTCCTGTTGAAAAAATCCACCTTTTCCCTAGTTTGGTTCAATATCAAACCTGTTGTGCAAACCCAAAATGGGAGTGAATGTTTGATTTTGTCTTCATGTTATGATTGGTTGTCTCTTGGTCAATTTTTGTTCTCTCCATGATCACTGTTATGTGTTGCAGGCTTCGTAATAGTTTCCCTATTGTGGAATCCAAGCAAAAAATTTAGAGTTATATTTAAATTCAAGTGTTGGGAGATTTCTCCTTAGAATAATGACTCCATTGTAAAATTGTGATTTTTAAAACTTATTGTGAATATGACTATGATCTCAGTTTTTCTTCCCTAGTTCTTTCTCGAGGGAGTCCTTGAATCAAAAAATTGAATAAAATAAATATGAAGTGGCTCGCCCACTATTGTCTAAAGAAAAAAATGATAGTCCCTTAAATAGGAGAAATATTTCATTGATTATTGTAATGTTTCAATGGTCCTCCCATTATGGTTATTGCTAGTAAATAAAATTAAAGGACATGACTATTTAATTTGGTAATTTACATTGTAGTAAAAGTAAAAATCAAGCCTTTGTAAATTGAATAAATGATGAAGAAATGATGGTATATTACACTACATATGCGTGGTGAAATTTTTAATATGAGATCAAGTGCAACTTAGATTGCAAACATAGTCCTTGGAATAACCCACTTTTGGGGTATGATAAAATGCTTGGTATTTGACCTTATTGATTTAATGGATTAAATAATAGACTATTAGTTAGTAATCCTATATAAAACCTTAAGAACTTAGTCCCTAGGTAATAGTATTATCTTAATTAGCATTCTAATGCATGACCCAACTCAAATGAAATAAATCATTATATTGGAAGATGGTAGCAATATCAGAAAATAAGAATTATGAAATTCCATACTTTTCTAGGAGAGCATATTAACTTTTTGGAAAATGTATGGGCAAGTAATTAATAGCTTCAAAGAAAAATCATAGAGAATATTATTTCACCTTAGATCCTATTTTAAATATCTTGACACCTTTTTATATTATAATAATAATAATATGATTATAAAATAAACTTAAACATTAAAAAAAAGGGGAGACTATCATATCCTAAAACTCCAAATACTAAATCTTTTCAAAATAACTCCTAGCATGTTATTGGCTCACCAAATATTTTCTTCCAAATACCCACGTTGAGGATCAGAGAGGGTTGCCAAAAGTATTAGCACATCAATCCCCGTGGTCAATGTTAGGTTGACTTGGGGAAGCGTGCCACCAAGAATGTGACTGGGGAGAGAAGGATGTGAAAAACCTTTAAAAAAAAAACTAAATTTGCAAGTTTTTAAACAAACACTTCCTCCCATTTCCTAAACGTACCTTGCTGCAAGAAATAAACATGTTGTCTTGGGCAGCGAACTATGCATAGGCCAGTGTGTGGCCTCCTTAGGGAAATGCCCAAGCAAGTGGTAGGTGGGCTTAGAGTAGTTAATAAGAGTTTAAAGGGGTAGGTTAGTTGGGGATAGAGGGTTTAGGTGTTATGAAAGTAAGATTAGTATTAGTTAGAATTTTAGGATAGGTTAGTAAAGTAGCATGTAGGTATTAAATTTAGATAATCATTACTTGTTAGAAAATGTAAGTTGGTTAGTTTCAATTTTATAATATTAGTAATTAGAGTTAGATGTTAACTTAAGTTGTTAATGATTAGAAATAGATTAATAGATAGATTTTTCTTAATTTTGTGTTAAAGTATTTTATTAGTATGTGTTACTGTTAATATTATATTTGGCTTTGAGTTAAGTAAGGTTAATAAAGTAAAGCTAGAGTTAGTTTAGTTAGTTAATATTTTATTTATGTATGAGTTTGTTTTAACTTTTAGTATTAGCATTATGGTATGTTAGTTGTTATTAATCATGTATGGTAGTTGATGTTCTATATAACAACATTTGTGTATTATAATTCTCTTAATTTTTTTAAGTATAAAGTTATTTTAGTAAATTTTGGCTTTAGATATAAATTATAAGAATCAAGAATTTATAGTCAAGAAGCTAATAATATGATTAATATTTTTACTAGGTCAAATAGAGTATTATTGAAAATATGGTTTTATCTTATTAAGGAAATTATTTTGTAATGATTTCGTAATAATATTTGGGGTTTACTTATGGGCTTAATAAACTCGAAGTGCTAAGGTCACAGGGTTGAAGGAAACATAGTTTGACTTCTTGATTGAGGGATGAAATGAACGTCATGGATAATTTAATAAAACTATATGGTATGATTGTAACTAGTGTAATTAGTTATTTTAGATAATGAGAGCTAAGTAGTAAGGCATAATGAACTTCTAAAAAGTTGTAACTAGTCTACCTAGGAGATTGTATTGACTACTAAAACTAATAGAAGTTGGCACAATAAACTATTGTGACTTGTGAAAATGAACAAACCTAATAATGTAAAATGTTGGTGCAGGAGCACGTCTACGACAAGAAATCTAGTGGTGATAGGAAGATAGCATGCAACATTATTAATGCAAAATTGTATTGGGACAGGAAGTCTAGTGGTGATAAGAAGAAAACCTGCAATATGACTAATGAAAGTTTAAAATCTAAAAATTGAAATGTTAGTGTGTGCATGTAAGTTTAGAGTTTTATGTTTTATAATAAAAGTCCTTTTCCATGTGGTGGAAATGTTTAGGTGGCATTCTTATAAGCCTACCCAACATTATCCACTTAGGACTTAGTATGAGTTTATTTTAGTTTATTTTGGGTGTGTTAAAGGTTTCTAATTTTCAAAAATGTTTATGGGAAAAATAAAAAGGAAGAAAATGATGAATATTCCTAAAGCATCCTGTGTAGGCATTCAAAATGTAACTGCCACAAGAAAGCTATGATTGTTTTCTTGGGACTTACTTTAGAAAGTTTTTCAAAAAGAGAAAGAGTGCATATTGTGAGGGAGATATTTTTGGAGAGAGATTTTTTTTGGGAGAAAGTGAATAGAATGAAGTCCTCGAGTTTTCCTATAAAATTTCTTGAGTTTTAGTGTTGTACGAATGTGATCATGTAGTATTCTACATGCGTCTTTGTGTTTGTATTTAGATCAATATTTTGGAAGAAACCTAAAAATCAGATCTTAATGTTTTAGTATTTTCTTATTTTTCATTTCCTATTAGCCGAATCTCTCTGTTGTTTTGCGAGTGGTCTTTGCATGGGGGTTTTCTAAAGATCCTCCAATGGTCTTTGTTGGCCATTGGAGGATCCTCTATAATTTAATGTATTTATTTATTTCTGTATTGTTCTCTCATGTCATGTTACAGGAAAACTCAATTGTAATGCAGATTTAAATGGGCAACATCTTCATGTGTTGACCCTCATTTCATTAAATTTCTATGCATTTGCTAAAATTTGCATTCATGCATGTGAAGCCTAAAGTCATGTATTTGGTTTTCTAAAGTTTCTAAAATCCCTCTACATCATTTTTGGTATCAGAGCCCAACAAAAGATCTGGGTAGAGAAAGGTGATTTGGTATTTGATTTTGAAGTTATATGGGGTTCTGTGCAGGAAATAATTGAATCACATATTTGTTTGTGAATGTTGAAGGAGAAGGAATAAAAATGAGTTTTGGATTGATTTGTTACTAAATCACTTGGATGAATCAAAGGAAGTAAATCACTATCACTTGAAAGAGAAATATCTGAAGTTGAAACTATTGCATGCATGTCAACATTCCTTAGATCTGAAGCTTCTTGATTTCCGGCAGTGTAGTGGAAAGTCTTTCCTTTTTTTTTCATGAAGTATTTCCTTGTTATTCATGAGATATTTTTGGAAAGATTACTTAATATACTCTCATTTGGTTCAAGTTTGGTTCATTTTCATTTAGAAATGAGCAAGTTATGCACAATTCTGTGAAGCTGGTCTATTCAGATTTTAGATTTACAGCCCAAAGAAAAATTTGTAATAGTCATGTATGGTTTCATAGAGACATAAAAATTAGAGGGAGGATACTTCATTATGTTTTGAACAACTTTCATTCTTTCCAAAAAAATTTATCTTATGATTTGAGGGGTCAAACAAACACGTTTCTAAAAACTATCTTGTTTACTGTCACTGTTGCTATAGGAAGGCAACAGTTTGGAAAGTCTTTTGTTCCTTGATTTTAATGGTGGTAGGAAGGAATGTGGTCAAAATAAATTCAAGTTTAACATTTGGAAATAAATCCCCAACTCTAAAATTAGTAGCATCAAGTTGGACAATTTTTTTTAGTCATGGTTAAAGTATGATTAGTTTTCTTTAGTTGAAGGGATAAGTGTTTGACAAAATTCTTGTCACTGTGAAGACACAATTACCACTACTTGAAGGCAATGAGTGAAAGAACAGGACTGATTTTTTTTGTGAAAAAAGATTTTTTATGTTTAAGTGTCCTATCTTGCTGAAGCATTCTATGTTCATGTAGTAGATTATGTTACTGTAGCAAAATACAATGTGTAGATTGTGAAGGTTTCCAGATTGATGAGTGTGAGCCTTTGAAGCAACCCTTCGAGTTGAGTATATCCACGAAAGGTTTCCAGAGTGTAGCTTTGCATCATAATGGAAGAAGAAGTAGTAGAAAGACAAAGCTATAGCCAAAGACATTCTATATTCTGAACAAAGTGCAAGTGCAAGAATAAGGTATGCAAAGTTATAGTTGATAGTGGTTCTATTGAAAATATAATCTTAGTAGAAATGGTTGAGAAACTGAATCTTCCAAGAGTACCTCATGATTTACCTTATAGAGCATATGGGTTAGGAGATGAACAATGGATTGATGTCTTTGAAAATTCATACATTTTTTCTAACATTGGACCATATTTTGATACCATTGAATGTGATATTATGCCTTTAAAAGATTGTCACTTGATTTTGGGAAGAGCATGGCAATATGATAGGTCAACCATATATGATTGTAGAGAGAACATATATACTATCAATAAGGATGGAAAGAAGATGGTGTTGTTTCCATTGAAGGATGATGAAACATGGAAAGAATCAAGAAGTTTAAGTCTCATTGATAGGATATCATTTCCAATGCAGGATGAAGTGAAAGAGGAAGTGAAAGAAGTTTTGGTGGAGGCTAATTAAATTGTGAAGAAGGTAGCCATAAAGAGTGTAGATGTATGTGAAGTTGAGACAAAAATCTCAACAATGACAGATGTAAGTTATCCTTTGGAAGGGAAAGAATACAAAATGCAAGAAGAACATAAATTGTAGAAAGAAGAAGTGCAACAAGTAAATGCTAATGAGAGGAGTAAAGAGGAAAGTCCTATAGGATTTGAGTGTGATAAATTTATGGTTGGAATAGTAATGTGTCCTTTGAAAGTAGAGATGAGTACAATGTTGGAAGGTACTCCTATGAAAGAGAGTTTGGAGGAAAACAATGAAGCCTTTAAAATGCATGGTGTAGTGAAATGTCAAGAGGAATGGCATGAGGATGGAGATAAAGATTGTGTAGCAGTAAGTTCTAAAGAAGAATTTGATTTATGGGAAGAGTTTACAGCCATCATGGGAGAATGGAAAAGGAATGGTGGTAGTATGGAGACTTAGAATGAAGAAGTTTCCAAAGAAGAGGTATCAGATGATGTTATGGACAAAGAAGATGAGGCTGAATATATTTATGACAGTGCAACAAATTATTTTTGGGACATAAGTTTCAGAATACAAATTCAAGTGTATGCACCAATAATAAAAATTCAAAATGTGATGAAGTTACAAGTGTATGTAGCAGCCATACAAATTCAGAATATGATGAAGTGGATGCATAGTGAGCAGAAAATAATTTTTATTTTACCAATGAAAAAAAAACCAAAGGTCAAGATAAAGGAGAAAGAGAAAATTCAAATGATACAAGTTCAAGAAAGGCCAATTTTTCTAATGGAGGAAAAGTAAAAACCAAAAGTTAAGATGAAGGGATCCATATATTTTTCTAATGCTTTGTTTTGTAGGTGTTTCCAAGGGACTTGGAAACTTTTGAAATTCGGGAGTATGGTGCAAGACCACGTCTGCGACAGGAAGTCTAGTGGCGACAGGAAGATAGCATGCAACATTATTAATGCAGAATTGTATTGTGATAGGAAGTCTGGTGGTGGCAAGAAGAAAACCTGCAATATGACTAATGAAAGTTTAAAATATAAAAATTGAAATGTTAGTGTGTGTGTATAAGTTTAGAGTTTTATGTTTTATAATAAAAGTCCTTTTGAATGTGGTGGAAATGTTTAGGTGGCATTCTTATAAGTCTACCCAACATTATCCACTTAGGACTTAGTATGAGTTTATTTTAGTTTATTTTGGGTGCGTTAAAGGTTTCTAATTTTTAAAAATGTTTATGGGAAAAATCAAAAGGAAGAAAATGATGAATATTCCTAAAGCATCATGTGTAGGCATTCAAAATGTAACTGCCACAAGAAAGCTATGATGGTTTTCTTGGGACTTACATTAGAAATTTTTTCAAAAAGAGAAAGAGTGCATATTGTAAGAGGGATATTTTTGGAGAGAGATTTTTTTTGGGAGAAAGTGAATAGAACAAAGTCCTTGAGTTTCATATAAATTTTCTTGAGTTTTAGTGTTGTACGGATGTGATTGTGTAGTATTCTACATGTGTCTTTGTGTTTATATTTAGATCAACATTTTGGAAGAAATCTGAAAATTAGATCTTAATGTTTTAGTATTTTCTTATTTTTCATTTCCTATCAGCCGAATCTCTCTATTGTTTTGATAGTGGTCTTTCCATGGGGGTTTTCTAAAGATCCTCCAATGGTCTTTGTTGGCCATTAGAGGATCCTCTATAATTTGATGCATTTATTTATTTCTGTATTGTTTTCTCATATCATGTTACAGGAAAACTCAGTTGTAATGCAGATTTAAATGGGCAACAACTTCATGTGTTGACCCTCATTTCATTAAATTTCTATGCATTTGCTAAAATATGGATTCATGCATGTGAAGCCTAAAGTCATGTATTTGATTTTCTAAAGATTCTAAAAATGCCTTTACATCAAATGCTAGGAGGTCAAATAAGGTAGACCTATTTTAAAAATAGGGTTGAAACCTGAATTTACCTTGTAAAGGTGAATTTTCAAGTTGTTGTCAAAACATGGTTTGCATGGGCTTAACCTAGCTCGAACCTAAACAAGCTTAATTCAAAACCCTACCAAAGAACTAAAGAAACCTAAGTACGCTCAAAACATGATGTTATCGCTCAGTTAGGGTGAGTCAACCAACCTGGTTAACTTGAGTAAAGTGTTCTGGTAGCACCTTAATTTGAGTGTTTCGAACCTGTACAGTATGTTGAAATGTCAACCTCATACCTTAATGTAGTGTAGCATGTATTAGACAAAGTGGGTTACTTATATTAAAAAAAAAATTGTTGGTGTGTTTTTGCCCCAAATTTTGGGCATGAAAGTGTATAAGTGGCAAGTCAATTTTAGGCATTGGAAAAAGACATCCAACCTTATTTATAACCAATTAGAAATGTTTAAGTTATATCCCTTTGCATAAAATTATCATATGAAGGTTTCAATAGATTAAATTCAGATTTTAAATTTAAGATGACTTTAGAGGGATTTATTAAAGTCCTAGGTGTTCTTTTGGTAAAATTAAGTTACATACATGTTAGTACTATATGTTACAGCTTTAATTTTGACTTTACTTTAGTTTAAATCACTTTTCTAAACCTTTTAAAATCCCATTTTTCAAGTATTGTGAAAATGGGAAGAAATCTTAACTAACTTCTCAGCTTATCTTGAGTGAGTTGGAGTTCCAATTAAATAGGGAAGCTTAGCTGGAGTTAAAGTGGTTTTTCTCTTTCATGATGGAGAAAAAGAAGTTTAGTTTCTTATTAAAGGGAATTTTAAAAATAGAGTTTTCATTCACACACTCTCTAGTTTTGGAGATATTTTTTGAAGATTTGATCAAGGAACAATAGAGGGCTCTTCTCAACTTGGTTTATTTTCCATAGCTTAGAGAAAGGTTGGAGATTTTTCCATATTTTAGGAATTATGTATTGTATTTTTTTTTGAATAAAAGTTATGTAAATTTGGCTACATCATGTGTATTGTTCATTGTTCATGTTGTATTGTTGGGTGTGAATTAATTTCTATTGTTTATATTCTTTCTCTTTGATTTTGAGAGTATGATGTTATGGGTGTGGAAGGACATCACTCACTATTGGAAGGGAAGAAGTGGCCTTTGGGTGAAGGGGTTAGTTGGTCCTTTCCCTTGAGTGCAGAGTCTCTTCCCTGGATGGAAGAGGGATACACATGTAGTATGGGCTACATGTGCAAGTACATTATTATACACTTTGGGGGTAATAAACAGAGAAATTTTATGAGAGTTGGTAATTATTTTGTATGCCTTGTGAAGGAAGATTTGGGTTTATGTATTTGGCTTTTCTTCAGGGTTTTAGGAACACCTTCACCCATTATATTGGTTGCTATAGTAACCTATTTTGTAAGCTCAAAAAGGGTATTAATTGTTGTATCATGTAATTATTGTTTTATGTGGTTGTGTTTGATGGTTACCTAGTTGGTCTTGGTTCTCCAAGCTCGGTGGGTGGTCTCATGAAGACCTAGGTTGGGAGTTGAGCTCTCCATGGTTTTTAGTTTTGTTTTCTATAGGTTTCATATGGATGTGTATTTAAGACAAGCTTGGACAATTTCATTTTCTATTGGAGAATTCAAGATGATTTATTATGAATAATTTTTAAAAGTTCTATATTGTAAAAGATCGCATGTAGATCCTAATTTATGTAAACATTATTTTTTTGTAAAATCTAGATGTGATTGTAATATTGGAAGAGACATGCCAAAGTTGTGAATAGATTTCACTTTAAATATTTCCTAGAATATGATTAGATGTTTTTGAAAATTTGTAGCAATCATTGGTAAATTATTTGATATAGTTTCTTAAAGTGTTTCAAATTTTAATTTTATTATTATTATTGAGTAGTATTTGTGTGTGTGTTTTGTTTAGAATTTGGGCATGACATACATCATCACTTCATATAGTATACAAGTTGAAGTTGCAATCCAAATTTATCTTAATGCTATGGACCATATCATGGCTATCTTCCTACGTAGACTACCTTCTACAAATATTAACACACTAGAAAAGTTCTTCAAAGAAGCAATTACCTTTACTAAACTATCCAATCCTAATGGAAGATGATTGATGGTTCTAGTTCAAGCTACAATAGTACCAACATATCTTGTTGGAGCACAAGTGGTTCCTAGTCAATTCATTCCAATGAATACAATTCTACTACAATAGGAACTAGTTGTACCAGTTCCATCCATAACTTACCCAAGATATGAATCTCCAAAAGTTGCTTTCTTTGAGTGGAAGGCAACAACATCTACTAAAGTAGAAAATAATGTTGCATCTGAGATTGGTCAAATGAAGAAGATCATGTCTTAAATTACCAATGAATTAACCCTTTTGATTTTTTCACAAGGGTAGAACAATAATTTTCAAATAATGAATATAGGCCCTAACAAAAACTACGGTCAAAATTACAACAAGAATTTCATCCGAAATAACAATGCAAGAAATGGCAATGTAGGGAACAATTTCAATCCTCTAGATCATGACAACTCTTTTCAAAGATAGAATCAACAATGGAACACTCGTCCAAACAATGGAAACATTCATGTAGATAACAACAAAAATGCTTAGTTTTTTGAAATAAATATATTAAATAGTAATCAAAATGTACCCAACAATGATGACTCATATTTCAATGGAAACCAAGAAGTGAACCAAAATTCACAAGGCAATAACAACAAGCCCCCCATGTAGTTCAATACTATGCTATTGAATCCTATGATTCTCCATATAATTTAGGGATGGAAGAAAAAGTAAATGAAGAATTTATTGATGGGATTCCTCCTTTTTTACAACTAATGCCTCTAGATCTAAGGGCTAATAACAATCCAATACCTACGAGAGTGCTCTATGTTGGACAATAAAATCAAAATCAAGGAAATATGCCTATGATATGGAAGAATCTTTCTTGGTCAATGGAAAAGTATAGCACAATGGAAGATTTAAAAATAAAAAAGGCCAATATATCATTGCTTGATATGCTACAAAATTGTCGTAACAAAAGGGAAGCATTGATAAAGACTCTCGACCATACAAAGGCAACACCTAGCGTAGGTCCTCAAAAGACAATATCACAATAAGTAAACACTTCTGAGGCTATGCCAACTTTGTACAAAAACAAGGATGAAGTGCCCCTTTCTTGGTATCAAAATATTTGGAAGAAACCTTCACAATTATTTCTAGATTCAGGAGCTTCCTTTAATATCATGTCACTTTTGATAGCTCGATGGTTGGGAGTCACTCCACAACCCACCAATTAAATTGTGATTCAACTCAATAAAATAGAAGTAAAAGTTATTGAGGTATTGAAAGATGTTTGAATATAGTTGATTACAGATCCTATAATTAAGACATCATAGACATATATTTGGTGGAGTTCCATAAACATACAGATTGTTGTTGAGTAGAGAATGGACAAAATGCTTAAGAGGATGGTTCTAAACTAATTTTACTCAAATATGGCTAACTTGGATAGGATTGAATAATCAAATCAAGATCGACACTGAGCCAAAACTAAAGATAATGATAAAATAATACAATGTACCAAATGAGGTAGCATTTTTCCAAGCAAATTTAGGTCCTTACAAGGTGATGGCTCTCGACATAACTTCAACCAAGAAACTAGACAATCTAAATAAATAATCCATGATACCTATTGCAAAACAAGAGGTTGTGATTCAATTCATAGACAACATGGTTGCAAATTTACAATTCTTAGGTGAAGAAGCACACCCAAATGTTTTGCTTCACCCAAGATTTTGCAAGTTGCACAAAGTAAGTCATTGAAAATTTGAGTGCTCTCATTTCCAAGAAGAAAACACTTAGGTATTGACTTAGATAATGTAATTTAAAAATGGTCAAACTCTTAGGGAGATACAAGAAGAAAATTCAAGTTCCATGTACATATCTGAAGTCACAAACAATGTTGAAGAGGAAAAAAATCCTAATGCATCATATAGTAGTACCTCTTCAGATGGTGGGATTTTATCTTGTCCTCCACTAGGGATGATCAAATTCCTAAGGAGAAGACATTTTGTAAAAGGTAAAGGCTAGACCTCGGTAGTTGTTCATGCTAAACCAAAAATTCTTAAAATCATAGAGTCAATTGGGGAGTTTAATATCAACAAGAGAAATGGATGACCCCCATAAAGAAGGTAAACAATGGTAACACACCAAGTCCACCATGTGAAAGATTACAATTGATCCCAAAGAAATAGTCCTTCAAAGTTCAAGTGAAAGAAAAGATTCGAATGAATAAACAAAATTACAGAAACCCCAAAGAACAACCAATTTGGACACTCACATTTGATGACCCTAGATGAAAATGAGGAGTTAGTGCAGGTATTGAAATAATTAATCCCAAAAGTAGATCTTTTTATGTTTTATATTTTTTATAATTTAGATGTACTAACAATGTTGTAGAATATGAAGCTTTGATTCATGGACTTTTCTTTGCATTAGAGAAAGACGCCGAATCTCTCATAATTGAAGGAGATTCTTAGTGGGTTATTAGAAAAGTCAAATAAATCTACTCTTTTAATGATAGAAGACTACTTTTGTACCACATAATAGTTTGGGTCTTGATGGAAGATTTTGAGGCTCTGAACATAAGGTCCATTTTGAGAAAGAACATTGTACGCGATGCCCTTGCCATTTCAAAAAATGTGTTGCAACCCATTGAAAGAATGAAATTAAAGAGGTTTTTAGTTGAATTGTTTGATGCCTTGTCTTCTACATAAAATCACAAACTTCCAAGTCTTCCAAGTTGACCAACATATTCTTGAGTTCATCATGTTCAATGACCTTTTAAAAGGACAAGAGATTAATGATACTCTAGATTATAAACTTGAGGTTGATGAGCTAGAATATGAAGATGGGATTATAAATTTAAAGACCAATATTATTCCTAAGGGGATGGTATATTTAGAAAATATCTTTGATCGAGATGACTCAATATGTAGTAAAATAACTATTGAAGAAAAGGGAATTAAAAAATATGAATCATATAATCTCAGTATGGAAGAAGATCCTAAGATGGTAAGAATTGGAAAGACATGTAACCCTCAAGAATGAGAAAGTATGCTTTAATTAGTTATGGAATACAAAGATGTCAGAGAATGGAGTTATGAAGAACTCAAAACACATGATCCTAAAATCATCACTCATGACATTCTGTTGAAGCCTAAAGCCAAACTTGTTTGTCAAAGAAAAAGAGTGGTGAATCCCATTATTGAACCATTAATAATGTAAGAGGTCTAGAAATTTCTTGGTATTGGAATCATCTTCACAATTTGATGTTTGATGTGGGTTGCTAACTTGGTTCCAGTAAACAAAAAGACTAGACAAATTTTCCTCTGTGTGGATTTTCATAATTTGAACATAGCCTACTAGAAGGATAACTACCCTTTTCCCTCACTTGATAAAGTATTGCAAATTGTGAACAGGTCTAAAATGATGTCTTTTCTAAATGGATATTCAGGACACAACCAAGTGATGGTCGATGAAGAAGATAGGTTAAAGACTATATTTACAAAAAAAAGGGGAAATTTTGCATATAGAAGAATGCCTTTTGGATTAATCAACGTAGGAGCTACATTTCAAAGAGTTGTAAATGAAGCATTCAAAGGGTTGATCAATAAATGTATAGTTATCTATCTAGATGATTTAACTATCTTTTCAAATATTGAAGTACTCATATTGCTGATTTGAGACAAGTATTCAATAGATGTCGAAGACATGGCATATCTCTTAATCCTAAGAAGTGTTCATTTGGGGTCACCAAAGGAAAGCTTTTGGGGAATGTTATTTTTAAAGCTAGGATATCCATTGATCTTGAAAGGGTAGAGGGTATTCTAAAGTTTTCACCTCCTCATATAGTCATAAAGAGATTAAATATTTCTTCAAGAAGAGTAATTTTCTACATAAGTTCATTAGTGGATTTGTTAAGATAGTTTGTCCCCTTAATGACTTTCTCAAGAAAGGAGAAAAGATAGAATGGGTTTATGAGATCAAGAAGTCTTTTGAAGACATAAGAATAGCTATCTCCATGTCTCTAGTACTTGTAAGTCTAGATTATGAGTTTGGCTTCAATATCTATTTATTCACTTTAGAACATTCATGTGTCAGGATTCTTACTCAAAAGAAAGACAAAGAAGATGAGAGACATATTGCATCCATGATTTGTTCTTTAAATGATGTTGAATTGAACTATTCCAGTATTGACAAACAATCTTTTTCCTTGATAAAGTCAGTCGAGAAATTTTTCCATTACGTACTTAGGAGCAAGGTATATGCGATTATGTTGGATCCTATAGTTAAATCATTACTAATACAAAATGAATTAGAAAAAAGATGAGGAAAATGTGTGGTTGTATTAAAAGAGTTTGATTTGGAAATTCAACCAATGAAGTTGGTGGGAGGACAAAGGCTAGCTAAGATGATAGTTGATAATGAGATCGGTACTAACAATGAAATCATATTTGATGATGAAATTAGTACTGAAAAAAACAAAAGATCATAGTATTTAAAGTGGACATTAACCAAGGAATAATCATAGATGTTTTTAGCATGAATTCTAATGATACTATATTGGGGGATTATCCTAACAATTGAAGAGTATTAATATGTTGCAATCATGACTATATTTGTCATTGATGTCAACAAAACAATAATTCTATTAAGATTGGAAGAATAACAATGAGTAATATTAGTATGCATAGGAGTTGAGGAAGTTTCAAATGATGCATAGCAGAGGATATGTTCATGAGGTTTTCTTGATAACATGGTTCAAAGGACTAATTCTGATTCGATGTTGTATGGAAGTTACACCTATTTTACTAGAAGCAGTGCAGAAATAGAGCATTGGAAAATAGAGTTCTAATAATCTATCACTATCTTTCATTTGAGATGTAATTAATTTTATGCATAGATAATAGTGATAGAGGATGATCATATGGTGATGGTAGCATGTGTGCAAGACATGGTTTCACACGTGTAAAGTTTTGTATGGACTATGAGCAGACAATGTTGTTGTAATTGTGAATTAGTTAATTATCTTATTTTAATTAATTGGGAAAGCCTCAAGACCAACTCAAGGAATTATTATGAATATTTGGTATAAAGGAAAGTTACTTTACTTGTTTTTGAAAGAGACTTGGTTCAAAAGGATCAAGTGGGATGAGAAGTGTAAGTGCATAGCTCGAGAAGGAGTGAAATGCTTACTAAATGGATGTAAGTGATCCAAGGGATCATTGGATGTGCAGTATGAGATCTACTTACAAGATATGAAGGAGAAAAAATTTGGTTGATAGGACAAAGATATAGGAAGAAACATTTCAGTACTATTATTGTGCAAGGAATAATATAGAGATCATTTTGACAATGGGTTATTTGATCTTAACCTTGAAGCAATTTGGGCAGTGGGTCTAGTTGTCTTCCATGATTCCTAATAGGGCTGACACAAATCCTAATAATGTTCGAATCTCCTAGCAGGGACTCATATTTACTAAATGTTATAACAGACTCATAATAGGGTATATCATCTAATAAGTAATATTTATATTAGTACATCATCTTATACCTACCATCCGCACTAGGGTTTTCCCTCAGATCAAGGATTTCCCTAAATAACATATCTGGTGTTAATTGTACATGAGTATCTTCATGTTTTTTCATTTTATATTACTCACATGGTTAATTTTGTTTAAGTTTAATGTTAGTGATGCTAGTTGTATAACTTATTCACCCCCCCACCCCGCACCCACCCACCCTCAGTTATATCGATGGACTATATATTCTAACAATTGATATGAAAGCATTAGGTTCTTGAAGATAAGGCTTAACAACTTTAGGAGATCAATGGTGATTATGTTGAGGAAAGATAATCTAAGATTTGATGGGGCCAACTATGATATTTGGAAGGAAAAGATGAAGAATCATCTGCTATGCATGGGTCTAGGATATTGGCTTTTGACAAAAGCTAAGAAGGAAATTGTTCAACAATCAAAGCTAAAGGAATGTAGTGAGGGAAAAAGAGATATGTTCATGTGTAACATAAGAGCCAAATAATCCCTACTATCAGCTCTTCTAGAGAATAAATACAATTAGGTAAAGACATTTCAAACTTCTCATAAAATTTGGAAAGCATTAAAAGTTACTTTTGAAGGTGATGATCATGCAAAAGAATAAAATTCAAAATTTGGATTTATGCATTTCAAGATGCCAAGATGATGGATGATGAATCCATTAGAAATTATATAGGAAGAATATCAGAAATTGTTGCAAGTATTCGATCTCTTGGTGGAACTAAACATGATGATGAGGTTATATGGAGGATCTTGAAAATTCTATTAGCACCATTCAAGAAAATAGCTCAGATGATTTAGCTAGTAATGCCCTACACCAAAGATTTCACAAAGGAAGCTTTTCTTAGAAGATTATAATCTATAAAAGCATAAATGAGACAATCAGGGGAATTAGCCAGAGTTGAGACAGCTTTTAGTGTTGTACACATTTGACCTAATCTATTGAGAAGTACAAGTGCAAGAGAATATTTTTCTAGTAGTAGTAAATCTGAAGAAGATAAGAAGATTGAAGAAGGAATAGCCCGTCTAGTAAGAAGAGAAAAAGATGGTAAGAAAATCCTTAAGTATTGAACTTGTGATGAATATGGTCATTTTGCATCTAAATGTCCTAAAAGAGAGAAAAAATTTAGAGGAAAATTTAAGCCTAGAAGAGATTATGATAGAAATTTCTTATATGCTAATGAGGATGAATAGTATAATGAAAAAAGATCAAAGTGAAAGTGATGATGAATTACAATTTGTGGCTATTAAGGAAGATAACCTTGATAGAGAAATTAGAGAAGAAAGATCTCTAGTTACCCAAGTTGAGAAGAAATTAGATTAGATAATTGATAGTGGATGTTCACATCACATGATAGGTGATATGAACAAATTTGTTAAGTTCAAAAATCATGATGGAGGTATTGTTAGAGTTGGTAACAATGTAGCCTTTCATATTAAAGGGATTGGATCTATCACTCTTGATTGTAAAACTAACATTGATGATGTTTATTTTGTAGATGGCTTGAAATATAATTTGTTAAGTGTTGGACAGTTGGTAGACAAGGGATATCTATTCAAGTTCATAGAGAAGACTTGCATTATCAAAGACAAAGATGGTAAGATGATTGGTACTAGAACCAAATCCAAAGGTAATATATTTTAGTTGAATCCTATTAAAATAACATGTTTGTTTTCAAAGGTTGATAACAGCTGGTTATGGCATAGAAGGTTCTATCATATAAACTTTGATAACATTGTGAAAGTTAGTAGTACATTTGTAGTGAGAGATCTACCTAAGATTATCAAGCCCACTATTGTTGTCTACAAAGAATGTATTTTGGATAAGTAGAGGAAAGTGTCTTTTCCTAGAAAGAAGTTCTCTACTATAGAGAAATTGGAGATTGTCCACACAAATCTGAGTGGTTCTGCAAGAACTAGAAGATTCTATGCTAAAAAGAACTTTATGATTTTTTTTGATGATTTCACTAGAATGATGAGGGTAGCATTTCTTAAAGAGATGTCTAAAGCTTTTGAGAAATTTAAGATATTCAAGAATAGAGTTGAAAATGAATTTGGCATTAATATTAAGTGTTTAAGATTAGATAGAGGAGGAGAGTTTACTTCTAGAGAGTTCAACATGTTTTGTGAAGAGAATGGAATCAAAAGAAAGTTATCTTCACCTAGAACACCTGAACAGAATGGGATTGCTAAAAGAAGGAACAAGTTAGTAGCAGAAGCAATAAGAGTGATGTTATTTGAGAATGATGTCTCAAATAAATTTTGGAGAGAAACAATTAACACTACAATATATACTCTAATTAGTGTATAGATCATAAAAGGTATGAGAAAGACACCTTACGAGTTATGGTTTGGGCACTCACCATCAGTCAAGTATTTTAGAATTTTTGGAAGTAAGTGTTACATAAAGATAGATGATGATATTGGTAAGTTTTATCCTAGAATTCATGAAGTTAAGTTTCTTGGTTACGCGTTGAAAAGAAAAGCATATAGATGTTTTAATTATAGAACTAAGATAATAGTTGAGTGTGAAAATGTAAGGATTGATGAAAAATTTGTTACTAAAGAGAAAATGGTATATTATAATTCAGATGAAGAAGAGGATAATTCTGGAATTGTTAGATAGAATGCTGAAATCATTTTTGAGATTAGCATGATATAAAAAATGAAATACCTATTCAGCACATAGAAGAACAAAGATCTAAACCTAGGGAAGAGATCAGAGTTGAGATGTCAACTCCTACTTCTAGTAGAAACGGAAAATGAATCACCCTCTAGAGCAGATAATGTTAGATTAATTAGATATTTCCTAGTTAACTCTAGTTTCTTAAGCTAAACTTTAGGCATCTAATAATTAATTCTTTTATTAATTATTTTGATGCAATCTAGGTTAGACCTTTTTTAGGGTTTCGATCTCTTTTATAAGGACAATCTCTCATTGTAAAAATTAACTTGAGAATTCATTATTGATATTAGCAATCTTTTTTTTTCTCATCAAGAATTTCTCATCTACGGATCTAGCAATTCCTACCTCCATAGCTTTTTGCTTCTCTCTTCTATAATAGGTGTTTGCATGTAGGTGATTCTTAGGAGCTGTGGGTTTGATCTTTCATCAACTTCAACATGGTATTAGAGCTCCAAATCTTCATGCCCCTATTCTATTTGTGAGAGATTTGACATAAGATCTGACATTGGTTTTCAAATCTGAGCTTTCAACTTTTTTTATTGGATCTGGGGGGTCACTAATTTTTGAGGCACTTTGAGCAAAAACGAACATCACTGTTGATCTTAGAGCACTTGAATACCCCCATTTCTATATAAAATACATCCAGTTTGGACGCTGTTGAAATCTGAGGCAAAAAAATTTTGTACCTAGGTGTTTTAACTTGGGCACACAAATCGAGGCGAGATATTTTTTGATTTTTTGCATCTTTCATTTTTTGCAAAAGTGCATGTGGAAGTGTTTGGATGGGCATCTTTGCCATGAGTATTGGCGGCTCTCTTTATTGAAGGACCTTTTTGCGAGGTGTTGTTTTTAATGGAGAATACAATCTATAGATATTTTGGGTACGGAGTCGATCTCCTTGGCATTGACATGCAATTTTTTGCAAAATCCTTACCTCCACTGTACTTTATCAAATTTAGTGGAGTTCGCATGATGATTTTTTGGCTGGTCTCTTCGCATCCATTGGTGACGTCTTTGGTCTTCACATCAACGCCTTTGGTTTGCATCTTTGTGTGTTTGTGGATGTGTGCTGACCTCAGTGTCTTCTCAATTTTTTGTGCTGACTCTAGCCCCGTGCATAGGTTGCTAAGAGTCGTGAGGGAATGTGGGAGGAGTTCACAGGTTTGGGAGTTGGTGGCTCTTTTTCCCTGCATCTCTGCCATCTTTTTTGTGAGGCATATTTCGTTGGGGGCCTTTGTTTCATGGGACTATTGTTTGAATTGAATTTCTTCAACATTTTTTTGGCATGAAAAATGTCACATCACCAACATTAGTGCATTCAACTTTGAAATCCTGCATCACTGGTTTCATGTCATGAATGACAACCTTAAATTTTTAGCGATGGTTTGAGATCGATCTTTGACATCTACTAATTTTGCACCTGCCTACTCCCATTTGTGATTTCCAAAGCCACTTTTTTGGCAATGACTGGGTGTGGTGCTCCTTGTTCTTGGTGTTGATTGCCTTCTCTTTTGGCGATGATTGTGCCTTGGGCCCATGCCTTTTGTGATGGGTGGCAAATTTGATGATTTTTAATTGACTGTCTTGGGCTAGCATGGATTTGGATCTAGCCGTAATCAATGGTTTTTTGATGACTGCACCCATATGTTTGGGCGTCACCCATTCTGGCCTTGCCTCACACCACTCTTGACCTGCTATGCAAAACCTTTCTTCTGCCACATTCGCTAGGCTTGGATGAGTAGCCTTTCTTGAAGTCATAGTGTTTTTTAATGGTGGAATTTGGGCAGGTGTCTTGGAGTTACATGCAATACTCTCTATTTTTTTCTTCGTGATTGGTGGAAAAACATAGCTCTCCATGCTCCACGGGTGGGTGACCCATTATCAATGGATGTAATCCCTACTTATTAGCAGTCACATGTAGTTTTAATATGTGACCCTCATTCTCTAGTCTCATGCGACTTTTTTTGGTGGTTTCCATCACTCAAACGAAAGTGGTTTCCGCATTATGAATGATTTTTTCAACCTATAGTTTTTCCAAAATCATGCGCATGTTTTGGCCACCGATTTTTAATCTAGCACCAATACTTTGATTTGGTGACAGTCTCTTTTGCGACATCTTGTTATGTTTCTGGTGGTTGGACATTTTTTTCCGACAGGGGTCATTTTATGGCTTTTTTTTTGCCTCAACAGTTGTTGAACTATCAAATTTGGGCTCATCACTTGCTAATGTCAGCACCACATCAACATTGCATCATCACTTCCTTTCACTTCCTTGGCCTCTATTTGGACCTATCTTCACTTTTTTGCTCATATCTTGGGCATACGGACTCCATTTTTTGCAAACAAGATATCGTGAATAGTTAGTTTTTAGTTTTGATGCATTTTTGATAGCTTTTTTGCTGTCAAATTTAGGGGTATAGTTTTACACTCCAGGAGGCATATCTTGAGCATCTGATCTCTAATTTGGGAATTCTTTATATCGTTGGAAAGGTCTTTTCGACCTCTTTTCAGTGATGCTGGTTGTTTTTCTAGATTCTACTCTAGCCACATTCTATTTAGTCTTCTTCACTTTTGCATTCTGATGGATAATTTGGTTGTTTCAGGTTCGGGGATCGATTTCTTTGCTTCAGATGATTTTTCATGACTCTTATTATCTATTGCACTAGTCTTATGTCTCTTCTGGTCTATTTAGACATCATTTGTATGCATTCTTGCAAACACACTGAGATAAAGTGCCATACTACATCTGTATTTTCATTTTAGTTGTTTGCCTTTGTTTTCCTTCTGATTCGAGGAGTGTCATCTGAGGACACTAGTATAGATTACTGTATTTTTGGAATTCCTTATGTCTTGTGCCTTATTGTACATGCATTACTCTAATAAAGTGCCATGGGGGGTTGATGTTTTTCCTTTGTTTGCCATCTTCCTTTGTCTAGTGAGTGTCCCTTCCATGACATTAGCCTCATGATGTGTTTGAGATTGATCACCTTAGTACACACTTATATACTCTTTTGAGCATCTTGATCATGGTTCCCTGACATGCAGTTCTTTTGGCCCACTTTTCCAGTTACTTGTCACCTCACCCTTGTTTGCATTAGGGGGGATTCTACTATTGTTCCTCATGCTTCCTTGGTTCGATTGATCAGCTCTTTAGGCTTTGATGTTTCATGCCATCTGTATCTTTGAGTTCAGTTGTTTGCCTTTGTGTGCCTCCTAATTTTATGTAGATTACAGTCTTCTCTACCTGGTTAGGTTCTATTTCAGTGGAGGTTTTTTAGATCAATAGTAGTTACTTTTGACAAAGCTTTGCAGCTTCTACATGCTTCAGTGATGTTCTTCATGATCATCTTTTGTTCCTATCTTCTAGGACATTCCCTAGTTTGGAGGCTTCTTTAGTCCTTCACTAGTTTCTTTTCAGCATGTTTTCCATCTCTTTTTGGAGTAGATATTTTCCCATGTGGTTTTCTCTATTTCTGCTCTTTACAAAAATTTGGTTGTACTTGGGTACCTCATCAGGCTTTCTTTGTCGGGACCGATTTCTACTTTTAGTAGTAGTTTCAAGGTTTTTAGCTACTTCCTAAGTTTATCTTAAGGGGGGGTGTTAGGGTAATTAGATATTTCCTAATTAACTCTAGTTGCTTAAGCTAAACTTTAGGCATCTAATAATTAATTCTTTTATTAATTATTTTGATGCAATCTAGGTTAGACCTTTTTTAGGGTTTTGATCTCCTTTATAAGGACGATCTCTCATTGTAAACATTAACTTGAGAATTCATTATTGATATTAGCAAAAAAAAAATTTCTCATCAAGAATGTCTCATCTATGGATCTAGCAATTCCTACCTCTATAGCTTTTTGCTTCTCTCTTCTGTAACTGGTGTTTTCATGTAGGTGATTTTGGGGAGCTGTGGGGTTGATCTTTCATCAACTTCAACAGATAATTGGGAGAAAGAATAAAGGTGTGATGACAAGGAACAAAGTAAATGAGGAATTGTGTCTAATTTCTCAAGTGGAACCTAAGAGCATAGATGAAGCATGAAAGCATGATCACTGGATGTAAGCTATGAAAAAAGAACTAGATCAAATTGTGAATAATGAAACATGGAAATTAGTTCCTAGACCTAAAGATAAGAATGTGATAGGAACCAAATGGGTATTTAGAAATAAGATGAACGAATAAGGAGAAGTTGTGAGAAACATGGCCAAACTTGTTTGCAAAGGTTACTCACAACAAGAAGACATAGATTATGAAGAAACCTATGCACTTGAGGCAAGAATGGAACTAGTTAGGATGTTCTTGGCTTATGCAGTAAGCTAAAATTTCATGGTTTATCATATGAATTTCAAGTCGACTTTTCTTAATGGAGAACTTGAGTCTATGTATTTTAGGATTATATTGATAAATTGTGCATTTCTCGGTAGAGATAAGATTGAACCTATTATTTTAGTGTATCACCCATCTAGATTAGATTGGGTAGTTTGATTTTCATGCATTTCATTCTCCCTTTTCCTCTTAAAAATTAGGTAGGTGCATCCTAATAGTAAGGAAGTCGACCTTCTCTGTAGACTCAATCTCATTATTCAAGTCCTACAACTTGGAGATTGTTTTCATATTTCACAATGTTTTCTTTAGGTCAAACTTTAGGCAAGAGTGAAATTTTTTGTGACAATAGATATTCCTAATGGTTTACCACTAGTAAGAAGTATAAGTCATTGTATGGACCTGATTCCTAAAGCTAGTTATCTGAATAAAGAACCATATAGATTAAAACCTATAGAGAATGAAGAACTTAACAAAAAAGTGCATGAGTTGTTTCAAAAAGGTTTTATCAGAGAGAGTTTGTGTCCATGTGGTGTACCTATTGTATTAGCACCTAAGAAGAATGGAGAATGAAGAATGTGTACTGATTCTAGAGCTATTAACAAGATCATAGTGGAATATAGATTTCAAATGCTAAGAAATGATATCATAATGGATTGTTTGAGTGGAGAAAGGTATTTTACCAAAATTGATTTGAAGAGTGGTTATCATCAGATCAAAATCAAAGAAGGTGATGAATGAAAGACTTCTTTGAAAGAAAAAGATTATTTGTATGAATGGTTAGCAATGCCTTTATTTTGACTAATGCACCTAGTACTTTCAAGAGGTTGATGAATGAGGTTCTCAAGATATTTTTGGGTAAGTTTTTGGTTGTTTATTTAGATGATATTTTGATATTCAATAAGATAAGAAATCTTTATCATGTTAGACAAGTATTGCAAAAATTCAAAGAGGAGAATTTTTTGATTAAGTAAAATAGGTTTTACAGGGATCCTAAAACCCAAAAGTTTTTACAGCATATTTGAAATAGAAATATTAAATAAATTCTAGCTACAATGCATCTACTTATCAAAAGCCAAACCCAAACCATAGGCCCGCGGCTAGGAAACAAAAAACTAGCTACACTAGAAAAAGATGAGACAAAAAGAAAGCACTAACTATTAGTTCTTCCTATCAAGAACTTGCAGGGTCTCTGCAGCTTCATTGGTCTTCTGGCTGTCTACGTCCTCCTGGTCTTAGTTCTAAGCATTTGTCAAATCCCTAGTTTCTTTCAAATCATCCTTAGCTTGCCCAATGTCCAAGCTGATCTTCTCCATCTTTTCCCTACCAAATACAACACTCATCAGTGATTCACCCAGACTATTATTATTCTTATTCAAAGTGTTCAATGTAGCAATCACCTGATTAGCTAGGTTCTGATGGGAGAACTCCATCCTTTGGACTCTTTGTTCAACCTTGATGATTCTATCCTCTTGGTTAGCATTGTGTCACTGGACATTGCAATGTCATTGGCTTCCACCCTGGATTCTTTTCTCCTCATTGTGCCCCTGGTTGCTATTGATTCTCTAGCTTCCTTCCTAGCTTCTTTTCCCCTTAAGGTCTTCAATTTCATGGAATAACCATTTGATAGACCAAAAATTGTCTATCATGCTATTCTTTGCATTTTTCAAAAGGTTAAGCCCAATTTCCCTCGCATTATCAGAGATAACAACCAATGTAGGGTCAATGAGTTCATCAAAGTGGGATTTTACATCATTTTCTTCTATCACTTGGAGATTCATCGGCTCCCTAACTATTCCCAATTTCATGGTTTTTGTGTTAAAATTGTTAGAATTCTTTAGAATAACTGAGAGGGGAATGAATCAATTATTCAAGGACCAATAATGTCCAATCCAAATTTTCTAATAAAATGAGAGTAAATCAGAAGTACTATCCTTTTTACTTTCTTATCATGCATGCAATTAAACATTAAACAATCATGAAAAGTAAACATGCATCACACCATATAACAAAAAGGATTTTGGTGACCTAGAAACCCTCCATGAATAGGAAGGTAAAACTGGGGTGGGGATGACACCCACAAAATAACTACGCAATTGATTTCAACCACTTTTGATGGTTTTTCCTGTTAAAGGCCTGCCCTGTTAAAGGCTTTACACACTGTTAAATGTGACCCTGTTAAAGGATTTCTACACCCTGTTAGGAATGTACCCTTTTAGAGGACTTAAGAACATTCGACTTAGAATGCCACCCTATTAAAGGATTTACATAGAGCTATTAGGTCCACCCAAGTCCATGGGATTTACAGTCAGCTTCTCAAAAGAATCTTTTATCCCTCTCTAAGGATTTCCTATCCTTCTCCTGAGGATCTCTTATCCTTCTCCTGGGGATCTTCTATCCTTTTCCTGGGGCTTATCCACCTCACTATTAAGCTAAACTAGAAATGTAGGATTTTAATGTCTAATACAATGGTAAGAAAGTATTAGAAGGGTTTTGACCTGATAAAGATTGCAACTCTAACTTTGCAAATTTTAGATCACTCTTCAGTTCTTTTCTTTACTTGGCTTTTCTTCCTTGCAGTGCTGATAGCTTGTTCACCCTTCAAGATTTGTCTCCTTGAGTCCTTCCACTTGTTATGCCAATGCACTCTATGGTCACTTGATCAACTTAGAGTCTTGATGCTCTATACTTACTTCTCATTGTGTCCTCTTCTTGACACTTCACACTAGCCTTCTCTTGGCTTCTTCACACGACCACCCTTTTGACCAACTCCCTCTCACACATATGCGCACTTGATCTCTGACCTGTAACTCCTTATAAAGAAGTTTTGTTCTTCATTTCCCATTCAAGTCTTCCTGCTCATCAATTTGAATTGATCTAAGAAAACAATATTGTTTTCCCTCCAAATTATTTCTTTTAGAAACTTCATGATAAATCCATTAGCATTCACCTTGAATTGGTTTGCATGGTTTACATAAAATTTTGTGACATCTACTCATCATCCTTATCATCCAACTAATTCACAAAATTTGATGTAACAAACTTATCATCACTAATCTAGTGAATCTTTTGACTTAACAAATAATGCAGCAACTTGGCATCAATTGTTTACTGATGCTCAGCTCCTTTTGTGTTACTCGACTTCTATTGTTGTTTTACTGGTGCTCGGCACCTATAGAATTTATGTTTTTCTCAGCACCTGAATACTTACTCAACATCCATTACCCCTTTTTTTGATGCTCAACACTTGAAGCATTTCGTGAGTTACTTGGCACCTGAATAATCTTGCTCAGCACTTAAAGAATTGCTCGACACACACTAAAGTTAAACTTGCTCGGCTTCAAGTAAGAATTTTCTCAGCACTAACTAGCTAGCTCGGCTCTCTCAAATGAACTTAGTTAGGCTTAACAAATGACTTAGTTAAACCTTACATCTTTGATGTGTCTCAGTGTGTCCATCCTCTTAGAGTATGTCATCAATACACTATTTCATCAATGGCTTAGCTAATCCTTATACTTCATTACAACATCATAACTTCAACCTTTCTCTAGGTGCTCTAGTTACATCTTATTGATTGCCTCCTACTTGTCAATCAACCAATTGATAGTATTTGGATCACTTAAACAATTGTCATTCCTACAAGTAGCAAGTTTGACATCAATGACAAAACAATGATTGAAAACATTCTTTACCAGTTCCATTATTCTTCATTCATAATCTTTTCAATCATTTCCAACAAAAATGCCTCCAAGACCACCTATTTTTCATTATCACCTACCCACTCTCTTTCACCATAATTTTTATCTTCCCCTTAGATGAACAAATAGAGGGGCCAGGTCCTAGAGTCTTAGGAATTTGGCCATTGGTTTCTTCCAGTAGCAAAGCCTCATCTACTTTTCTTTTCTTGCGGTTCCCTGACATGTCAACTAAATCCTCCTTTTTTTCGCTTTCCCTCCCCTTCTCCTCCTCCTTCTCATCATCCTACCCCTTTTTCTCTTCCTCTAATTTTTTATCCTCTTCTTCATCATTATCCTCCTCCTCCTCCTAAAGCTCAAACTTAGGGGGATTGGGGAGTAAGCCTTTGTGGCTCTTTCTGTAGGGAATACAGGTAGATGGAGTGACTTTCCTTTCTTCCTTAGGGGTTTTACCTTTAGAGGAAGTATTATCCTCTTCTTCCAATTTTATGCTATGCACATCCTCTAAATCCAAACTCCCATTTTCCTCAAATGCACACCCAGTATCACCAAAGGATTTTCCCCTAGTTTGAGTCTTTAGATACTCATAAATTAGGAGTAATCCCTCATGAAGGGTTGGGTTAGCCGTAGGTTTCCTCTTAAAACCCTCGATACCCTTGCTCATGGAGGTAAAAAGATAAAAAAGAAAAGATATTTTGATTCCATGCCTAAAATGATTAAGCATAATGAAATGATGGATTCTGATCCTATCAAATCTAGGATTCAAAGATATATATTCAATGATAACCCTTAAGACATACCTTCAAAGATTTTTAATTGACTCCATCTCATAATACATCTCTACCTTGATGATTTTCTCCCTCTCATCTTTTTCCTTCACAAAATCTTTAAAATTGTTAGTTGACAATTTCTTACCTCTGAAGAAGTTAATCCCTTCCAGAGGGATCTCCATAACCTAGGCTATCAAATTTGCATTGACATGGTGGGTGACCCCATCGATTTTAAATTCTCCCATTTTTCCAAGAATCCACCATTATCTTGGTGATCTCCACATCAAATCCATGGAGCTTCTCCAGGAATCTTGTGATACTGCCCTTTTCCAGCTTAGCCAAACCTTTAGTTTCTTCTTCCAGTTCTCTACCTCCCTTGATGGCTCCCTCCTACTTCTCTCCCCTACCACGGTTTCCTCAGGTTCAATAATCATCCACCTACTCACAGTTATCTTACAGACTTTAGCCTCCTACAAAATGTGACACTCCAAGAAATTTTAGTATGTATCAATTTTAATGGTTGTATACAAGACCACCCATAAAGCATGTCATGCATACACACTATTATGGTTTGAAAAGAGCTTTGCATGATTTTCATTAACTCTCAATCTGACATGCAATCTAGAAAATCCTCCCATTATTAATTTTGGATTGTTTTAGTACTTCCTTGGATGCAGTCCAATAGAATGAAATCATTTACTACCACCAAAAAGTTGTCACCGACATGCCATGTCATCACCAAATTTTTGGTGACCACTTCATTTGTGAACCAGTTGGCTGCTGAATTGGCCTCCCTATACACGTGGTTGATATGGGTCTTGTTGAATTTACCCAGGTCAAACTTTAACTCCTCAATCACATTTTCTATGGTCCAAGAAGGCACAGAGTGACCATTTAGACAATTTATGATATTTAAAGAGTCCCTCTCCAACTTCAGGTTCTCAATCCTAGAAGCCAAGGCTAGTTTAACAATGTGACTAGTCATACTGGCTTTTGCAAAATGATTCATCTGATGTCCAAGAGGGTAGTGAAAAGAAACAACACCTCCTCCAAAGTTATTTTTGATGATTCCTCCACTGCTAGTAGGGCTAGGGTTCCCTTTGGTAGACCCATCAAAATTGGCTTTGTATCAATTTTTAGGGGAGAAAAACCACCTAGCCTCCTGTCTTTTCCTATCCCTGTCCTTTTTCCTTTCTTTGTTGTTCCCACCTTCTTCAATGTTTCCTTCCTTGTGATGGCTAAGTCATCTTTCATTAATCTTTCAATTTTCTCAGCAATGAAGGAGGAGAAGTTGATGATTAACTTGAAAAATTGTTCTTTTATGCAAGAGGATATTGTGTATTTAGGATTTTTTATTTCAGCTAATGGTTTGAGAATGAATCCTAAGAAGGTTGAAGCAATTTTGGAATGACCTACACCTAAGAATCTAGGCGAGTTAAGATTATTTCATGATTTGATTAGCTTTTATAGGAAGTTTATAAAGAATTTTAGTTCTTTTTGTAATGCTATGACTTAGACAATGAGAGGAGACAAAAAGGATTTCAAGTGGACACATGGAACTGATAAGAGTTTTGAGACTTTGAAACAAAAGCTTTCTGAGTTACCTATCTTGGCTTTGTCTAATTTCAATGAGATATTTCAAATGGAATGTGATCCAAGTGGTAGTGTAATAGGAGTTGTATTGAGTCAAGAAGGTAAACCTGTTGCTTTCTTTAGTGAGAAGTTGAATGATGCTAGAAGGAAGTATTATGTGTATGATCAAGAGTTTTATGCAATTGTTCAATCCTTGAAGAAGTGGAGACATTATTTGATTCCTAAGGAGTTTGTGTTGTATATAAATTCAGTTGTGTATCCCAAAATTTTTTATGAGAGTTAATTTGATCAAGGAAAAACATAGTGGTGGATTAGTTGGACATTTTGGAATTGATATGACATTGAATATGTTAAAGGATAAGTATTATTGGCCACATATGTATAAGGATGTTCATAAATTTTGAAAGAGTTGTGGAGTTCGTCAAGTTGCAAAAGGAGTATTATACACCTATTTCTATTCCTAAGAAAACTTGGAGTGACATCAGTATGGATTTTGTTCTTGGATTACCTAAGATAGTAAAGAGGTATGATTCCATATTTGTTGTTGTGGATGGATTTTCTAAGATGGTTTATTTCATACCATGTAAGAAGACATCAAATGTTGAGCATTTTGCTAAGATTTTTTTCAAAGATATTTTTAGATTGCATGGATTACCAAGAAGTATTATTTCTAACAGAGACAATAAGCTTTTTAGTTACTTTTGGAGGACTTTGTGGAAGAAGATGGATACTAAGTTGAAGTTTATTTATACATTCCATCCATAGATAGAGGTTGTAAATAGAAGCTTGGGTAATTTTCTAAGATGATTAGTTGGAGACAAACTATATAATTGAAAGTTGGTGTTGACACAAGCTGAATTTACATATAATAATTCTATGAATATGAGTAAGGGAAAACACCTTTTGAGGTCATTCTAGAATGTAGCCTAGAGGATTATCAAGTTTAAGGGATGTTGCTGGTGAAGAAAAGAGAAGTTCTATAGGGGTAGAATTTTTTGATTTTATGGATTCTTTGCATAAGGAAGTGAAGTTCAGGTTGGAACAAAGTAATTAGAAGTATAAGGAGAATGTTAATAATTCTAAAAAACATCATGATTTTAAAGTTTGTGAAGAGGTGATGGTTCATTTTAAGAAAGGTAGATTTCCTAGTGAAACATATAGTAAGCTAAAGATGAAGAAGTTTGGATCTTGTAAGATCTTGAAGAATTTTGATAGTGGAAATTCTTATGAAGTTGAGTTACCTAATTACATGGATATATCTCCTATATTCAATTTTTCTCATTTTTATAAGTATCATGAGTCAGATGATAAAGTTGATGTATCAAATGATTATCCTGAGAAGTAGATTGAAGAGATTGAATAGATATTGAAGAAAAGAAAATACCAATTGAAGATACTACATGGATTTCTCAATCTAATTTGGATTTAGCTCAGGTTGTGACACTTGCATGATTCAGGAGAATTATTTCTTTCAACCTTACTTGCCTAATGTAGGAGTATCCTAGGTTGCATTTCTATCCTACATGTTTTTCTTGTTTCTTAGATGTTGTCAAGTTCTTAGTTGGTGTCAAGTTCTTAGTATTTTTCAAGTTCTTATTGGTTCTAAGTTCTTAGTTGCTACTGAGTTCTTAGTTCCTAATGAGTTCTTAGTTGGTGTTGAGTTCTTAGCATGTGTCAAGTTTTAATTGGTTTTGAGTTTGTGTATGTGTAGAGCATTGCCAAGTGACATTATTTGCCTTAGTCCTTCTTCAACCGAGTTGTCTATGTATGGTTCCATTTTGAGCCAAATTTGCACGTATTTAATTTGGTATTTGTTGTGATCTAATTTGTGGCTTGGTTACACATTTAATGTAAGGGTTTATTTAGTTGGTAATTTGTAACAGGTCAACTTGTGGTCATGCAAGTATTTAAAGGGGTCTTGGGTAGAATCTTAGAAATTATTTGATCATGAAGAGTAAGTAGGGGTTAGAGAGAAAGGATATTTTTTTCTAGAGAGTTAGAATGTGAGGATCATCATTAAAGACCAAAGTTTGAATTGTATCATTGGTCATAACCCAGAAGGCCTCGTAGTTGGGCATGTATTTGATCATGTCTAGTTTTATGTTTCTACCATTTGACACAATCTTAATATTTTTTTCCACCAATTTCTTAACATTATTGGCATTAATAAGGTTACTATCTTCATTACTTAATCTAGTGAGATTTTGAATCATGTCATTATCTATCATGATAGGTATATCTCCTACTCAAAACATGTCTTCCTATATTCAACTCCAAATTATCCTTGTCCATTCATGATCATCAAAATTTGTATAAAAATAAGCCTAGTGATATTTAGGCCTTTCAAATGCTCAAACCCTTGTTTAAATGATAGTTCATTATTGTAGACTAATTTCATGTCATTATGGATGTAATTATCACCTATACTCTCAAACTTATAATGATTATACATATGAATGTGCTCTACATGTAAAACATTGTTGGGTACTTGTGAGAATGCTCTGAATGGTTCATCTTCTTATTAAATGTATGAATGCCTCCTGAATTTGTACCTAGGTCTTTCACTAACATCACATACAATTGGAGTTTTAATTTCTTGCAAATTCAAAATTCAAATTATGATTGCACGAGTGATAAATACCTCAAATTCATAAAAATAGGGCTTGCTAAGTTCACTACTTAGGATGCTTCAATATTATCTTTTAATTTGTTCCAAGGACTCTTTTAATTATTGCATGATCAAATAGTACTCAAAAACTCAATTTCACCCTTTAAATCACTTCTAATTCACTTTTGCATCAATTGTATAAGTACTTGTAGTTAAAAAAAGTTGTTCTTGTTTTATTAGTAAGTCCACTAACATCTCGACTCTGAAATATATGTTCACTTAACATTAGCTTCCATTCATCTTGCTCAACCTCATACTAACTCTGCAAGTCACAATTCCTATCCTAATATTTTCTATACTAATTTGATGCTAATTTAGTCATGTTAATTGATGAAATGATATACTTAATTAGATTGTGATTGGTTGGAGAATAAAACTAGCTTCAATCTATTCATAGATGCTTCACTAGACTAACTTTCCAAAACAACATACAAAATTGTCAATTCCTTAGCTTTAAAAATGATTCATCAAGGTTTCCTACAAGATCTTTTATATTTTCTTTTTTATTATTGCTTCTATTCTCATTCCTTCTGTTTTTGTCCACATTCCTTCTAGGATTTGGGTTTCTTATGTTATTCCTCATGTTTTTAGGCATCCTTATATTGTTCATCCTACAATATCTTGTCATGTGTCCCATGTTGTTACAAATCTAACAAACTATAATATTGATTCCATATCTAGATCTAGACTAACCAATATGTTCTTTGCAATATCGAGCAATATGTCCAAAGTTGCTTCAATTATAACACATAATGTCATTTCTTATAACATTGGTTCCTCCAATAGGTCTATTTGTTGCAGGGTTAGTATCTATAAACATTCTACTACTATCATTATTGAATCTAGGATTCTTACACTCAATAGCTCTATGACCAAAACCATGACAATTATAGCTTTGTGATCAAAACCATGAAAGTTATAACAATAACCAACAAGGGGTTTAAATGACTTACCCATATAGTTCCTTTTCATATGATCAAATTCATTGCATGCATAGCATCTACCTTTGAATTTGTCCTTCACTTATTTATGGGATTCATCTTGCTTAAGCTTCTTTGGTACATCTTTGATTTATTAGATTCAACCATTTTCTAGTTTTCTTCTTGGTTCTTAGGTCATTGGATCACAAGATTAGGCTCTTTAGTTTCTTCAGACTTCTTTGATGAATTTTCTCCAAGGTACCCAAGACTTGTCTTATCATAAGAGGTTCTTTGTATAAAGAGCTATTCATCAAGATTTCCATTGCAAGAATACAATTTTTTAAGATATAGCTTAGACTAAGTTAATTCTCCTTTCACAATCCTATTATACTTATCAAGTTTTGCATACTGCAATTTTGTAGTCTCAAGCTTAGATATTACTTTGGTAAGGTAAGATCTCAAATCCACATTTTTAGATTTCAAATCTGACTCAGTTTTACTATCATCATCCTTCAAGCTCAACTTTAGATTTGTAATCTTTAGTTCATTCTTTATGATATCATTTTCTTTCTTTAGTCTTGAAACGTCATCGTTATCCTTGATCTGATATTTAGGCTCTTGCTTGGACTTAAAATAATATATCTTATCTTTCAACTTCCCAATGTTTCATACTTTTCTTTCAAATTATCTCTTTGTTTAGTAAGAATATAAATTTGTTCAAGAGATTATTCAAGATTCTTCTATAATTAATTTATATCTATAGATATCTTATTCAAGTTGTTAGGCCTTCTTTGAGTAATACTCTAATACCAATTGTTATATTTAGGGAATACTGAGGGGGGGTTGAATCAATATTTCACAAACTTCTTCCCAAATATCATTAACAAAATTATAACTTCATATGAAATTAAATTGATTATTTTGAATATCAAACACAACCATAAAGTAATCCAACACATAACACCATATTATTTTAACTATTAAAACCATGGACAAGGGAAAACCTCGGTGGGGATGGTACCCACAAAATGATCCTCTAATCAAAAGTATCTTGTGAAAGATATTGAGCCTATTAGGAGTCTATTACATTCATATAGTGTCTTGGTCCTTGTTAGAGGACTAGGCCTTATCAGAAGCCTCAACTCTATTAGGATTTGCTATTACAATATACAAAGTATGCAAGATGAGCCCACTACCCAAAGATGTAATATACAATAATATTCTTCAATACAAGAGATAGATACAAAAATCTCTTTATTGTTGTTGATATCTTCAATATCTAATTTTTCCTTTTGCGAATCTTCACAAAATAAATTCACACTACTTTTATCTTACATTAAAATTATTATCTCAAACATATATCATAATTATTATTAAAACCACACTAAACATTTCATTCAAAAATTTTCCTTTAACGACCTTCATACTTTTGAACATTTACCAAAATACAAAATTAACTCTTGCTCACTTAGGGTTCACATCTAGGATGTCATTTCTAATTATTTAAGTAATTGTTTTGATAAAAAAAATTCCTTAACCCAAAATACCCATTTTCCCAAGTTTGTTTTGTTTTGTATTTTCAACATTGTCACTATAAACTGAACTATCTCACTACATACATCATCCTAACATATTCTACTTCCTCTAGGTAAGTGTGCATGTGCCCAAAATACTTCTACAAACTACACTAACCAAAATACCATCTGTGATGATAGATAAACTCTATTATACTTAGACAATTTTCTAATTCTTTTTCCAAAAATTTTATCTCCAAGATCTGTTGACATAATCTTGACCATATGTTTCCAAAAATTACAACACCATACTATGTAACCTAGAAAAAATTCCAACAATGCCCACAAAATGATGTACTAATATAAAAGTTTCATGTTAGAGGATGGACCCTATTAGGAGTTAATGAAATACATTCAATGCATATTAGACCCTATTGGGAGACTTTGAATCCATATTAGGAGATTCCAACATTGTTAGATGTTGTTAAGGAAGACCAAAGGACATGTTATCCAAACATCTTCATACCTATCCTCACTAAATAATACAATGGTTCATCAGCACTATCCTACAACAACTTCTTTTCCAGAGACATCTCTTTTCATCTCATTGTGCCTTGCTACACAAAGACCTTCTTTGATCAAAATATATTCGCTATCAGGTTCACTAGATCTCACATACAAGTTCATATTCTAGAGTTACACAAAAATTATGATTACAACCAAGGAAAACATATTTCCTTTATACCAAGTCCTAAAAAAATCATTGAGTTGGCTTTGGCACTTTCCCAATTTACAATATTAATATAGGACCAACTTAAGATATTACATTTACATATTACATTACACCTATACACTTTTCACAATTACAAACAAATTATTGGCTCATAGTCTTCATAACTCTTCAATCCATGCCCATTTAGATGTGTGTGATTAACCACGTCATCTTCATCATATCTTCTACCTCTATCCAAGTATGCATGACCGGATTTCCTCTATGTTAGAAGATACAATCCAAATAACAATTATTATTATATAATATCTCTCTTTCAATGCTTCCTTCACAAAATTTATCATATCTTTGTCCAATCTTCATATTTCTAAATGCACTCTTAATTGTAGCATCTAGACACTATGTGGAACATTATCCCAAGTTCTCATAAGCATAGCTACATTCCTCGAACCTCAAGAAACCAAACTTTTCATGTTGTATTGTCATTCTTTATAAAATAACTAGTATGTTGGCATCAATGGAAAACTCTACCATGAATGTAGCACACAACCTCTAAATCATGTTACCAACAATTTTAGGATGCTCTCTCATAGGAATATCACCATCATTCATTCTTAACAAACTCTTCCATATAAACTAACCTATATGATCCCAAACCTAGGCCCAAATGGTAGAATGAAGTTGGTTATTGTGAATTCAATTGTAACAAGGGTTACAAAATGAACAAATGTATACAACTCAACAAAATATACAAGATCTTATTGGTTCTAGAGATGTGGTCATTGGAATACATGAAAAAAACTATATTATAGAGTGTTCAAGGAGTAATTTCCCAAATATTAAATTGGAGAAACATCTAAACCAAATAAAAATACAAAGGTTAACTATATGCATGCCAATGAAAAAAAATGTGATCAATATGGTTGAACCTGTAGAAATTGAATATTGCAATGTCATAAACATATAAGGGGAAAAGTGATAACACAATAAAAACAAAAACTCCATTTTTCCTTAAAGGAGTTGAATCCTCTTTACCTGATCAAGGACAATCTCAATTATGTGAAAACATTGTTATGTGATCCCATGGTAAACTGGTACTCAAAAGTCTTGTACCTTCTACATATGAACAAGAATAGACAAAATAAAAACCTAGTGTTGGCACCACTAGTAAAAATTCAAAACAAGCACACTCTTCTAGCACTATAAACTATAGCATTCTAGAACAAATTAAATGAACCAATACTCATATCACATTATTTAAATTACTAAAAATATCACTTTCTCATAGGGAGATCCTACAAAAATCCCTCTTTGAGGAAAGTGTACGAAAAGGATTAAATCTTAATTGATTTCAATCCATGGTGGGTCTAATCACTTCACCATATTATGTATCCTTCTTTGAAGAGGATGATAATTCTTTGAGTCACCCTCACAATCAACTATTGCACATTGAGGTCATGCTCTATAAGATGTATCTCTACCATGTGTTGGTAAATGAAGGTGTTGGTATTAATATTTGTTCTTATAGTATGTTAACTCAACTTGGCTATGATAAGGAGTTCATTGATCCTCAGAAAAAAAATACCTTAAAAGATTATGATGAAGAAGAAAGGAAATCCAAGGGACTTGTGGTACTACCCATCAAAGTGGGACTTTTGGAGAGAAACATGATATGCCAAGTGTTAGACATATTTTTGGCACACAATATGCTACTGGTCAGACCATGAATACTTGAGATGGAAGCAGTTCCTTCCATATACCATCAATGTATAAAATTCTTATTTCATAGAGAAGAAGTGACAATACCTGCTAATACCATATATTTTTGTAATACACTCACAAAATTTGTAGATAATTTTATACCAAATAATAGAGAAGCTACTAAACACCAAGATGAAAAACTTAAAGACATGGAAAATTATCTTAAATTTAAAGATACTAGAATTGGAGGATATAAAATGGAACCTATACTTTCTTTGACATCACTCCCACCATATCTTTGATATTATAGGAGACCTTCTCAAGAAAAGAAACCTTCTACTACACAATCTAAGACAATTTATAATGGAAAATTTGTATAGGAAAAGGTACCCCTAGAAGATGAGGACAAGGATAGAGCCATTTTAGCTTGGCTACACAAAGAAGAATATTAAGGTGACTCTAAAATAAAAACTCATGAGATAACTTCTAGAAGATATGGTAACTGCTTTAAGCTAATGAAATGATTAGGATAAAAATTAAATGCTCCTCTAAGATGGAACGACCAAGGCTTGGTCAACCTTATGATACAATAGGTCCAAGCTTCAAGAAAGTGTCATTTCATCTTAGGATAAACAATTTCATCCTAGAAATTGATAGTTCACATGAACTTGAGGATCAATTAGAACCTAAAAATTGAAAGGAAATCTGAGACTATGAGGATCATTTTCCTTATCCTATTCCTATAGAGCTTGCTACACTATTTGTAGAGCCTAGTTATTTAATCCCATGAGTTAGCACAATTAAAAATGGCAATGATATTGATGAGACTTCTTTAGTCACTCCTATGACATATGAGAAACTAAGAGAGATTCAAGCTCAAAACCTTGACTATCATGGTGAACTATGTATTCATACACAATTTCAAAATGTATTTGAACACGGTGAACCTAGTCAAACTCAACAAAAGGATAGAGTTGAATCATATCCTAAAGATAAAAAAGATAGTGATAGACCAATGATTCTAGGGGAATACTTTAATTGGCCTACTAAAAGTATTGATTCTCATGAATATGATTTTTTCTCTCTCTTTGATGCAAATGTAGACAGACAGATAGACATGATCTATACATATGAAAATCAACTCAAACTAGGAGAGGGGTCTAGGATTAGGTCTAACAAGTCTAATTCTACTCATGTTAATTTGTCCTCTTTGAATGATATTAGGTATCAAAGTGGTTTAAAGATATCTCTAGATGTTATTTCTTTATACCTTGAATTATAGTCCATTGTTTTGGAGACTATGTCATGAACGCATTAGAGCCTATCAATTCTCTCTCACTCATCTATCTCGAGCTCATAGATTGGAATCTAATTTTGCATCTATTGATCTCCCAACATTCCAAAGAAACAATACTCATGTGTGCTACTTAAACACTTCATAACCTATAATTTCCTCCACCTACAAACAAAGTGTGAATATGATAGAAGATGACATCAAATATCACAGTCATACAATAAAGAAGAAAAAGAACATGAGTTCTAATGTTGAAAACCAAAGCCTAAAATAGTAAAAATAAAATATGGATATAAGGGTGAAAATATCTCTAAGGTGCCTAAAGATGAGGTATTTGATGCAATTCCAAGTCACTTTCAAGAAAGATCATGTATACAAATATAACTGACACAACCAATGAACTTGGGAACTGAATAAAATCTACATATCATGCACCTTGCACAATCCTTATAGCGGAAGAGAAAGAACAATTCACATCTTTCTTCAGGTAAAATAAGATAAACATTGCATGGACATATTTTTAATATGTCGAGTCTTGAACTTGATCTTATAATGCATCATTTTTCCATTGCACTAGTATGAAGCCTATGAAACAAAAACTCCTAAAGATGCATATCCCTGCTCTTGATCAAATTTGGACTAGAGATACTTTTTAAAGTTGGAATCATCTATGCCAATGATTATGTTGAATGGATCTTCAATATAGTGTCAGTTTCTAAACATGAAAAATCTATAAGATTGTGCACTAATTTCTGGGACATGAGCAAGGCATGTCTAAAGGATGACTTTCCACTACCCAACATTGACATGATAATGGATATGACTTCTGGGTATGAAATATACTCATTAATGGATGCTTTCTCCAGATACAACCAGATCAAGATCATCATGTTACTCTAGAAAAGTTTTCGTCAAGATGAGTCATTTGTCATTTTTGGAGTCTTAGATTAAATAGGGTTTCCAAATAACACTTTTTTTCTATTTCAAAAATATAATTTTTTAAAGGCATCAAATATCCAAAATATCAGAATATCAGGCAAGTGATATAAAGTGGGCCTTGATTTCACAATTTTGAAATCGGAAAACTCTTCTCCATCTGATTTTACGATTTCACTAAGCATTGAATAATGATCATCCAATTTTTTGATTTTGCACATGGAAAAATCATACTTATCTAATCTTGTGATTTCACGACTGATGAATTCCTAACAGCCCATTTTTCTGATTTCTTAAGCCATAAAACAGTGTTATCTTGATCTCTTTATTTCTCAGAGGGAAGATTTATTCAAGGTAATAAATGCAAAAAATCAATGTTAAAGCAAATATGCATGTTGTTATTTCACCTCATAGCAAGAGAGGCATGTGAAATAGCTAAGTATATTTTTTGGTCTTAAATTTAAACTAAATTAGATGTGACAATAACTTTATGATGGCATTTTTTAGTGGTCAAATGAAAGCACTTCAAATAAGATGTAGACTTTCATTATACGAGGTCACTAAGCCATTCAAATCTGTATGTGAAGGAAAGAGAGAAATTTCTAAGTATGATTCCACTTCTAATCCAAGTTATATTAGCTAGGACCGAAAGGAAAAAGTGTGATAATACTAATATAAAGATTAAATAAAAGAAAAATTAGTCTCTTAGGCCCTTAATAGGATAATGTGAATGTGGAATTGAACTAATTTCTTAAATAATGTAAATCTAGATGTTATATAGAGACAATTAGCCCAATTAAGATGTAAATTTAGGGTATAGACATGAAAGGAGATTAAATATGATAGAATTACCTTGAAATACATAGAGGAAGATGTATTTTTTGTCTATAACTTGAAAATATAAACTATTTTTAAATATCCCTTCGTAAATCTCAAAATAAAATGATGAAAGGAACAAAACCCAAAAATATCCTTGGAATCTAATGTTGGAAATATGAGAGCAGTAACTAAGAGGGGAGGAGTGAAGTAGTTACAAGAAAATAAATCCCAGATCCCTTAGATGTCAATACAAATCAAAACATAAACTCTGATTAAACTATATTCTGTTGTTACCCAACAAATACATGAGCACACAGTAAATATTGTAACTTGGCAAGCACTGAGAATCAACTATAATTTGGCAATAACTAAATATATAGATCTTAATGTGATTAACTATGATTAACCTTAAATTTAACTTAGTCTCATACACATAAAATAAATAATATGAACACAAGTGACACCAAGACTTAACGTGGAAACCCAATTTGGGAAAACCCACCAATTACAACTAGTTATTGTTTTCACTCTTATGAAGTGAGCCCTATTAGGAGTCAACCATGGTAAAGGTTACAAAACACATTGTTAAGTGTGACCTTGTTAGAGGATTTAATCACCCTGTTTGGAGTGGCCTTGTTAGAGGTCTTCAAGACACTTCAAATAGAAATGCCACCTTCTTAGAGGATTTACAACTAATTGTTAAGCCAACTTTGTTTAAGAGATTTAGATCACTACTAAAATGCTTATAAAGTAACAATGAGATTACCTAATTTTTGATGCAAATAAATTTTTGATTACAAATCTTAATTCTAGCTTTAATACTTGATCCTTCTTGAACAAATGTATCTTTGTAGCTCCATAAGGATATTATGCTTATCCTTCAAATTCGCTTCCTCTTGGCATCTTCAAATCTTCTATTTTATTTTTCACATATTCAATCCTCAACTTGACCTTATATTTATATCTAAAATATTTTCAAGTCAGCTTGAATACAACTTGGAATACTTAATATTCATCTCCTTAGTTGGCTAGAACCAACAAACAAATCAATTGAACTCAATATGCCAAAACTATTAAATTTTTTGTTAGCCAACCCTGCTCGGTAGACACTAACCAAAATAGATTTTCCTTCATTAACCAAGTGAGCTCAATTAATACTAGTTTCCATGCCAACTTTCTTTGTCTCCTGAGTGAACTTGGTAGACACTACCTCTTTTGAATTCTCTTTGGTAACCGATTGAGTTTGAGTAACACTCATTATCTTCAGACTTTCCTTTGTCTCCTGAGTGAACTTGGTAGACACTAACTTATGAACTTGGCATACAGAAGAATGCTTGATAGACATAGGGAATTGTCTTCATTACTTGAGTGAGCTTGGCATACACTGACTGACAATGATATGACATTTAGTGTAACATCAAAGACAATGCACAATTAACCAATTGTTTTCAACAATCTTCCTCTTTGACATTGATGGCAACACATGTCATAATATAATGAAATTTTTAGAGTAAGAATAAATTAAGGAACATATCCTTAGTTTCATTTTGATTCTCATCCATGAGAACTCCCTCTATCTTTAGTTTCTCCCTTTCTCAGAAAAACTCTTTCTTCAACATCTTCTTTTGATAGCAAACTCTTTCTTTTTGATATTAGACCAAGTTCATCTTCTTTCTCAAACATCTTCAAACAATTTTTTTGTAAAATGTGTACTCTCCCTCTTTATAAATTTTTTTGTTATATAACAACAAACTCTCCCTCTTTGACATCTCACACCAAAGACAATATTTAGAGAAATATATCAGTGTACCTTATGTACTGATTCATATGCAATGTTCCCTTTCATTACTGCATCAACTTTACTAATTTTTAATATGTATGGTTGATGCATCACTAAATTCTATTTAGTGAGCTTTAGATAAGGGAATGACCCCTAGCTTACCTCGTAGATAAAAAGATGCATCCTTAGGTAATGGCTTGGTGAATATGTTGCAAGTTGTTCTTTGGTATTCACATATTCCAACCTTACTTCCTTGTCTTGTACCAATTCTCTTAGAAAATGATATTTTATAGCAATGTGCTTGGTTTTGGTATGCATGACTGGATTATTTGATATGTTGATTGCACTAGTCTTATCACATAATATAACCACTAGATCCTTAATTTATATCTTCATACCTACTAACAGTTGCTTGAACAAAATAACATTGGAATAATTAACTATTGTTGCCACATATTTGTCTTCTATTGTAGACTAGGAGATACAATTTTGCTTCTTTCTTATCCAAGACACTAGTCTTTTACCAAGAAAGAATGCCCCACCACTAGTGCTCTCTCTATCTTCATTTTTTTCTACCTAATTTGCATCATTGAAGGCTTGTAACTCTGAGTTGCCTCCTTTTTTGTACCATAATCCATAATCTTTAGAACCCTATAGATACCCCATGATTCTCTTGATTTCCATCATATGAATTTCTTTAGGTGTTATTGAGAATCTTGCCAATATACCAACTACAAGAGCAATGTCAGGCCTAGTATGTATAACATATTATAATTTTTCAATCATTGGTATGCATGTGGTCTAATCTACCTCCTTGGAATCATCATTTTTGGTAATATTATGTCTAGTAGACACAGGTGTTCCAACTAGCTTTGAACCTTTCATTCCAAATTTCTTTAGTATCTCCTTGATATATTTAGACTGAGTAATGTAGATACCATCTTTCTTATGTTGCATTTGCAATCCAATAAAGAATTTTATCTCTCCAAACATGGACATCTCAAATTCTATACTCATCTCTTCTAATAATGCTTTGCACAAGTCATCATTTCCATTCAATAATGTATCATCGATAAATATTTCTACTAATACTATCTTCTTGTCTAGTCTTTCTTTGATAAATAGGCTATTGTTATCATTTGTTCTTTGAAAACCAATCTTTATCAAGTAGTTATGAAGTATTTCATGCCACACTTTGGGAGCTTATTTGAGACCATCTAATTCCTTGTACAATTTACAAACCATATCCTTCTTGCTAGGATATACAAAACCTTTTGGTTGTTCTATGTAAACTTCTTCTTCAATAATTATATTTAAGAATGCATATTTCACATCCATTTGATAAAATTTGAAACCTTTATGTGTTAAATATGCTATTAAATTCCTAACACCTTCTAATCTTGTAACGGGAGAAAATATTTCACCATAGTCAATACCTTCTTCTTAGAATAACCTTTATAAACTAACCTTTCTTTGTTTCTTGAAACTTTTCCATCTTCATTTAGCTTATTTTTGAAAACCAAATTTGTGCCAATCACATTCTTATCCTTGGGTCTAGGAACAAGAGTCTAGGTTTTATTCTTTTTTATCTATTCTATGTCTTCATTCATTGATTTAATCCAACTTTCATTATCCAAAGCATATATAACATTTCTAGGTTCAAATTCAGCAAGCAAACATGTACCTTTCAATTTGTTTCTTGTCATTGTTCCATTTGACTTGCCTCCAATGATTTGACTAGGTGCATGGTGCCCTCTAACATATCTTTCTAATATAGGTACTTTGAATTTGGAATTTGTTCCACTAACCTTGCCATGGTCTTTTCTATTAAGCTCGAGTCCCACTATCTATGACTTGGTTCTGTCAGACTCGGTTTTCTTTGGCAATAGCTTGGTAGCTTTTGACTGCATCTTGGGTCCTTCAGACTGTGACTTAGGTTGTTTTGGTTACAACTCAATAGCTTTTGGAGATTTTGGGGACTCAAGAGGTGAAGCTTGTTAAATTTCAATTTGATTTGGCAAAATATCAAGTTCATAGTAGGTAAACTTTTTGTAGTCCTCAGGATCTTTGTTGCTTTCTTTTGATGAAAGGAACAAAACCCAAAAATCTCTTTAAAATCTAAGACCAAAGGAATAGGCTGACTTGGGAAGATGTCCTACAAATAGGTTGACATATTCCGGTGATCTACAATTGATGACTCTGAAATCTTGTGAACAGTAGGTTCCAAATATGTAATCCTTTTTGCTCTAAACTTGCAAATCAACTGATGACGGGCCATACCACCACCCGTGCCAACTCACAACCAAAAATGCAATAATATGGAGACAAGAAAGACGACAAAATGCTTCATAAAACTTCCATTAATACTTGAAATTCATTAGAATATTCTCCAAATGGAAAAACTCCAAATTCTTACAATATAAGAGAGATTGCTCGCTAAGAGCTTCTACAAGAAATTACATCCGAAGAGCTTCTACTTGAAGAGCTTGTCTTGAAGAGCTTCTATTTCTCCAACTTCCATTAGAAGAGCTTCCATTTCTTGAACTTCTTGAACTTGATTACAAATGATAATAGGCCTTTCTTAAATAGGCACTTCTAACCCAAGACATTACAAACACAACCAATGTGGGATAAAAGGTAAATACAACTACCTTTAAATAAATATTAAATTCCCACCCAAATACAACTAAGCACCCAACAAATATTAAATGCATGATTTAAGGAACTTGCCACCTACACACCTCGATTAATGGAATGACAACTATTTTTATTATTTTCTATTTATGCCACCCATGCACCTTGAAAATAGAGATTCCTCTTTTCTCCACTTTTCCTATTTTCTATTTTTAATTATTTTCCTTCCATTTTCGTCACTTTCTCTCTCCTCTACAAATTTTTTTTTTTTTTTTTTTCTCTTTTTTTTTTTTTTTTTCTCTAATAATTTAATTTTTCCATGCAAGATGCTCCTGCATCAGACTCCCCTGGTAGATAGAAAAGTGTGTCCCACACTTTGATGTCAAAAGAGAGATATAGAACCATCTTCATCTTCACCACAAGCTTCCACCTCAATAGGGACAAGAAAACCAACATGCAAATCTTCCACATTTTTTTAAAATTTTTTTTGCTGATGCATGATGCTCCTGCATCCGACTCCCATGGTAGGAAAAATTTTGTGAATATGGATTCACAAAATGAAGTAGCCACTGTTGACAGATTTTTTTCCTCTTCCTCCAACACATAGCTGGAACAAGTATTCGGTGCCAATATATTTCCTTCTTTCTTCTTTTCCAACACCTGGCTGGAACAACTATTTGCTGCTGAAAATACTCCTTTGCAATGAACTCTATCCAAGTATAACTCTCATCCTCATCCAATCTTGTTGAATTAATCACACCTGTAATAAACCCAGCAACACCATACCAATCTTCTTTTGCATACCATACATCACTAACAAGATCCTCATGCAAACCATCATTAGTATCTTTCAAAATCACCTCAAATTCAGCATCATATAATTCATAAGAATTTACCTCTTTGACATATTCATCTTTTCTTGCCTCTTTCATGCATGTAACTACTTCACTTGTTGGATCTCCAACTAAGGCACCATACTTCTCCTCCATTGCTGCAATCTTCAAATCATCTTGATCTACTTCAGGTTCATAAATCTTGTCATCTTTATGCTCTTCCTCTTCTCGTTCATCTTCTTCAACTTTAGGTTCGCAAATAATTTTCTCTTCATCCGCTTGCTCTTCCACTGGATCATCTCTCTTTTCCACATCCAAGGAATTATCAACATCTCTTTTCTGGTGACATGCTCTTTGTTTCCGCAACTCAGCTTTTAATTCATTCACTTGCTTCTGCAAATCAACTAGCAATGATTGTTGATTTCTTGCTCTAAATTTCTCAAGTCAAGGAATCCTCAGAATCCATCCAATCACAAAAGTCATCTTCTTCTTTCTCTTCTCCATAATCAAGTCTTTAGAAGACAAATCTCATGCAACACAAGAACCTTGTGCAAACTACCTCACAGTCGGCACTCTGTCTACACAATCAAGAACTTCTTCACAAACTTCACCCAACTCAAGGTCCTGGTGCAAACTGCCTCATGTTCAGCGATCTGTCCGCACTCTCAGGAACTCCTGCTCTGATACCATTGATGACGAGCCACACCACCCGTACCAACTCACAACCAAAAATGCAATAATATGGAGACAAGAAAGACGACAAAATGCTTCATAAAACTTCCATTAATACTTGAAATTCATTAGAATATTCTCCAAATGGAAAAACTCCAAATTCTTACAATATAAGAGAGATTGCTCGCTAAGAGCTTCTACAAGAAATTACATCCGAAGAGCTTCTACTTGAAGAGCTTGTCTTGAAGAGCTTCTATTTCTCCAACTTCCATTAGAAGAGCTTCCATTTCTTGAACTTCTTGAACTTGATTACAAATGATAATAGGCCTTTCTTAAATAGGCACTTCTAACCCAAGACATTACAAACACAACCAATGTGGGATAAAAGGTAAATACAACTACCTTTAAATAAATATTAAATTCCCACCCAAATACAACTAAGCACCCAACAAATATTAAATGCATGATTTAAGGAACTTGCCACCTACACACCTCGATTAATGGAATGACAACTATTTTTATTATTTTCTATTTATGCCACCCATGCACCTTGAAAATAGAGATTCCTCTTTTCTCCACTTTTCCTATTTTCTATTTTTAATTATTTTCCTTCCATTTTCGTCACTTTCTCTCTCCTCTACAAATTTTTTTTTTTTTTTTTTTTTTTTTCTCTTTTTTTTTTTTTTTTTTCTCTAATAATTTAATTTTTCCATGCAAGATGCTCCTGCATCATCAACATAGAAGAGAAAGATTTGGGATTAGTGTTTGAGGAGGGATTTCCTTGGTCAATTCCTAGGTTGAAAATTAACTATAATTAAGAAATATAAATGTAAAGAAAATTCTTGCATGTAGTAGATCTGAATAATATCAAGTAAAATATATAATTACCTATGAAGATGCAATTGCCTTTGATATGTGATCATGTAAGTGTAATAGCCTTGACTCAAAGAAACCATAAGGAAATTAAAGAATCTAAAACATCATGTGTAGAAACATACATGCCATGGATGAATAATAAGATATCTTGAATGGATTGGAATGATGAATCTTCTCCATAGAGCCAAAATCCACTGCCACCTTAAAGGAAGAAGCTTGATGGAAGAAAGAGATGTTTGGACTTAAATGCTTGAAGATTATTACTTGAAGAAGGATGCCTTGAATATGTGTTTACTTGTGGATATCTTGACAATGAGATGATATGAAAATGAAGCCCCAAAGCCCCCTTTTATACTATTTTTTGGGTGGGAAAATAACTCAGGCCAAATGGGTAATGGTCACAAACTAATTAAACCCTCGAGGCCTTTTGAGTCTCAAGCTCCAAAACCATTGGGGACTAGTTCAACCTGGGTCTTGACCCAAGACTAGGTTATCCTAGGAGGACTAGGTTATCCTAGGAGGACTAGTTGACCTTGTTGACCTTAGTTGACCTAGTCTAGACTAAGTTGACTTGAATCAACATGGTCCTAGAGGTCCAATCTCAGGTGCCATAGAAAGTGATAGGAGATGATGTGGTTGAAACTAGAAGATGGTGATCTTAACATTAGATATGGTAAAAATTGTATCAAAATTACACCTAGAAGAACATGCCATAAAGAAAGAGATGATGAAGAAGCATGAAATGCAATATGAGAGGAGAAAAAGAGACTAAAACCACACTAAGGAGGGCTAAAAGATCTCAAAATGAAGTGTGCCCATTATAAGATAATTTCAAAAGTCATTATAAATAGGATGAAATTAGTGTTACAATCAGTTATCTCCCCAGAACTTGATGTGGATTTTCTTTTACAAAACCAATTTATGAAGGAATTTAATGGCTTGTGGAGTGATACATATTGTACAAAAATCATGTACAAAAAAGAATGCTTGTCAAATCAAACATAAAGAGATCTTATGCTGAGATAAATCATATATTTCTTTTGGCTATACTCTAGAAAATGGGTTTTGATCACAAGTGAAATGCTTGGATTGAATTTTGTATTGGCAACCCAATATTCTTAGTGTTGATCAATGATATCCCTCAAGGCTTCTTTGAAAGAAAAAAGGGCATTAGGTAGGGGGACCATTTTCCCCTTTCTTTTTTATCATTATGGAAAAATATCTAGGTATGTTAATCTCAAGTAAAAAGTTGGTGGGAAGCTTAAGGGGGTCAAGGTGGCTTTAAATGTTGATCATGTCTCACATTTATAGTTTTTGGTGACACACATCTCTTTGGTGTCTCATCCCTTAGAGAAAAATGAATGATGTGCACAATATTAGATACATACAATATAGCATCAAGAAAAAAAATTAACTGGCTAAAATTAGTCACCTTCTTCTTCCACATTTTAGGTTCAAAACAATGGGAGATAGGCAAAATCTTAGGCATTAGAATGTATATGTTGTCTGGTAAATACATTAGTGTTCTCTTTTTTAGAGGTGCAAGTTGTAGGAAGTTTATTTAAATTGTGATATACTAAGAGGATGGGTGAATCCAAATCACTAAAACTTTTATCCTTCAAGAAAACTTAACTATATTCACCACTTAATCCATCTCATGTATAGATAATGAACAACATAACCTTAAACTTGTAATGCTGAAATAAATCTAACTATTCATCACATCCATAAGTTGGAAATTAAACACATAAAACAAAATATTTTGGTTACCCAAAAACCCTCTAAGGTGAAGATAAAATAGGGGTGGGGATGATATTAACAAATATTCACTATTGTGGTAACAAAATTTGCCTATTAGGGCTACAAATGTGATCACTTGTGATGACCTCTCATGTGAGGAGTCTACCCTATTAAGAGATTTACAAGATTATTAAGTTTTCCTTGATTAAAGGATTTAAAACTTAAAATGAATTAAGCACTCTATTAAGAGATTCACTTAGGTCTGTTAGGACCACTCTATTAAGAGATTTACCCCGATTCACTTGCCAAAATGTATTAGTACCTAATCCTTTAGTTTGCACTCGCAATGTTGATTATGAATCTTCTCTTTCCACTCATCGATCTAATCTCCTATTTGATATATCTTTTCTCTACTCTTCACTTAGTTGCTATACTCTGTTACTTCAAAACTTTACTTGTAACTCCAAAATATAATTCCTTCACATGTGTAATCACAACACTTCATGTCATTGTGGAATAAAGTTAGGTTGTACTCTTAAATATACATTTGTAGAGTCTTATAGAACATTATCAATGATATGTTTCTTCCCTTTTTGCTTCTTAATCTAATTAGATAACTTTCCTTCATAGGGATCAGTGATCCACATCAAAATGTGTAACTAACTCTAGAAACATTTAATTTTATTTACATGTAAACTCAAAATAGTTTACCTCATTGTTTGTTTTATTCCAACCATTCTTGTTCTAACTATGTTACTCGGCACATATTGTATCTGACACTCAATCATAATTGTTCTTCCTACTGATGCTCGGCCTTAACTAGCTTGGCTCCTTCTATATAACTCGAGATAAACTCATTGATTTTTGTTTACTCAACATTCACTAAACTCAAATTTCATAGGGATGTTTGGTGACCATGGAATTTCTCGACTCGTATAGAGCTTAGTATATACAAGATTATCTACATCTTAAACAAATACATAACTCAACCTATGTAGAGTGACTCGGTCATAGTGATGACAGACCAACTATACCTTCTATATGATTAAGTGTTTGACAGTAATTGACAACAAAACTAAAGAGTTCAACAATCTCCCCCTTTAACATTAGTGGAAAAAATAATTTATCATGATTACATTATTACAATATAATCCAAAAATGATAGTACTCCCCCTATGTCTATGACTCATTCCATATAGGACTACAAAGAATCTTTACATTATACTTATGTACACATTATATATATTACATGATTCAAATAGTCTGATGTATCTTTGTCATACCTTTGTCTTTTGTTGCTCATTTGTTCTCTGAATGTTATCAATTTTTTGATCATTTCTTCTTCTATCCCCATTGATTTTTCACTCATGCTATTTGTTGGGTTTGGGAGGATGGAATCAAACCTTGTTTATCAATAAATGTCTTCTGGGTTTGGATGATCATGGAAAGAGCATGATACCAAGTGGTTCTAATTGATTCCTAAATTTGAATCTTGATCTCCAAATTTGCAACCAAGTCAATCAAGATATTAGCAGTAGAAAGATTATGTGGTGGTTGTACTAAATCCTTTGTTGAAGATAAATAACATTGCATTACCTCCAAATGAGGTACTAACATGGATTGTATGGAGACAAGTTTGGCCCTCATTTGACTATCTATTGTATGTAGCTTAGTCAGCCTCCTATGTACAAAGAATAGTTAATTGTAATGCATGGAACTTGATCTAGGAAATTGAGAGATAGAGTTCCTTGAAGATTTTATATCACTCTCAATCTTCTGAATGCTAGCTTGAAATTCATTTGTGAATCTAGGCACATCACAAAGAGTAATCTATAGATATTGGATTTTCTTCATAGTTTCTTCTAGATTCCGTACCAGTGCTAAGAGTTTAACTTTCCTCAATGCAATTATGCCAGAAACCTTCTCCAATGCTCACCCATAGTTTTCTTTTTCATTATATTTACCAAGCTCTTTTATGCCTATTTCATGCATGTGTTAGTTTCAAGGATATTGGATTTATAATAATGACATTATTTCATGACTTGGATTACATGTATATCAATAAATAATTACTTAGTTGATTATATTTCAAATGTTGATTGATGATTATGATTACTAGTGCATTAATGATGCTTTAATGGTTCTTAGTTAGTAAATGCAGTTGCTTTCATGATGATATCAAATGATGAGTATTTTGTATTCACAATGATGAGTTCTGATGTTTGAATATGTGATGATTTTTACTCAAGACTTATTATAGTACTTACCCCATACTTGCATGCGTATAGTATGTGTGTTTGTTTTACTTTTTGTCTAATGTATCTAATGTGGTTAAGGGAGTGAGTCATAGTTACCTGCTAGTCGGGATCTACACAATGTACCACTCTCTACCATTACTTTTTTAGCTTAGATATATATGTATATGTACATGCTCATCTTTTATGCAGATTGCAAGTACCAAGCATTGACTTCCCTCAATTATTAGGATGAGTGTGCCCTATCGCAATAACTCAATACTAAGAATGGGGAGATAATGTTCATGTCCAATCCTACTCATGACCTAATTACTTGTCTTGAGAAAGAGAACATGTATTTGACATTCCACCCTTTTTAAACCCATAAGTTTTTCTTTGTTGGTGTTGTTTACTTTTAGGTTTTGGTTAGGTTTGGTCAAAATTTGGTAATGTTGCTTTTATTTAGATTTGACTGTGTGATTTATTTGGTAAATGATTTAATTATAATATTTGAGTTAATCATATAATATTGAGAAATATTATTGGGCTAATGATCCCGGTGCTACGCATCAACTCCGGTTCGAGTCACACTAGGTTTACCACAAACCCTTTTGCCAATAGTGGCATGTCATGATGGTTAAGTTGTTGAGTTGTCATCCTTGCCATCAAGGTTCAAATCTAATGGGGATGAGGTCCCCCGTTTGTGGCCTCACTGGTTCATAGCTCCAGGTCAAAGCGTTTACCCCTCTTTAAATATATATATTTGTGTGTGTGTGTGTGTGTGTGTGTGTGTGTGTGTGTGTGTGTGTGTGTGTGTGTGTGTGTGTGTGTGTGAATATTTAATTAATTAAAAACTAATTAAATATATGCTTTAATTTAAAAGACTTAATTTGGAAGTCAAATTTGGAAAAATGGTTAAAGAGAAATTAGAATATGATTATATTTAATTAATTAAATATGTACTTCAATTTAAAAGATTTAATTTAAAAGTCTAATTTAAGAAGTTGGATAAAATGAGAATTAGTATATTAAAAGTTTAAATATTTTATATAATTTTATTATAATTATTTAATTAATATTAACTAAATTAGAGTTGTATTTAAATAAACAGCTTTAATAATTATTATTAATTTAAATGATAGAGTACACTTTAAATAGTGCTTGTATGAATTAATAAAGTGGAGGAAAGAAATATATAAAAGAATACTTTAATTAAAAAGTTCTTAAAGTGTGCATGAAAGGAATAAATAATAAAAGTTTATTTTAAGGAGAGGCACTTGCATGTTAAAAAATGAGAAACATTAGGTAGAGTTAAACTCTTTATTTAGAGATTCGAGTTCATTTCTACACACAAGTTTTGGGGAGGAAAATTTGGAATTGAAACAAAATAATTGTTTAATGTTTCAGAGGGTTTGTGTTTGCATGCATTTACCAAATTGTCTAGAATTTCAGTTATTAGATTGAGGTAGGGTTTGGGAACCCATTTGTTGAAATTATTTTGGAACATCTGTCTACCTTATGTCTACCATACTGTTGAAATTTATTTGTTGAGATTTATAGGATAAAATAAGAAAAAAAAAATGATTTGCTATTAAGAAATAGAATTGATTAATGTGTTGTTTGAAAACTGCAATTAGATGTAAATTGTAGAATCATGTCATTGAAAATTAATCTAGAAAACTCAAGATCTGAGCAACCAAAGAAAACTCAACATTAAATTTTAAAGAACAATGATTATTACCAGTTAGGGTTTGAAAGAGAATTATTTGAAAACTTCAATAGAAACCCTTACAAAGATTCATCAAGCAAAACATATAATTGCCTTCGATTTTTTAATATTGTCGGTTGAGAATCTTTCTGAAATACAAATGCATTCAAGATAGACAATAAAAAAATTATGATTGTGTGTTTTAGAAGATCTTAACCATGTGAAAACAAAAAATTACATAGTTCTATTATGTTCAAGAAAATTCATTTTTCAGATTTATTTTAATTATTTTATTTTATTTTTAAAAAATAATGATTATTTATTACTTTTGAAAATTTAATTTTTGGATTTATTATATTATTTTTCAAAAAAAATTGGAATTATTTGTTAACTCTAAAAATTACAAAATTATAATTAATTTTTTTTTTTTTAAAACTATTATTGTTTATTAATTTCAAAAATTAAATTAATACTACTCATTTAGTTATAAAGTGGATGTTGGTATTAAAGAATCTTTAAGTTTAGTTAAACTATTAGTTTCATATAAATGATTTTATATTTATTAATGCAAGTAAGAAATTAATAAATATATAATTGTGATTTAGTTATATTTTAAGAGAAGTTATAGTGGAGTTCATTATATAATCTTCTAGTTGTGAATATTTAATATTATGAGAGAAATTGTAAATAACTTAATTATAATTATAATTTTAAGTTTGAGTTGTCTATAGTTGCATCATGAATTAAAGGAAAAGTAAATATTCATATTGGACTTAGTATAAGTCAAATTAATATTTTGGAAATGAAATTGAGTAATGTTTAATATAATAATATACACTTATGTTATTAATTAAATCATTTATGATTTAAGATTATTTAAATTAAAAAACATGATTATATTGCATAGTATTTTATATACACAAAGAGTTTTGACATTTAAAAACTTATTGATTTAAATAAGTATATTATCATAACAATTTATATTAACATGTATGTTCTTACTTTATTTCTAAACACATCCTTATGACCCAAACTAAACAAGAGAAATTGATGGAATTAAATCATGTGGCTAAAAACTATGTATTTTCTAATATTATATTTATAGTCTTGTGATGTTTATTTTCGCGATGGTTTTTCTTTGTGGGTTGTTTAGTTGGCCAGGATAGGATGTGAACAAGAGGCATTTTTGATATTTCTTTTATGATTATTTGACTAGATGTCACGATGAACTTTATGATTTGAATTGAGATTTTTGTTTTATGAGCTTTATGCTATTGAGCATTTATGAGAACTTGGATTTTGAGAACCAATGTTATTTTTGGATTGCATGTTAAGGAATCAAATTCAATCAAAATTACTTTTGTAGTATGAGACATAATTTTGGTTTGTGAGTTTTAGGAATATAGTCTAGGTGCATGTCTATGGGAGTGGCTTGCAATGGGGGCTGGGGTCCAAAGTGGTTGCTAGGGTAACTCATTGTAATTTGTGTAACAAGTGATAACATAGTAATTAAAATACTTTCCTCCCCATGCATTGAGACAAATTAAAAAGATAAGTTAGAGATTTTTCCTTGTCCATGCCTTGAGTGATTATATAAACTAAGGATGAGAATGAGATGATACCTTGAGAGGTATAACTAGTCTCCTCACCTTCACGAGAGGGTATTCTGATTTTTCATAGAGTCACTGAGGGGCTGGGGTCTTGAGAGACTTTTGTGGTAACCTTACATTTGGCTCATGTGATAACACTCCATAGTATGTAGCCTAAGTCTCATTCATATTTTTTTTAATATTTGCCTCTAGTGGTGTACTTGTTGGATATTAATTTTGATGGTGTATTTATTGTGAGTTGTTACTCATTAATTGGATGTCATTTATTGTTGACAATTGACTTTTATTAATGAATTATTAGTTATTCATTGATGCTATTTTTATTGTTGGAGCTAGTGATTGTTGCTTTACTTTTATTGACAACAGTTGTTATATGTTGGTTATTATGCTTGTGACACTTGATATTGATTTGGAGGTGGTTGTATCTTTTTGGTTTTGATATTTATTTTTGTACTTGGTATTTGTATGTTGATTTATTACATGTGGTATTGGTATTACAATGAGTGTCCTTTCAATTTTGATTATCTCTTCTTCTTGCTTAGTTTGTGTTACCCTTGAGATAGTTTTGGCTATTAGGATTCCTTGTCTAGGATTATTTTATGATTTGATTATTTGTGTGTGGATTTTACATTATCTCTCCTACACGGTGGGAGTGAGAGCCTTATTAGGTGACCATGTAGTTGGGAGATAGTGTCTTCTTACCATTTGGGTCCCCCTTACATTGCTAGTTTTTGGATGCTCGTTGATAGAGTGGTACCATCATTCTTATTCTTATCTTGGAGACTTCTATTCATTTGAGGTACCTATGTATCATGCATTTTGAAATCCTAAGGGATATTGTATTGTATATTGGTGCACCTATATCTATTTTCACATACCCTGTGACATATGCAGTGGATGTTATTCATTAGATGTACTTTCATATTATTAGTTGTACTTATGCATTTTCTTATGTGATAATGTATATGTTATTTCTTTATGATCAAGAGACTTTGTACTTCAAACTTAAACTAATTAATACAAACTTTTTAATGTGATTCAACGTGAAGGAACCCTTGAGGAATGGAAATTGTATTTTCAATTTCTTATGTGTACTTGATGTGTTTATGTATGTATTTCTTGCACATTATTGCTATCTTATGTTGTTTAAACTTTTTTAAAAATAGTTTAGTAAACATTGTAACATATTAGGTTTATATCTCTTGGGTTCCTGAGAGTGGTATTACACCTTCTCAAGCACTTTCTTCTCAAAGTTCTTCTTTGACCATGCCATCAAATTTTCATTTGTCTCTATATCCTCAATGTTGACTTTTTCAACAATTTGTACTAACTGAGAGATAATAGGGTTTTTTTCATCAATATGATGAATATTAAATGCATAAAAAAAAATCTTTTATATCATACAACACTTGTTTCTACTGTTGTTCTCTCCTCATTTCTTCTTGTCTCTTCTTTCTTGCCAAGATGTCTTGCAAGATAACTATTTCCTCAAATGTGAGATTCTTCAAATCCCAATCTAGTAATTCAATTAATTCATCCAGGCTAATAGATTTACCTAGAGAACTTGTCTTTTTCTTCTTCCCTTTTCTCTATATAGGTGTGATGTTTCTCGACACAACTAAGGGTTGAGTGGGTAAAGGGGTTTCACCACTCGGTCTAGCTTGAGTATCAGTTCTAGAGGTAGCAAAAATAGCACTTGGCATGATTTATATTTAGGGACTTACACTTATTGCTTTCAAATTTGAAATCTAAAGTAGTTGGGGGTGAAATGTGAGCCCTCAAACTCAACTTTGTCAATGATACATTACTTTTATTTTCTTCCTTCACCTTTTGTTTTGGCTTAGTCTCCTTGTTTACCTTGGATAGAAGTCTAGAGACTTGTGGTCCTTTCTAACATGTGGTAGATTGATCTACCTTAGACTCTTTTCCTTATTCTTTCTTTTCTTCTAGTGCCTTAGTGGATTCTTTTCCTTTCTTTGGCTCCTTGGCATCAATTACCCATGTCTCTATTTGGGATGCTTATTAGAGTTGTATTTTTTGGATATGTACATTAAAGTCAACAACTTGGACTGGCATCTCTCCTAACTTAGGATAGTCCTTTGTTTTCTACAATACTAGAGTATTAGGTGTGGTTGACCAAATAGGGGATATGTTACCCTATTCTTGTGAACTTGGCACACCTGTGTCCTCTTCATGAGTATGTATATCCTCTATTGTGACAATGTCTTTCTCACTCTCCTTGACCTTTTGTAAAATAGCTTGTATTAAGGTCATTGTATACATCTTTCTCATTATCTAGTTTAGCATCACCAATTCCCTTACCTTTATCATCCTTATTGGTTTCCTTTTCAATTGTCAGACCAAAAATGGTCTTCCATATTAATTCACTTTATTTTACAACATCTTCAATCTTATGTTGTAAAACCAAAAATTCTCTATACTTAAGAACAAATTGATTCCTGTACTTCTCCAAAAAAATTATAATTTTCTTATTTGATAATTCAGGCATTATGTTTTCTAATGCTCCTTATCATATGTTCCTCTCATTATTTATTTCATGCTTCTATTTGGCCTCAATTATATTGTACAACTCATTAGGAATATTAGTACCTATCTCTATAGGTGTGGTCTTAAACTTTATGATCATGTCTAACATGGCTTGTTCTACCTTAGTCTTATCTTCTGCACTTAGTGTTCCATAATTTATGAACTAAAACCATATATGCTTGCAGAATTCCTAATATTGTCACATACATCGTCAATCTATTTGGGCTTTGTATGTATTGCAACTTGATAGTGAATAGGTTCATCTAACTTTGTCTTATCTACATCATATTTTTGGGCAATAAATTTTCTTCTCCTCTATTGAGGTTGACCTCTGGTGGCTAATAATTTTCTCTTTGAAATACTTGTGCGACTTGAACCCTCATTTGGTTTTGCTATCTTGGCAACTCCTTTTCTCAATGGTGGCTCAACACTAGTTGTTGTGGTTTCCCTATTTCTTAGTCTAATTGATACATGAGGAGAGATGGTTTTAGGTATTACTTTATTTATAGACTTCTTCACCTTAGTCTCTACAATTTTGACTTTCTTGGCCTTGTTTTCTTGCGGTGAAACAAGGGCTAGGGCTTTACCATTTTTCTCTGCACTTTCTTCCTCTTCCTTTGCATCATCACTTTCTTGATCTTCTCCAAGACCTTGTGTAATCATTAAAGGTCCTTCACCTTCATCCTATTTTCCTAGTTTCTCTTCTAGGTCTTTAATCATCTTCTTCCTTTTTCTATTAGATGAAGCAATCTTAACATCAATGGTTATCCTTGTCTTTTCTTCCTCATATTTTCCAAAGGGCTCATCCTTCACATCAATCTCTTCAACTACAAATACAATGATTTTTTCACTTAGAACATTAATATCAATCTCATATGCAAATGGTTTAATCTAGGCTACTCTTAGCTTAACTGTGTAAACATATGTGTAATACATGTCCACTAGAAAATACACATCATTGTAGTACTTCTTTACTAAGAATTTAGGAATCCTTTTTCTACTTCTTATCTTTTTTTTCAACTCATAAAAGTATCCATCTAATACATTCTTAAAATTATTTTCCAAATTTGCAATATATTCACTTATTTTCCTAGTAACATGTTTTCCTTTCTCCCACACAACATCACCAATTGTAGGAAAATAACTTTGAACATAAAATAATATGCACATTATTAATGATCCAAACTTGCACATTGAGTTTTTCACCTTTTGGATTGATTGAATATTGTCAGCCAATTGCAACCATTAGAGCTTAGACATATCACATTCATGGTCTTTCATCATAATCTTCCAAGCTTGGTCTACTACCATACATGGCACACTATTCAATCAGCTTGACTAGTAAAATTTATGTGCAATCAGTTGCATAGAGAAATCTATCAATGGATTTGTAATACTTGAAATTTTCATGCCATGTCCATTCCACTCATCCTTAGCATTTTCCTCAATGAATTATTTTCTCTAGCATCTCATGGTCTTCTTCTTATCAAATGTAGGATACCATGTGACCTTATGTATAATCTTATTTGTGATTTTATTTGGCCCATTCTCCAACTATAGTTCCATATTGTGAATTTGGCTCAACATTACTTTAATCCATTCAATTTTAAAGTTTCTCAAAAATATAGGACAATTTTTAACCCTTTCTTCTCCTCAATCTTGAATTCATCTTTCAAAATTCCTTCATCGCACAATTTTTGATAAGCCATTGAAATATTGTAGTCTCCAACTTCACTAATCTTACACATATAGTAGCTTTATACATCGTGTATTACAATAACCCTAGGTGGTATCAATGATAATGCACCCATTGAATTTCCTTTCATAGAAATGTTAGGAACATCTTTTTATTTAGGTAGAGAACAAGTGTCACTCTTCACCAATTGAACATTACTAGCCTCTTTTCCTTGATTCTTTATCAGTGATGTCAATCCAGGTGCCATGACTTCATGTAGGGTTTTAAAATTCTCTTCTAAGTAACTCAGAACTTCTAGCAATCAATGTTTGATTACACTTCACCAACAATTTTTTTCATAAACACCTTTAGAATTGCTTCATAATTCAATCAAATCTCTTGGACTCTCAAAATTTGAATGAAATGTGTGTAAAATATTTTCAATTTTTTACTATATACCTTCATTCATTCAAATTAGGGAGCTCATAAATGTTTTATACTTTTTTAGGTTGAATCTTGTTGTCTCATTCATTATTACACCTTTGTTAACTTGGTCTCTACTACACAACTTGGTTGATACTATTTAACTCTTCCAACACATCAACTCGGTCATTGTAGGCATTGAATCCATATTGTAAAGCTCAGTCAATAGAGATAGTATTATCGATGCTCAGCATTAACAATGTAATTGATTTCATTTACTCAGCTCTTTCCACAAATATATCCTGATGCATCTTATCTTATTTAGATGTGAACTTGGCACACTTTGTGTTAGGAACCAATGTATAATATGACTTTTGAATATGCAGTTCCTTACATACCCTTCTTGATCAATTTGAGTACAGAGTGATCACCTTCTCCACAACATTAGGTGATCTCACCTTCACTTATTCCACTACTTCTAGCTTCTACCTTCTTCTTCAAGGTTTGATTCATCTCCCTCTTTGTTTGTTCTACATCTAATTTTCCTTTTTCCTTGATATGTTCATTGTTTGGTGTTATTTCTTGGGTCCTACAGTCTTTGCTTATATGTCCATTCTTCTAAAAGCTAAAACAAACTAATCTTTCATTTAGCCATTTCTTGTAATTTCCTCTGAAGTGTGTTTTTATGCAATTTTATATAACATGGCCATATTCTCCATAATAATAGCAACTGTACCATGTGTTTTAATCCCAATTGTAGGAGTTATCTTTCTTTAGTGCATTAACTTTCCTTTTGGGTGTCCAATCATATTTTTCCTTTGACATGCACACATGTGCTCTATATCCATATTTTTTGCAATAGTAAAAATATAACTCAAATCTAGGTGCAATAGGTGTGTTGTTGACCTTTGATCTACATTCATGTGCTTGATGTCCTTGTTTTTTGCAATTAAAATAGTTACCAATAAACTTAGGCTTAGGATTATGCTTACCAATCTTTCTTCTATAAATGTTTTCTATCTGTCCAAGTTTTCCATAGTGATAGCATGTAGGTTTTCCTTTTATTTTTGCATTTCTTTTTTCTCCACTCTTGGATGATTCTCCTTCTGCAATAGATAAGTAGTGCTTGATATATCCTAGTCCAAAGGTGTCACTAGGTGTTCTTGCTGATCTCATCAATTCTTCAGAGTTTCTTATAGCTTCACTAGGTTTGTTCAACCTTTCTAAGAGTAACTAAGAGGGGGGGGGAGGGGGGTGGGTGGTGAATCAATTACCACAAAAATCAATCTACAGATCCTTTAGATTTCTTAAGAAACTAGTAATTGTTGTCACTCAGTAGCCACACAGAAAAATGTTGTAACTCAATAGATGTATGTTAACTTATTACTGATATTTAAGTATTCACAAATATTTAACATGCATGCATAAAAGAAATAAGATGAACATAAGAGACACCAAATTTAATGTGGAAACGTAATATGGGAAAAACCACCAAGTAACTAGCTACTGATTTTCACTCTTATGAAGTGAGCCCTGTTACGAGCCAACCCTGTTAAAGGTTACAAAACACACAATTAGGTATGACCTTGTTAGAGGATTTGATCACCCTACTAGGAGTGGCCTTGCTAGAGGACTTCAGAACAATTCAATAGAACTGTCCATCTTGTTAGAGATTTTACAAAAATGGCTATTAAACCAACTCTGTTAAGAGATTTAGAAATCACTGCTACAATTGTGTGAAAGTAACAATTAGGTGACCTGAATGAGATGCAACTAAACTTTTCTGATACAGATCTCTGTTCTGCTTCACTAGATCCTCACTGATCAAATATAACATTTCTACTCCTCAAGGATATCTGTTCCTTCTTCAAAATTCAATCACACTTTCCTCTTCACACAATCAACTCCCTTGCATACTCACTCATTACAATTTAGAATTCACAACTTGACCTTTTATTAATACCTTAAAAATTATCAAGTTGACTCATTTACAAGTTACATTTACCAATAATCATTACATCAGTCAGCTACAAACATTACATGAAACAATTAAACTTAATTTCCCAAAATAATGAAATCCTTCATTGGCTGACCCTGCTCGGTAAACAGTACTCCAGAAATGATTTCTAGTGTTAACCAACTAAAGCTCAGTGAACACTACAAATTCTAAAAAATCTTTTGGAGACAAGGTGAACTCAGTAAACACTGACTTTCCTTTGCTGACCTTGTGAGCTCAGTAGAAACTAACTTTTGCCATAGAATCCTTTGACACCTGAGTGAGCTTAATAGAAACTATTTCCATAGTGTAACTTTTAAGAATGCTCGATAAAATTTGTAACTCACTTTGTTGATCAACTAAGCTTGGTAGACTCTATTTGATAACTAATATGACATTTATGTAACATCAAAGACAACACACAATTGAACAATTGTATCCAACAATCTCCCTCTTTGACATTTATGGAAACACAACATGTCATAGCAAATGAAATTTGAGAACAAGTCTTTTTCTGACAGAATATTTATCCCTCTTAGATTTTATGTCACAAACTTCTCAAATACAGTAATCTCCCTCTGTGAAGGAATTACATAACTTCTTTTCAAATAGCAAACTCTTCACAAAAAAATTCAAATTTTAGAAAGATATGACAATATAGTCTCCCTCTTTGACAACACATGCCAAAGACAACACAAACCAAATTAGTAACAGTGTACCTTGAGTACTTATTCATATGCAATGTTCCAATGATTATGTTGCATCAACTAAAAAATCATTAACTTGGTACCTATTGATGCATCACTAAAATTTTATTTTAGTGAGCTTCAGATAGGGGAATGACCCCTAATTTACCTCTTAGATACAAGAATGCATCCTTAGGTAATGGCTTAGTGAATATGTCAACATTTTGTTCTTTTGTATGGACATATTCCAATCTAATCTCCTTATTTTGCACCAATTCTTTGACAAAGTGATATTTTATTGCAATGTGCTTGGCTTTTGAATGCATTACTGGATTCTTAGATATGTTAATTGCACTTGTATTGTCACAAAACATAACAACAAGGTTCTTTGATTTCCACCGACATGTCTTCCAATAATTGATTAAACCAAACAATATTAGAAAAATTTACTGATGTTGCAACATACTCTACCTCTATTGTAGACTAGGAAGTGCAACTCTGATTTTTGCTTGTCCAAGAAACCAACCTCTTTCCGAGAAAGAATGCCCCTCCACTTGTACTCTTTCTGTCATCAATGTTTCTTGCCCAATCTGCATCAGTAAAAACTTTCAAATCTAGATTACCTCCAAATTTGTACCATAATCCATAATCTTTAGTGCCTTTCAAGTATCTCATGATCCTTTTGATTTCCATCATGTGATTTTCTCTTGGTTTTGCTGAAAATCTTGCCACAATTCCAATTGCAAGAGCAATATCTGGCCTTGTATCAACTACATACTACAACTTTCCAATCATTGATCTATATAATGTTTGATCTACCTCTTTTGATTCATCATCCTTGGTAAACTTTAGTCTAGTACACATGGGTGTCCCAATTGGTTTACAATCTTCCATCCCAAACCCTTTGAGTATCTCCTTGATGTATTTAGATTGAGTGATGTAGATACCATTCTTATCTTGCTGAATTTAAAGACCAACAAAGAATTTAATCTCACCAAACATTGACATCTCAAATTCCTTGTTCATTTTCTCTAAAAATTCTTTGCATCAATCATCATTTCTTATAAAAAAAAGTATCATCCACAAATATTTTTTCCAAAACAATCTTGTTATCTGGTCCTTCCTTGATATACAAGCTACTATTATCATTAGTTCTTTGAAAACCAATCTGAATAAGATAGGTATGCAATCTTTCATACCATGCTCTAGGGGCTTGTTTCAAACCATCCAATGCTTTGTGTGATTTTAAAACCATGTCTTTCTTGTCTAGATCAACAAAACCTTCACGTTGCTCAATGTAGACTTCTTCATCCAGAATACCATTGAGAAATGAAGATTTGACATCCATCTAATATACCTTAAATCCTTTGTATGTAGCATATGCAAGTAGGGTCTTTACACCTTTCAATCTTTCAATAGGGGAAAAAGTCTCTCCATATCTATTCCTTCTTCTTAAGAGTATCCTTTACATACTAGTCTAGCTTTTTTTCTTGATACCTTACCATCTTCATTCAACTTATTTCTAAATACCCACTTAGTTCCAATCACATGCTTATCTTTAGGCCTAGGTACAAGAGTCCATGTTTTGTTCTTCTCTATTTTCTCTATCTCTTCATTCATAGCCTCAATCTAACTTTCATTTTCTAATGCATCTTTGACATTTCTAGGTTCAAAATTAGCAAGTAAACAAGTACCTTTTAGCTTACTTCTTGTCATAGTACCTTCAGATTTGTCTCCAATAATCTGATCTAGTGCATGATGTCTCTTGAAATACTTGGCTAATATAGGTGCCTCTTGATTGATTTCCACTGTCTTCATTTTGAGTTTCAATTTCTAGCTCTCACTAGTACATTTGGTTTCATTTTTTGACCTTTATTGGTCGAATTTTCAATCCAATTTTTGACCAAATTTCAACCAACTTTGACCAACCCATTGGTCGCTAGGTCAAAAACCTACCAAAGCCATTTTGTAGGTTCAAACAGGAATTGGTCAAAATTTTGACCAATGAAGGTCAAAATTTCAACCAACAAAGGTAGAAAAAAATTTGCATGTTGGTGGAAATTTCGACCAACAAAGGTAGGAAAAAATTTAGGCGTTGGTGGAAATTTTGACCAATGAAGGTGGAAATTTTGACCAACAACTAGGTGTAAATTTTTTTCAGGCATTCTATAAAATAGTTCACAAGTTTTGCCTATGATATGACATTTTACATGCATCCTACACTCTCTCATCCAGCTGATGATGGATTACTCAGAGTGATTTGAAACCATGATTCTAAAAAACACACACAATCAAATCCAAAATGAACTTGCACTACAAATGGATTGTGGAAATCTGTTATTGTTAATTTTGTATGCATGTCTACTAGGAAAAATATATGTTTAAGTTGTGATTGTCCTAGTAGACATGCATGCAATTTTACCAATATCATATTTCCACAATCCATTTGTAGTGCAAGTTCATTTTGGATTTGATTGTGTTTTTTAGCATCATCATTTCAAATCACTCTACATAATCCATCATTAGCCGGATGAGAGAGAGTGCAACATGCATGCAAAATGTCATCATACACAAGGCATGTGAACTATTTTTTAGAATGTGTGAAAAACACCGACAGTAACTAATATGAAGAATATATAATTAGTTATATGATTGAGACAAATTATGTATTAGTGAGTTGGTCAAAATTTTGACCAAAAAAATTTTGACCAATGGGTTGGTTGAATTTGGTCAAAAATTGGGTCAAAAATTTCACCAATAAAGGTCAAAAAATGAACCCAACTGTACTAGAGCAAGTATGCTCGCCAAGTTGACTCTTTGAGTTTGGTCACCAAGTCACCAACATAGATATTATGCTGAGTTATTGATAATATATTCTAATGCATACATTCAAATGAAAAATATGAAAATAAATAAGTGGAGCAACCTCAGTTATTTACCTTTGGGAACACCCAGTTTAGAGAAAACTCTAGTGCATGTTCTTGCTCTATTGCCTACCTTTCTATGCAATAGTGTTCTCTCTCACATGTGGGGATAAGGAGACAAGAAGGCTCCTTTTTTGTCTCCTTGGCTATGCAATAGTTCTGCAACACCCTGCCCCCCCTCCCTCTCTATGCAATAGTTCAGAGGTATAATCCACATTTGAAATGTGGAAAGTTACCAAATTTATTCTAGTTTACTCTCTTTTGTTCTTTTTCACGTAACATGAGACCCTATAGTAATGGAGTCATGTTTCCCTAGCACATGATCTAATTCATCATTCAATGCAAGACCCTGACCGAGAAGCTCCTGGTCCCTACATTAAATTTGAAATAAAGGTGAACCAACTAGATAATGGACTAATAAAACATGTTTTATTGCTAGTGAGAAGCATTAAAAACTAGTTCAATTTCCATTTGTAACCTTGGGCAGGGTCTTAGAAACATGCTCGCATTGAACCTTTGATGTAAAGGAGAAGTACACAAGCTCACAACCCTCAGGAAGGCTTTCTTAGATAAGAAGTTTTTGAGCAGACACAAATCCTCACTAATAATGCTACTGCAATTTTCTTATTTAAATCCAAACAAAGTTGTATTATCTTGGGTAGAGGAGACTACTATTGTTTATGGTTAAGGATCCTTTAGGTCAGTAGAATCACATGCAAACTAGATGTGACATTGTAGTAAGAAAACTGTAATAAGAGCTAGGAGCTTGCCTAGTGATCAGGGCTTTAGACTGGACACTGCATGAAGCATTTGTAGGCATTTGAGTCTCAAGCATCACCAGCTCAAAATCAAACTGAAAAGGAAACTTGGCGAATAAAACTAAATAAAAATAATCTTCTTGAGTAAACGTCAACATTGTATGAACAATACCATTACAATGCACTATACCTCAAACAAATAATTAACTTATAAAGGGGCATATGTATTTGTTTAGATTAATCATAGAAGGTTCCATGTGCTTCACAATTTATTGAGTAAAACTTATCTCCAGAAAAGCATTCACAATCATACCGGCAGTAGAATGATCAAACACATAAATTAAGGGTGTCCCAAACCATGATTCTAATTCATAAACTGAAGGGGAATGTATTGTGTGTAATCCTGCACTCAAAAAAAGAAGCCTTCAACTACCTAACAAAATTATAAGAGATACAAAATTATGTTCTACAAAGCACTTAACATTATATGTAACCTTTTTAAATACCCATGATACCAACATTCCAAGATGATATGCTCTTAGTATCCCAGTGGTTATTGAAAATTGTAGATGAGTCGAGTAACAATGAATCTCATATTTAATTTGCATAAAATAGGAAGGACAGGAAAATTTTTAATAGTATTCTTCAGATCTTAAATTACACCAAACAAATTTGCATAAAATGCCAAGCAGCCCCACTGCTTTAATATCAACATTTTCTCAGCAAAAACCCAGAAAAGCTTACCTCTACATTCCTTATTCATGATTCTAATGATGCAAAGTAGTCTTGTTGTTGGTAGGTATAAACTAAAGTCTCAAGGATACAATGTTGAAGCAGCTTCAGAAAGATTGTCCGAAGCACATGATATGCTCAGGTTGAAGGAGCTTTGAGATTCATTACCATAGTTGGGAATGGGCTCATATTCAATCTTTTGAAGATTGAAGATGAGCCCATTCCTGAGTGTAGTAATGAATCTATAACCTTGACACCCATCTCTTTGTAGACTTGCACACAGGCTTCAGAATATTGATGACACAATTCATTTGTCCGTACTATTGGAGGAAAAATACTACTGTAGAATCCAAAAAAGTTAGGCCAAATAGGTAGATTACAAAAATGAAATTGTGAACCATTACACACACACAAGAAGAATAGTACCTTGAAGCACTACTAATCAAATCTTCATTAACAGGTGGGCAACTTTAAAAAATCAAGCATGTCAACTCTAAGAGGTCCTGATTAAAGAGGGTTGCTGAACTGCATCCTAGGTGAGCCAAAGCAATACATATATTAGACTAAGAATATCCAACATTTGCATATAGAGCAGCTGCAACACCAACTTCCATATCGAACACATGAATTAACTATTGAAATGCTAAAAAGTAGATGACCTCACCTCTATGGTAATCATATTATGGTTTTGCTACTTTGTGAAAAAACAAGCCATGACATTGAGATATAATTTACAATTATCTATAGAAACGAAGTAGGATGAACATAAAAGATAGAAAAATGTAAACTTTCAAACATAATTTTTCAGCTTAACTAGTGCTTCCTAGATCAAAATCATTGGAAATGCCACCTATTAGAAGATATATGGCATACAATACATAATTACAATACAAACCAACTAAAGTCACTAAAAGTAGCATGATGAATGGGATACTAAACCTATTAGTTTTTGCATTAATTTCTTAAGGATTTTAATTCCATGAGGGGGAGACCTATACAGCCTAAAGACTTATATTCATTCCATCTAATGTACACTTGTCAAACACAGCAAATTCACTACCATTGTTATTATAGCATTTTGGCATTGGCTTATGTAATTGAACTAGTAAAAGTGATTTCAAACATTTTTTCCCATTTCTTCTACACCTTCTACACCATATATTTTACATAGTAGGAAGTAAAAGAGGCCTTAAAACTAGGCAAGACCATTTTATGAAGTGTATTTAAAAAAGGTTAACAAATAGAAAAGCTGCAAGTTATTCAAGTTTGGTCTTCTTTGCTACATGTAAAGGCAATTTGGGACTTCCTTTCACAAACTTCTAATTGGATATATTAACTAAAACATGTCCCCTAAGTTGTACTTGATCTATTAGCACACCCCAAAACATATACTCAATAGGATTACCACCTGAAATGATCATGTTTCCTCATAACAGTTGCTTGGGCATGATCTATTGTTGAAGTAAGTTGTCATTATCTTTGAGATGATGCTATAGAACAATTAAAATTTCCAGGGCTACCATCCTATTCAGGAGTTGAGAAATCGAAGGTTGTTTATTAAAGAGTTATAGCACTTTAGTCACAAAGAATAGTGAACCAATAGAGTTGTTCCCAAGCTTTTACTTGTTTTGATACATGGTATGTGGACTTGGTCTCTAGGACCAGCAATGGATTCCACCCCTTCCAATCACCATTTTTAGCTTCTCTTATTTGTCATTGGGAAGTAACCAAATAAAATGAATGATAGTGTTTAACATATGTTTTAACCATCTTGCCTCAGCTTTTAAGATGTAGAACTATGAACAGTGTATTAAAACATGAAATTTCAATCACTATGGTACATAATCTGCATCCAAATGTAAATTATGTGTTACTACTAGATTTGGACATCACTAATCTATAAAAGATTATATATTAAATCTTTCCTCTAACCTATTTAGGTAAAGCACTTTTAATATAATTGTACATCTCTTTTCTTAGCCACATTCTCATCAATTTCCTAACTTTTAAAAAAACCATATACAAACAGTAAGCTACAAAAAACATTATTGTGCCATTTTAATTGTATGGACCTCCATTGTCCTTGTTTTATTGTTACCTTACCTTGGGCAAGTAACAACAATAATAATTCCTTATTTAATAAAAAGAAAGAAACTATATTAATGTTTATGAATGACCAGATAGATAAATAGAAGTCTAGTCAAAAGTATAGCCAATAATGATAGCAGAAAGATGAGTGCCTAAAGTATCTTCGACTATGTTGGGAACTATAAGAAACAGATATATCAATTTCAAATGCTATCATTATAGAGAACCAATATGGATATGTGTCGTCATTAAATCCATACTTTATAGTAGATCTTATTTTCATCAAATAAAATGCAAAAGAACATTTGTCTTTTTAAAACAATATATTACTAGAGATTACTTGTAATCCATTATTCTAACAACTGGAGGGTCTTCATCATGGGATAAAATCACCTACATAGTATATAGACACTAGGTTATCATACAAGTGAATGTATGAAGTATTATTTACTATACAAAACATTTAACACTACCACTATATTGAATTTTGAGATATATCATAGGAAACCTATGAAGTAGCTTCATTCACAATGTATAGTTGATCTCCCATGGAAAGCAATAACCAGACACTCCAAGTTAAACTTACTATTAAATTATTGAACAAATCTATCTAATCTCTAAGGATTGTTTAAAAATTTAAAGCTGAGAAAAAAATTAGAATGAGTATGGCTATTGAAAACTTGAACAAGATATAGGTATCGAGTATTTTTTTAGGTCCAAGAGAAACATTCAACCACTCATTATGCCTTCCTTTTAGTTACAATAAATTTTAGAACCCTCAATAAATCCTTGATTTCTTGGATATATATCATGGATGGTGAATATTTGGGGCTTATTTATTGTAACTTTCAATGTCATGGGTTTACAATTTGTGATAATTAAGTGATAGATCCACTGAAAGGGTGAAAACAAAACCCACATATCAATAGAGCATTGTAGAAGAACTCCAAGATAATTAGTCCAAGAATAATTAGTAATAGCAATAGATGATTTTATTTACTAATTATAATGAGAAAAAGAAAGAGATTAGGGTTACTATGGTCCCTGATGAGCTGAGGAAGGACTGGATTCATCACACCCCAGTGGCTAGCGAAATCCCATTTTTGCTAGTAGCAGTGTTCTTGCATCCTCCGTCTCCACCTCTAACCACAATAATTTCAGTCAGAAATCCATTCTCCATGAAATTCATAAGCCTCTCAATGAACCTCAAAATCCTTTGGATGATAGATTTATTGATATCCATAACCTCGTGATTCCATATTGTCAAGATGGGAAATCGATCATAAATGCTCTACACAAAAATCACCACTTTGAAATCTAAAATCCACATATCCATCTGTAAGTGTGAAAAAAACAACTCATTTCCATTCATCATCATTTGAAAATTAATGGTCTTCATTCACATTCTAAGAGCCCCAAAATACAGTCGATCACATTCACCAATTCTTGTGCTTGTGCAGCTCCTGCGCGCTTTGTGTACAATATCCTCGATTGCATCATCTGTTCATCAGTACAGCTAATGACCTAGAGAGGTATATTATTTCACATTCAAAATATGTTCTCAATTTCCAAAAACATGATAAATGTCAAAGATAGTATTGGTTAGTGTGTTTAACTAGAAATCAAGATACTCCAAAAATAAAGGACATTATACACTATCAATGCAAGATATAAAGGACATCTTTCCATTTCAGATCATCAAATAGAAAAAAATGATCAGTTTGTTATAGTAACATGCCTATTAACACTCTAAACAAGGCATTATAGGTCCAGAGGATGTATGAGGCTCTTCTAATTTTTCCCAATAATGTGTTTGGAAAGAATAACTTACTTCCATTGAAATGATGTACCCCAATCTTTGCAAGCATAGCATGGTACTCTATTTTTTATCGATGAAGAGGAGGGCAGTTGTTTGCAATTATAATAAGCTTTCCTACAAACCAATAAAACATATAGTGGTTAGTAACCTATCATTTACAAAAGAAGTGTACTTAGAAGCCATACTCATTACATCTGAATATCCCATTCTCTTCAACATTTGGACATGCGCAAACATAAATGTAAATCCCATGAACGATAAGTTCTCAACACTTACCACATAGCTCCTAAGATCTCAAAGTACTTAATGTTTAATTCATCTTTAAAAGTACTTAACACCATAGCTTTAATAGTCACTAGATTACATTCTATAGATGATTAGCATAAAATTCATTTTGAGAAATTCATATCCCTAAAACAATTTCGGGACTAAATAAATTTATATATTTGAACATGATTTCTTTAAAAAAATTGTTGGAACATGAATACAATAAAACTGTATGATAAAAGCTTAGTATAACCCATCTTGAAAATGTTGAAAATTTTGTGTGCTGAAGAATACTTACAACAATGGAACCCTTGAAAAATTTACATGTATTTGATGTCCAAGCTATAAACAAAAAATTTGGAACAATGGATCCATATAAATAATAAAATATGAATGTAGAGATCTTACCAAGTCATGGACTAGATCAAAATTTTCCCAGCCAAAAGGGATCATCACTTTTCCAATCAAAAATATCCTCATTTCCATCTCCACTTTGATTAAATAAACCTTGCAATGATGAGCCTATCTGCTTGGCATCAAAGCAGTCAATGAAATTAGATGTGCTTTGTGCTTGAACCTCCACTTCTTCACATCTCTCTCCCAATGTAGAACCTATCAGGAACTGGTGACCACTCTTTAAGGCATGATGTGATCCCTGTGTGTTATTACTCTATCAGTGAACATGTATTATGGTTGAAACTCAATGTTTTGTACTTTAAAGAATCTTGAAAAAAATCAGTCAGTTCTAATCAAAAAGATACTGAGACATAACAATCAGTGATAGGAACATAAAACCTACAATCTATATTCAGTATCCATTTTCCTTCCAAGATTGCCATCAAAAATTTCAGTGTTCTTCTACAAGCACCATTTGCATCAGTAGATGCAATTACATAGGTTGCGGTTGGACTCCACGGCTTAGAGATAGTCGCACCAACAAGATTTGCAAAATTGTTTAGAGTTTCCTGCATTTAAATGAGATTTTTTTATTGATAGAAAATTGCAATAGAATTTAAAAGAAACATCATTACTATAACAATTTGACACTCATTATATACCTTTTGGGTAGTGTCAAGTGTAGCACTGCACAAAACCCACTTGCAAGATAGATCTAAAGGCCATGTCCATCTTTGCCTTGGTTTACAACCTGCAAGTATACTAGCAGAGCTTTGGTTACCTCTATAAATGTCAAATACATGATGAGACAATATCAGCACAATCAAACAGAACATGAGAAATTCAAATAACTCTTTATTGCTACTTCTCAAAGTAAATTCAGCAATGACCTGTAGGGTAATGCCTTTGTAGTAATATTTTTCCCCCTTGTATGAAGAGTGATATCTTGCTTCGTGGCTTTAGGCTTTCTCTCCTTTGGAAATTTGTGTGATGCATGAGCAAGGCATAGCATAACATAATCATCCTGTAGGCACCAACACAATCAATCAACAACAATTCAAACCTTAGTTTATCTTGTACAATAATGCAAAAAATACTTGTACAGGTTTGCAGCCAAGTGAAGGCTAGCTTGAGTTTCTTTTAGAGATAGCCCTTGAGGATACACATAGTCAATGTGGAAAGAATTAGGTTCTTTATTTGATAGACGCATGTAGGAAAGCTTTGAAGTGTTGGGAGATGCATGAGTGTTGGAAGAAGTGGATGTTGTAATGGAGCCACTACTAGACATAGCTTCATCAATGTAATCTTGCTCAAGAGAAGTATCCTCAGCACATGAGTCACTAGAGGTTCCAAGATCAACAGTCTCATCGTCAATGAGATCTTGGATTTTATGTTTCAGCTCTATACAATAAAAAGTAGCATGGTCATTAGATTGATGATAAGCACAATAATCATCCAAGAAAGGATTTCCATAGGAGCTAGACTTAGGCAACATGATGATCTTATTGCCAAGAAGTTTTTGCAAAGTGTCATCATAAGAATTTTCCAAGGGAGCAAAAGTTTTATTAGAAACATGTTTAGGATCTTCTTTTTGTTTCTCAAGTGAATATAATGCATTAATTTCTTCATCATTTTCTTGGTCAAAGATAAGTTTATCATGATATTTTGGCCTAGGCTCAAAGGAGGTATCACTTGCTTTCTCTCTAAGGAGGTCTTTAGATCTAGAAGATGAAGATATTTGATGTCTTGAAGTAGAGCATGTAGACCTAGAAGAAGAGGATGACCTCAAAGAAGGTGACTCACATGCATGTAAAGACCTTAAGGAAGATTCATGTAATGATGCAATCTTCTCCTCTAACCTTTTTTCAAGTTTAGACTTCATTTTTGTCATGCGCTTAGAGAAATGAAGGTAAGAAAGATCGTTTGTCTCTTCTAGTTCTTTGTATTGTGCATATAAATCTTGAAACTCTTTAGTGACATGGAGGATATCACAATCATCTAGATTTGGTTGAAGTTTGGTAGCACAAGGTTTAGATCCCATAGTTTTAGATGCAAAGCCAAGCATAAAATAGTCTAGAAGATAGCTTGATGTTGAAACTATAGGAGGTAGAGTGTTCACTTGCCAAGATATTAGAGAGAGATTAAAGCAACTTGTCAAACAATATGTCCAAGAAACTTACGACATAAATGACTCAAGTCAATAGCTAGGCAAGATGCCCAAATAGCCAAATAGATAGAGCAAGTAGGGTGACAAGTGAACAACTCTCCAACCCAAGAGTGTAGTCAATAAATCAAGGTAACCATTTTAGCAAAAGGATAACTAGCAAGCATGCATAGACCACGAAGACAAAAAGACCAAGAGCACTAAGACCAAAGAGCCACTTTAAGCATGTTTAAGAACTAGAGACAAAAAATAAAAATCAAATGATGAGACTCCCCTTAGCAAGCAACAGAAAAAAATGTTTGCATTTGATGTTTTGACTTGGTTGACAAAGTTTGACAATAGTTAATAGCATAGCAAGTTTGATATTCAAAAGCAATTTCTTTCCAAGCAAGATAGTGACACATGAAGTAGTCTTCAAACAATCAAGCAAGGGACAAAGAAACCTTCCATGATACAAGCATATCTGAGGTCTCAAAAGAATTTCTTAGAATTATCGTCATGTGTATGTTCAAAAGATTTTCACAGGTATACCACATTCGAGAACACATCAAGCAATAACTACCTAAAGGACATGGTTCATTACTCAACATCTTGGCCCACGCTTGATGCTCCTTTGCCTCACACCAAGTGGTTTCCCACAAGAGATATTGGCTTTTTCATGGAAGTGCCATAAGCACAACCAAGGGAACACATATGGTGAGTGTAAATCTTGGGGTGATCTGGGTAGTCCACTAGGATCAATCCTTGCACCAAGAAGTTGACCGGCTAAAAAAAGTAGTTACAAACTTATGGTGTTTAGATAGGGCTTTCGTTCATAGTGTTCCTCTTGCTCCCAATTACGGGACACCTCACCTTGCAATGAGTAACCGACCTCGCGATCACAAGAGTACCTTAAAAATACTTGTACAGGGCACAAAATTTCATTTCTCACAATATCCCATCTGCACTTTGAGTTAGATAGTGCACAAGGAACATGAAAGCTCCTGTGGCACTTTGTAAAATAGCAACCAAGAGCTGCCCCCTTCAGTCCACATATAGTGCACTTGATTTTTGTGCCTTTGGACATTTCCATCTCGAGATTCATTATACAATCACCTTTGAAGTAGACAACTAGTGCCCTGAAATTGGTGCAAAGAATTCCAATATATTTCAATCAATGTTAAATATGTTTACAGGTGCTAAATTAATGGACCACAATATAGGTCAACCCAAAGGGACACTAAAAGAGAGTATTAGGCTACAAACTTAGCAGTCAATGTTAGATCTTCAAAAGAATGAAACTATACTCTTTCAAATCCTCACCATTCAGCATAGAACTTATGCACATGCACAACATTTAATGACATCTCTTTTGCTTTAGTTACTACCCTTCCATTCTTGTAATGCATCATTTGACCTGCAGCCTGGAAGATTGCAACATTAATATGCAAGTTGGTACTACCATGAACTAAAATATGTGGATGTTGGAAGAAAATAACCTAAATGCTCTCACCTCTGAATTGCCAAATATTTGACAAAAAGCATAGACAACTTGATTCTTCAATGTGATAGAATCACTTCCTAAACTATTTCCAAGGGCTTCTAGTTGTCACTCAATTGTGTTAGCTGGTATAGTTGTCTCTAGATTGCCACCACTGATAATGTTTCCAACACCATTTTGACTCACTTGCGCTAAATTTATAGTTATATGTTCATGTACTTCATCCTGGGCAGTGCTGGGAATATCCAATGGATGGTGGCCTTCCTGATCCTTAACTTTTGTGTCACTATTTGTTTTTGATACACAACTATTAGTTGCAGGCTTACTTGTGGACAAGCCAAATATAATGTCAAATATGTTAGCTGTTGTAAAAGCAAACTCCTTATCTAAATCTGGCCGAGACTCATCAACACCTATGCTAATAGAAGAATCTCTCACATGAGAGAATCCTTCATCATTAAGATTCCTGCCACTACTCCTTTTAGGCTTCCTCCCTCTCTTCTTCTTGCCAACTGCATTTTCACCGGCTGTTTTTTCCTTGAGCTTAACATTTCCATTTTTCTTCATTTTATGGAAAATTTGTTCATCACTATTCAAAAACTTAACCTTTTCTTTCCTGGATGGTTTCTTTGGCATAACTTCAGCTCTAACATTAGCATTTTCACTACTGTTTTCCTTTTCCTATTCCGTTTTTATATCAGATCCATTTGCACTTTCAACAATAATAATTGGAATAATTTCATTGTGGCTCTTGTTTACACCATTGACAAGTAATGCATCATCTCCTTCCAATGACTTGGATTCCATCTGAACAATCTTTGATTCTCTAGGAAATTGCATTGAAGATGAGTTTTGATGAATCAGACACTGATAAAAAATTAAAATATGATAAGTTCTAACATAAAGAGCCTAAGATAAAACCAATAAACAGAGGTGCCTGTTTTTTTCTTGGGGTAAAGTTGAGCTTGAGTGAGCAGGGTCTCTGAGTCCATTCAAACATCTCACTATCAAAGGTTTCAGGAACTGTGATGCCAATCTCACATCCATCCCGTATGAGAAGTCAAACATAGCCACAATGTGGGTAAGGCACAAATGGGTTTTTTCATTTATCAATACCTAATAAAATACACACTACCAAAGTAACTACATTAATGAGAAAATACAATACCCATTGTGTTTCTAAAGCACATTGATATCCTCCTCCACAAAATTAAAAACATTACAAAGCCCAATGTTTTAGAGAAACTTGGCTAAGTCCATACTCATTTCCATTGATTAGAAAAACAAAGATAGAACCACGAGACATAACACTGGAAGTAGGGAAGAGTCTACTCACATTTTGAACCTCTTGATGGTAACCTTCATCGTCAGAATCCTTGAGATCACTAAAAGATGGACACACAGAGGGTGATGCCTATGTAGTTTGAGTGAACTGAGTGGATTGAGAATTAGGCATCTGAGTGCCATCAACTTCTTCAATCTCACGGTCTCTGAGCCAAAAAAAGGTGATAGTAAAGGATTTCCATGTTCATCAAATAGAACCCTGTCATTCATAGGATTACCTTTGATGGAATTTTGAGCAGTCACACCTGTTAGGGGTTCTGATTGAAGACATATTTGACCTTCAAAATCAAAAAGTATAGTATCCAAATTTGTCAAAAGAAAATTTCTTTTAATACCACCTCCCTCACTTTGGAATACCTTGTCTTTAGAGTTGGAAGGATTGTTTATAGTTCTAAGAGGTGTTTTTTCAACACTACTAGGTGGATATAAAGAAACCTGAACCCTCTTCTTGGTTGGGAATGAATGCTTCATAGGCTGATGAGGACTAGGAATAGCTAGAGAAGGAAACTCTTGTTCAATAGTTTCTATTTTTGTGTTTTCTATTGCTTGATGAGATGAAACCACTGACAATCGAGAAGGCTTCAAACCACATCCTTTAGCCCTCTTCGACTTTCCCCCAGATTTCACATATGGCTTTTGCTTGAGGCCATTTGGGGAAGGAATTATATTCTCCTTGCCTGGGTCATCTGGTATTGTGTATCATACAATGGTAAATTCAAATTAAAAGAGAAAATCATTGAATATTCAAGGAGGGTTGTAGGGGAATCAAATTTACCTCTAGAGTCTTTTGACATGCAAGGCTGCAAACCATAAAGTTTAACACTAGCAACAATTTTCATGTTCCTATATATGATAACTAAGCTATCCATGTGAGGTGCAAGATGAACCTCTGCAATCACAAAGGTGTACATAATTAAATTTTGATAAGGAAAGAATCAAAGCTTTGCATCATACCACCACCCTTGGCATCTATTATTAAAAAGGCCATAACCCTAGCAAGCTGTCGATGGTAAATAGGTTTTTATGGAAGAGACTAGCTATTTTGGAGATCATTATATATTGGTGAAAAGCTCTCAATAATTATAATAAATTGAAAAGCATGAAATTTTATACAAAAGTAGATGAAATTTCAATCTAGGACCCTGCCCATGAATAACTAGAAATCAAAGCCTGATTTGATGGAATTTTACAAGATCAAGCCTACTTCAGGTTCTGATTGAGGAGTGTGATTTGGTAGGGCTATGCTCAAAGACCTTCTAAATACTATTCCAAAAACATTGTACACAAAATAAGAGATTTCAAATTACCTCTATGTGAACATGGCACTTTGCACACTAGGCATACAGATGAAAATTTTATAGACCTCAAAATACAAGCATTGCAAACTAGAAAGACATGTAAGATAATTTAGTGCAAGTAAAGATTAATAAATATATATAAGCTTATTCCTTTTTTTCCTATTTTTCTTTGGTTTAAGCTTTTATATTCTTTATTTTTCAATATCTGTACACATATACACATATTTATGTATGTACATAAACACATATTTTGTATTATCTTGTCCTCTTTTTCTCTTTGTTCATTTAAAAATATTTTTTTTTACATATCAATTGACAGTTATCTAACACCTCTTACACTTTCTCTCATCTCAGCTTTTTTTTTTTTTTTTTTTAAAATCTTTTTAGTTAGTTTAGGTTCACAACTTCATTCATTTTTCTTCTTATAGACTCTTTCATTCTAATGATGGATCATAGAATGTGATCTAAATCACTAATATAAAAAATACTTGTGTAATCCAATTCAATAACAACATATAGATTATATAAGCTAAACATGTAAATCTCCACCATTAACCCAAAACAAAAAAAAAAATTGAACTTTTTTATTTATTACATTTGGAAACCTCTACTTACTTGCAAAACACATGGTTGTAGGTGAGTGAAGCCGCTTGATCCAACAAGCTCAAGCTATAGGGGAAAAATAGAAACAAAATTAAATTTTATGCAAGTATAATCAATTTATTAACCACTCAAACTTTGGGGACTTAAGCATTCATGAGCTAAAGAAAAAAAATTTGGAATAGATGATTTTACAAACCAAATTACTTGAATGTAATTAACATACAAAGAGAACTAGTATTACAATCAAGACCATAAATTTTACACAAACCCAAGTCCAAATTGACCACACTTTCTCAGAAGAAATTCATGCAGCACATAAGTAAACATCCAGTATCTTGAGCTTCTTGGAAAAATCTAAGACATGCAATGCCCCACCATCCTCACAATACATTTGTAAGAAAGTTGGTAAATTAAGAGCAAATGAATCCCAAACCCTTACAGAAGCATCCACAGCTTGTTAGAAAAACATTCACATGCTTCCTTGAACAAGCTCATGCAATAAGACAATACAACCTTAGCAAAGTATTCAAAGTCCAAAAAGCATCAAAAACTGGCATATTTGACAAGAATCAAATATTATAGCAATTTTACCCCATCAACACCAAAACCTAGAGACAATTGTCACAGATTAAGTTCAAATCATGTCTATTTCAGAGGATTGGAGACTTTTACCTTAGACAAGATATCAAGTTTTTGAAAGAAAATTCATTGCAAGGGATGGTTAATCCCATTTGGTGATGAAATCCATACTCTTCCTCCACTTTCTCTAGCAATGCCCTGAATATAGAATGATTCAAGTAATTTATGGGGATGATAAATTGACTTCTTTCATTACCCACATACACTGCACAATGCCCTTTTGGGACATCTAGTGGAAGAGCAGTGTATGATCTCCCCATCATCTCATCCTCAAATACAAAATATCTTCTTCACTTTTGGCAAAGATCATACCCAACTGGTTTATGGGCTTTGACAAACTTACAGAGTACCCTGATAATGTGCTTAAGAAGTAGAAATTGGTGATTTCCCTTGCTTCTTTCCACTACAGACTTCAAAACCAATTGATACTTTTGGTATAGGACCAATATCCTAGGAAAGAAAATAGATGAAGATAGGAATGTAGAATGCTTTGGTGGGGAAAGGAAGGACATGTTATCTATGTATATATAATAATTCCTAATCAGGATTGCAATTCATAGCAAGCTGACAAAGTGGTCCCTAATATAGTGAGTGAGAATGTATGAATTCTTGAATGATGTGATTTTAGTCTTCTCGACACTTAGTATGCAAGCCAAAACCATGTGTGGCCTCTCTAAATGTATCAAAACTTGGGGACAAATTATAAATTTTGAATTAAGCCTGGTTATTTATATTTTGTCTCCATTTTATTGAGAGCACCATCTAAGAGGGTTCAATCTAGTTTCCACACTAGAGCTCTTCATTCTCTTGGCATTTTGAGGCTCTTTGAAAATATCAAAGCTCACACCCTTCATCCTCAGCTCTTGAATACACTTGCTCACACTTCTCAAAATAGCCTTATCTTTCAACAACCCCATCTGAACTCTCCCCCTTATGAAAATCTTGTACAAGATAGCACATATGAGAATCACAGAGGTTATCAAAGAAGTGTTACAAGGAACCCACCATCTGCTACAAGTGTGAGCACTACTACCAGCGATGAAGAGCAGAGTGAGAAAAATCTAGTTGAAAGCAAAGTAGCAACAAACAAGCTGGAAGATCTCCTTGTTCATGCTATCAATTCTTAACTCCTTCACTTCCATGTAATGAGCTATGAGCTCCTCATCCCTCTACCATAGTTTTAGTAGCAACAAATGGCCCTTTCTATCTCCTATTTCTTCCAAATTTTGTCAATTATCGAAGGCAGGGACCCAACTAACTAATCCATATCCATTCTATCAAAGGGAAATATAATAAGATGCTAGCTACGATTGGGAATTATACATTAAGATATGTTAAATAGAAAATATCAACGAGTGCAATGGACTTATAATGAGTCTAATCATAATGAAAATTTTAGATACCCATTAATTTGCAACAATGTGCTCTATGTCAGCTATTATTTTCCTAAAACATGTTTCTATTGGATCTAAAAGATAAATTAGAGTATAGAGATAGAGCATAAAACAAAGTATAAGTTTTAGTAGATTATTGTAGCAACAATGATGTTATTAATCATAAAAAATAGATTACAAAAGAAGCTAGAAGCTGATAGAAATAGAGCCTTACAAATATCTCCTATGTCTATTACTATATTATATTACATCTATTCAGAAAAGCTACTAGAATCCCAGTCAAACATGTCATAAAAAATAATTAAACCATGATATAAACACTTAACCTTGTCGAAACTAATCAAATAGTGAACACCTCATATTTTTTTGCTCCTACACCTTTAAATGGATCCATGTAGGACAGTTATATTCAACTATTATGCTCTCTTTTTTGTTTAAGTTCTCTGGCAGCTTCCAACAAAATGAAGTGTTCACTTGCACCGATTAGGCAATCTGACTTACAAAAATATTACTTTATCATCAAGACAAAAATACATTGACGATTATTTTTTGACTGTTGTAAATGGCATTTTACTCAGCTCTGCAAGTATAGGATCATTCTAAATGATGTTTTACATGATATATGACTCTTCCATTTTCTTTTTTGCTTGCATAAAAATTGATTTGCAAAAATTAATGACAATTTCCACCTATGGTAGAGCTGTATGATCTATTGGAACTCAAGATAGTTATTGTAATGCTAAAAAGGTGGTTTTATATATTTTAGGTTTATTAATGTCATTAGAAAACATTTATTATTTGAGTTTTCTAATAATGAACGACCACTATAATCACTTCATCTGAGCTGTCATCAAAATCTTCGATCAAAAACATAGATGAGACCTTGGGTAACTTCGATCAAAAGCTTCTTATCTTGAAAGAGTTATAGAATTGCATACCTTGTTAAGAGGGTAAACTTTTCCTCCTTCCTCTGTACCATATTTGTCTGTCCTGCAAGTCTATTGAAACCAACATAGTTGTAGTGAGGATTCCAATCATGATTAAATATACCATTCTCATGAAATAGAAAATAGGTTTTCAAATAAGTAGAGTGGGTTTGGTCAGGTCATACACTGCTCCCATACTGGGTTTTTAAATTGCAATGCTACTATATTTCTTGTAAACAAACTGTACACTTGATTTGTGTCACACTCTAAACCCTTCTATCCAAACAATTCCATGAGTTTGGAATGCTTGGATGCCAGCTTAGAGCTCCCTATCCATGGAGTGCAAGAGCGTATATTTCAAGAATAAGAAGGCTCTCAGATGAGCCTTAGAAATACTCTTCTTTCTAGTAAACCATGCAATGGGAGGTTCCAAAGACAAGATGCAAGAATAAAATGTCCCAAGGAGTTCCTCAAGAATGCAATGCAACTAAAGATTAAACTAGAATGAATATGAAAAGTGCAGCTATGCTAAAACATGTATGAGAGTGTTACAATCCAAATATTAAGCTATATGAGATAGATTATTGCAAAATAGAAGCTAAACTAACCTGCGACATGAATCTAAGCTAAAATGCTATGGTATGAGAGAATGTAGACAAGAAATAGAAGTTCTCCACAAAGCTCCAAAGAAACCTGTTAGAAAACCTGCAACATAACAATATTCAAAATGAGGATTGATTTTGAGGGGGAAAGCTCTCTCCCTTTTAAAGTTGTTCGGACGGTAGAGATCAAGATGAAGATGGTGGATGATCAACGGTGGAATTTGAAAAGAGGAGTGATCCATGTGCACACACAAGTCAACCAATAGAATATAAGTTAACTTGTCATATAAGACAAAAGTCACAAAGCCTTTTCTTTTAATTGCAAAATAGAAAAAAGACTTTATGTGTGCACTTTAAGTGGGTTAGAAGAATGGGGTATTTTATTTAATTAAAAGGGGACATGTTCTTTTAATCAAATAATGAACTTAGGATAGCATAGTCAAACTATAGGTTATAATCAAATAAATTGATTATTAGCAATTTGGTCTAGATAAATGATTAAATTAATTTAGCCAAAATGCTGAGAATGGGGCTAATAGTCTAGATGACCATTTTTAGGTGATTACATTTGCCCCTCTTTGACTAATGTGTGATCGATCTGGGAACACATTATGTCAAAGAAAATAAAAAGCCAAGTAGGCGGTGATAGATATAGATATCTGATTTTGAAGAACAAAATGTAGAAAAAGATAGCAAGTCCTAAATGCACAGCCTGATAGTGGTAGTACTAAACACTAGGAAAAGATGATGTTAGAATTCAAGAAGAATGCTAACACTTAGAAAAGCGGATAGAGTGAGAGCAAGTGAGAAGATCAAACAAATGCTCCTAAGCAGTGATAGAGTATTTCTGCCCCCTCAGGATCGAAATTGAAATGAGGTAAGGGGATGCAAAAACTGGCTAGAAATGAGAAAAATAGAATATAGCAATGTCCAAGATGACAGATAGATGATTAGAACCCAAGAATGACTATATAAAAAAATTGATAAAATGCCCCAGTTTGACTAGAGTTGACCTTGAAGGATATAGCATAAAAATTAGGTCGCAACAAGTAGAATTGTGATTTTAGACATGAAATAGTGAATTGAAGTAGATATGAAGTATGGAAATGATGAAGACATGAAGAAATGAAGATGCCCTAGTGATGATTCAAAGATTAGACCTCAAAAGGTCAGCTAACTGCTCAGAAGAAAGTAGAATTTTAAAAGACAATTTTGACCATCAAGATGAACTCAAATTTGGATTTTGATCCCGAAAATGAATCTAGGACGTTGAAATTATTTAAGAGGTCAAAAATTTATATAATGTGATGATAAGATAGAAAAGAGATGAAGTGAAAGATTAAGAAGGTGAAAAGACATGAACAAGAAGAAAGTAAAGAAATATATGAAAGGAGTTAGCTGATATGTCTATGAAAAGATGAAGAGAGAGCTCTCCCCATATGCAAGAATGCAAGACTAAGCTAGAAAATGAACCTAAAATGTAAGCTAATATGCAAAGTGGTTTACTAGCAAGAAGCGCATAACATTTAGACTCTTAATTTCATCATTGAGCATTTATTAGGGACATCATGAGATCATACAACCATCACTAGTATAACTATGAGGATATGAATATGATCGATATAATATAGGTATGTGGAAATCCAATCTAAGCATCAGAGACATGTAAGTCAAGATAACTACGTGATTAGATTCTGTAAGTTTAATTTAGCAAGATTACACCTGTATCAAGGCATAAGCGCTAGGATAAACCCCAAGTGTAGTCTTGCGAAACAGTCAAGGATGATACATTTGTAAGTCAAAATGTTGAATAGGTCAAGCATAAATGCTTACAACACTATAGACAAACAAAGTATACCCACAAGCAAAAATCAAGAAAATATGTCTCATGCCCCCAGTCTTCTAGTCAATGACATCCTCGAAAGACTATTAGGGAGGGAACACATGGAAAAGAAATCATCATAGAAAACACACAAAGTAGATAAAGATCAGCATAGCTCAGTTGTTTAAGTGTTAAAGTGTGTGTGTAAGTCACTTGGCCATTTCTTCCAGACTTGATTCTAATAGTGAGAAATATCACGACATCAAAGACCGTAGGTAAACTCTCTAAGAAGTGTTGAGAAACACTAGATGTCAAGGTGGGGGAAGTGTTGAGAAACACTATTTTGTGAGTTGTCAAAGAAACCCTAATGCACAAGAATACCTCAATATGCTAAGCAGTTGTGCCCCCAAGAAAAGGACAAGAAATAATTCCAAGCTAGGAAATGTGTAGTAGAGTGTGTGATTGAGACTGATAGACAAAGGTGCGAGGGTTTCAAGTAGCATCTGTTTCTAGGTTTTCACCACTTGATAGATTTTTTTAAGGACTTTTTCTAATTTTTAGGATTTTTCCAGCATCATATATGATTTTTTGGATTTTTTAGAATAATTTAGAGATTACTAATTCTCAAGCAAGATCACATTATTTTCTCCCAATGTCTAGCAAGGTATAGGACACGATGGAGAAACAAGCCGATGGATAAGCAAAGATGCATAAGAAAGGAATGTGAAGCAAGTGAAAGTGATCCTCAAGGACTGACTCCTCAAGAGTACGCAAGCTAGGGAAAGAGGTGAAATAGTCATATGAAGCATGTTTTGGATAAGCAATGGAAGTAATGAGAAAGATAGCATTTAGGATAAGCAATGAAGCCAACAAGTGAGATAGCATGAAGTGTGTAGTCCAAAAGAGTAGCCATGTCAAGAGACCTATGAGAACCATGTTTCATTTATTATGATCAAGATCAAGGGGTCAACTAGATAGTATAGAAATGGGATAGAGAAATAAGAATAAAGCTCAAGATAGAGGCTATGAGTGAATGGGAGAGCACAATAGAAAATCTAGTGGATAAGATAGCCAATATGCAAAGATAGCTCAACATTGTCAAGATCAAAGAGAGAAGAGGGGATAGATGGATGATGGAAGAATTAAGCATGACGCCTATTTTCCAAGTTTTCATCATGGTACTTATCCAAGGTTCCACAAGAAGTAGTTTTCACCATAGGATGCATTTATTTCTCTTTACTTTTGCTACCAAGGTGCCACAAGAAGTAGTTTTCACCAAGGCACATTTTCATTTTTTTTCATTTTTTTTTTGCTTTTTCTCTTCTTTTTTTTTTTTTTTTTTTTTTAGAAAGAGCTCAAGCTTTGTCAATTTAGATAGTGCTCTTATAGGAAAGATAAGCCATGATAAGACAAGACCATAGAAAGGTATGCTCAAAGATGTTGATAGGGTGATGAAAGAGAAATGGTAGTAGGAAGAATATATGGAGGATAAGAGTTCATGTATAGAAAGGAGGTGTAAGCTATAGGGGATTTCATGTGGGTAGCTAAAATATTGGACAAGATCAACATTGACACACGCCTTGAAGGGTATTGGAACAATGGAGGAATCATGGATGAAATAGCTTGAGATTTAGATGTATGAGGTGGTAGAAAAGATTTGGAAAAAAGTGGAGTGGAAGGCTATGGAATATTTTTAGGAAGATTTTTGGAAGAAGATGGAATGGAAGCCTTTGGAAGCTTGAATGTCAACTTTGAAGTATTTTCAATATTCAAGTTTTCTAAAAGAGACTTGGGAATCCACATAGCTTTAGATTTTCCTTGTTCTTTGGGTGCTTGAGAGTGCATTTCTTCAATGATGGATTTAGGAACCCACATTTTCTTTGATTTAGCTCTCTTAATAGTGGACCTTTGTAGTCTCTTTTGTGCATTTTCCTTCTTAGCATTCACATGTCGATTAGATGGGACATAGTGATATTTCTTTTTCAATGAATTCTTATGTTTATTCTCACTTCCAAAGGACTTGGGATTTGTGGATGAATAAGGATGATATGACTGGTTTAGATGTATAGATGGGTGAAAAGTCATCAAGGATGAGTGTCTTTGTTGATCTTGAGGTATTATAGGAGAGCTAGGGAATGAGCTAGGAATTATGTAGGAGATGGAGGAACATAAGGCCCCAATATGGATGGAAGGTTTGAATGCTTTAGCTTAGATGAATAAGGACCAAGGATAGATTTAAAAGATGCAAAGGGATAGTGGGAAGGGATATCAACATCTTTAGAGTGAGCAACATGGTCAAAGCCATCAATAGACTCATGAGTACCTTTGATAGGAACAACATTTTTAATAGTAGCACTTGAAGCTTGAGCACAATTTTGAATTGGATATGGAGAAGTAGAACATGAGGGGACACTTTGATCTTGACAAGTAGCTTTGGATAGCATATGAAGAGAACTTTTCTCATAATTTTCAGTAAGCTCAAGGGAGATAATGGAAGTGCTATCTTCATCATACTTAGGAGGTGGAAAAGATATAGGATATGGAGGGGAAAAATCTTGAAAGAGATGAAAGGGTGCTTGATCTTGATCTTTCTTGACATTTATAGCTTTTTCTTTTTGAGAGTCCTCTTGACATGAAGCCACTTCTAAGGACAAGGGAGAATGAAGAGTGAATGGAGTAGTGCTTGGATTAGGCATAGTAGTGCATGAAGGTTGAGGATATTTAGGATTAGTAGCATGGAAAAGGTTTGCAGCCAAGTGAAGGCTAGCTTGAGTTTCTTTTAGAGATAGCCCTTGAGGATACACATAGTCAATGTGGAAAGAATTAGGTTCTTTATTTGATAGATGCATGTAGGAAAGCTTTGAAGTGTTGGGAGATGCATGAGTGTTGGAAGAAGTGGATGTTGTAATGGAGCCACTACTAGACATAGCTTCATCAATGTAATCTTGCTCAAGAGAAGTATCCTCAGCACATGAGTCACTAGAGGTTCCAAGATCAACAGTCTCATCGTCAATGAGATCTTGGATTTTATGTTTCAGCTCTATACAATAAAAAGTAGCATGGTCATTAGATTGATGATAAGCACAATAATCATCCAAGAAAGGATTTCCATAGGAGCTAGACTTAGGCAACATGATGATCTTATTGCCAAGAAGTTTTTGCAAAGTGTCATCATAAGAATTTTCCAAGGGAGCAAAAGTTCTATTAGAAACATGTTTAGGATCTTCTTTTTGTTTCTCAAGTGAATATAATGCATTCATTTCTTCATCATTTTCTTGGTCAAAGATAAGTTTATCATGATATTTTGGCCTAGGCTCAAAGGAGGTATCACTTGCTTTCTCTCTAAGGAGGTCTTTAGATCTAGAAGATGAAGATATTTGATGTCTTGAAGTAGAGCATGTAGACCTAGAAGAAGAGGATGACCTCAAAGAAGGTGACTCACATGCATGTAAAGACCTTAAGGAAGATTCATGTAATGATGCAATCTTCTCCTCTAACCTTTTTTCAAGTTTAGACTTCATTTTTGTCATGCGCTTAGAGAAATGAAGGTAAGAAAGATCGTTTGTCTCTTCTAGTTCTTTGTATTGTGCATATAAATCTTGAAACTCTTTAGTGACATGGAGGATATCACAATCATCTAGATTTGGTTGAATTTTGGTAGCACAAGGTTTAGATCCCATAGTTTTAGATGCAAAGCCAAGCATAAAATAGTCTAGAAGATAGCTTGATGTTGAAACTATAGGAGGTAGAGTGTTCACTTGCCAAGATATTAGAGAGAGATTAAAGCAACTTGTCAAACAATATGTCCAAGAAACTTACGACATAAATGACTCAAGTAAATAGCTAGGCAAGATGCCCAAATAGCCAAATAGATAGAGCAAGTAGGGTGACAAGTGAACAACTCTCCAACCCAAGAGTGTAGTCAAGAAATCAAGGTAACCATTTTAGCAAAAGGATAACTAGCAAGCATGCATAGACCACGAAGACAAAAAGACCAAGAGCACTAAGACCAAAGAGCCACTTTAAGCATGTTTAAGAACTAGAGACAGAAAATAAAAATCAAATGATGAGACTCCCCTTAGCAAGCAACAAAAAAAAATGTTTGCATTTGATGTTTTGACTTGGTTGACAAAGTTTGACAATAGTTAATAGCATAGCAAGTTTGATATTCAAAAGCAATTTCTTTCCAAGCAAGATAGTGACACATGAAGTAGTCTTCAAACAATCAAGCAAGGGACAAAGAAACCTTCCATGATACAAGCATATCTGAGGTCTCAAAAGAATTTCTTAGAATTATCGTCATGTGTATGTTCAAAAGATTTTCACAGGTATACCACATTCGAGAACACATCAAGCAATAACTACCTAAAGGACATGGTTCATTACTCAACATCTTGGCCCACGCTTGATGCTCCTTTGCCTCACACCAAGTGGTTTCCCACAAGAGATATTGGCTTTTTCATGGAAGTGCCATAAGCACAACCAAGGGAACACATATGGTGAGTGTAAATCTTGGGGTGATCTGGGTAGTCCACTAGGATCAATCCTTGCACCAAGAAGTTGACCGGCTAAAAAAAGTAGTTACAAACTTATGGTGTTTAGATAGGGCTTTCGTTCATAGTGTTCCTCTTGCTCCCAATTACGGGACACCTCACCTTGCAATGAGTAACCGACCTCGCGATCACAAGAGTGCCTTAAGCATTCTTGCCTAGTGATCTCCCTATGGTCAAAATCTCATAAGCAATCACACTAGGTGAAGACAAACACTACGTCTACTAAAGTTTTGTGTCCTTGGTAGCCTTGAGTTTATAGTGGGTTGGAAGAGCCAGGTAATCTGCTTGTCCCCACTTGGGTCGTTCCTCTTAGGTTGTCCAAGAGAAGGCCCTCTAAAGGATTCTAAACTACACAAAGAGTGGATCAACTTTTGGAAGTCAAGATTTCTGATTCATCACAAGGGTGAAGAGCATACTCTCCTATTCCAATCATTTTCTCCCAAACATGCCAAGAAGATTTAGTTACCCCTTGCTTTTGAAACCAAATGGCAAGTCAAGATTTCTGATTCACCACAAGGGTGAAGAGCATACTCTCCTATTACCAAAAGACTCCAATCACAAGTTTTATGTGCCTATGAAAAATGAAAAATTAGTCAATACCACACATGAAAATAAAAAAGCAAGAAATTTTGGGTTTTTATGCTTTGGGCAGCCCTGCAATCAATGTTAGTAGCCCTTGCGCATTTGAAGCTTTGACATGCGTTCTTTTTATGCAATGTTTTAAATTTTTTTTCATAAGGATGGCAACCTGCAATCATAACTTGTTAGCACCACAAGTTAGTGTGAAATAACATAAAATACTGCAATAAAAATTTGTTAGTATCCTCAAATATCCAAGTTATCTTCCAATCAAGTGTATGCAAAGAAAGTGCAAACTAATCACAAAAGCTCTCATTTTTACTCTTTGCTTTTGACCTAGTCAACAAGATTAGACTTTTTTGCTATTATTTCAGATCTAAAAACATAAATAAAAAGAAGAGACCCCTACTAAAAATTAGAGAGCTTTTCAAAAATGCAAGAAATTCAAAAAAATCTCTTCATTTGTGCCCTAGAGATCAATTTTGTCAAAACAGGCCAGATTTATCAAATTGAGTTTTTGATCCCTAATACGACCTCAAAAGTCAAAACACAAAGAAATAACCCCCATTACAATTTTAAAAAATTTCTGAAAATGTAATTTTTTCAAAAAAATGCACTGATTTGCGATCAGAAATGGCTTTTTATGAAAAACAAAGAAAAAATTATAAATCTCGAAAATCATGTCAAAATGCTTTAAAAATTGGATTGACACATTTTAAACATATACCCAACTTCTAAAAAAAATTTCAGAATCAAACTCTAAGCGATTTAAAAGATATGATAAAATCTTTAAACCAACTAGATTTTTGGCCTTCAAACCAATCTACTTATGGGTTGGCCTTAAAACCCAAGTGATAATTATACAAAAGCACTTGATTAGATCCAATATGCTGCTGTAAAAAATTAGAGATAAAATATAAAAGAAAATGGATCTAGAAACTTGATTCAAGCCCCACGGTGGGCACCAAAAATGTACACTTGATTTGTGTCACACTCTAAACCCTTCTATCCAAACGATTCCATGAGTTCGGAATGCTTGGATGCCGGCTTAGAGCTCCCTATCCATGGAGTCCAAGAGAGTATATTTCAAGAATAAGAAGGCTCTCAGATGATCCTTAGAGATACTCTTTTTTCTAGTAAACCATGCAATGGGAGGTTTCAAAGACAAGATGCAAGAATGCAAATGTCCCAAGGAGTTCCTCAAGAATGCAATGCAACTAAAGATTAAACTAGAATGAATATGAAAAGTGCAGCTATGCTAAAACATGTATGAGAGTGTTATAGTCCAAATATTAAGCTATATGAGATAGATTATTGCAAAATAGAAGCTAAACTAACATGCAACATGAATCTAAGCTAAAATGCTATGGTATGAGAGAATGTAGACAAGAAATAGAAGTTCTCCACAAAGCTCCAAAGAAACCTATGAGAAAACCTGCAGCATAACAATATTCAAAATGAGGATTGATTTTGAGGGGGAAAGCTCTCTCCCTTTTAAAGTTGTACAGACGGTAGAGATCAAGATGAAGATGGTGGATGATCAACAGTGGAATTTGAAAAGAGGAGTGATCCATGTGCACACACAAGTCAACCAATAGAATATAAGTTAACTTGTCATATAAGACAAAAGTCACAAAGCCTTTTCTTTTAATTGCAAAATAGAAAAAGGACTTTATGTGTGCACTTTAAGTAGGTTAGAAGAATGGGGTATTTTATTTAATTAAAAAGGGACATGTTCTTTTAATCAAATAATGAACTTAGGATAGCATAGTCAAACTATAGGTTATAATCAAATAAATTGATTATTAGCAATTTGGTCTAGATAAATAATTAAATTAATTTAGCCAAAATGCTGAGAAGGGGGCTAATAGTCTAGATGACCATTTTTAGGTGATTACACAAACCATCTTAACTATTAATAAAATTCTTCTACCTATCATCAGACCAATCATAATAATAATTTCATTAGTATTTATTGAATTTTAATGACAAGATAATAAAGTCAGCCAAGATTAATATTGAATGGCCTTCAACAGCAACATTTACAAAGTATGGAATAGTCTACACCTCTTTATAAATTATTTCACACTTCTTTTCCAACAGGGGGTTACGAAAGACCAAGTATGATTCCTAGGTGATTCTAAGTAAGATATCCTAGACAAGAGTGTAATGTTACCAATTAGAAATCGCCTTGAATCTTGCCCTTGCCAAGTCTATTAGATCCCTATTTTTAGTAACTAGATCTACTGAATCAATGGGTGAAGCTACTAATGCCTCTACCACCTTTGTTCCTAACAAATCCAAGTTTGATATAGTAATTATGTGGCTATGCTTGGTTTGTGCTTTTGTTCACAATGCCCTTTTCTTATCTTAATTTGTATTGTTTCTTTAACTATTTTAGATGTTCATGTTGAATTTTAAGCACTTCCTGAATCCAGAAAGAGTAAATACATAAGTTAGGTAACAAATAACACAGCCACAACAATCTGATGAAGGCATTATGCTCCATAGGCATACATAAATTTATCATAAAATCCAATCACCATAATTCTCAATGTAGTCTTGTTTATGGCTCAATCAAAGACAGCTTCTACATCCAATCAAGCGTGTCCATGACATAGCCGAGAAATTTTATCCTTGCTGCAATCAGAGGATCAACGCAATCAAAGAAGCCATAGAGGATGTAGGCTTGGAGGAAAAACTAATCAAGGATGTCAGTGAGGGCATCTTAGATAGTTTTTTGATTGAGAATCAGGGGTATGACCTGCACAAGCTGCTTAGAGTCCATCTTACACACTCTAAAGAGAATAAGGGGAGTTAAGAAGGTAGTGGTTGCACTTGCATTAGATGAAGCAAAGGTACACTATGACCCCAAGCAATGCACAATTGCTTAAATAATGCAATCAGTCACATAAGCGAGTTTTGAGTTAGACTTAATCAATGCAGGAGATGAAATAAACAAAGTTTACCTCAAACTAGAAGGAGTAAACTCAAGTGAAGAAGCAAAGCTTATAGAGATTTCTCTATAGTCATTTCCTGGTGTGAATTTTATAGAAATGGATTTAAATACATAAACAGTGAGTGTCTCATATGATCCAAATCTAACAGGCCCACAATCTATAATACAATGCATTCAACAAATAGGGCCAAAACCAAATTATTATAGAGAAAGCCTATGCAGTCCTTCAGGAGGAAGAGACTATGAAAGGGTCAAAGAAATAGAACACTATAAGAAATATTTCCTTTGGAGCTATGTCTTCTCTGTTCCTATTTTCCTACTATCTATGTTTTTCCCGATGGTATCTTCATGGGAAGACCTGAAATTGGTGAACATGGCGACTCTTGGTACAATCCTCTAATGGGTGTTGTGTACTCCAATACAGTTCATAATAGGTCACAAATTTTATGTAGGTGCATACCATGCATTACATAGAGGCTCAGCAAACATGGATGTGCTGGTTGCATTGGCCCAAATGTTGCTTACTTCTATTCAGTGCACATATATAAATTGTATCAAATAAATATAAAGACAAGTCAAATAGGCAAGCCTACACTATAATTGAGAGCTACTTGCTTACATCATTTTTAATCACAAACAGTAAAATATCTATAGCTTAAATAAAAAGCTGCTTACACAAGCTCAGTTTTGAGAAAAGTAAGATGCTCAACATGAAACAAGAAATGATCTATATGTTAAGTATGTAGGAGCTATATAACAAATGACCAATTCTTCATTACGAAATGCCTAGTTAGTACTAAAATTTCTTTCAAAAATTTGGCATAGATTTGGCACCATTTTATCATTTTATCGAAACATCTCGAAGCACTAGCAGACATCAATGAGCTTTTGAAAATAATGTAAAATGTTCTTTAATAAATTCTTATGGGTCAAATAAAAAGCCACTCACAGAAGCTCAGATTTGAGAAAAGTAAGATGCTTAACACAAAACCAAACATGATCCATGCATATTTTATCCAGGAGCAGCAAAACAGGGGAACAATTCTTTATTATAGAATGTCCAGCTATTACTGAATTTATTTCAAAAATTTGACACAGATTTATCCAAAAGCCTTAACCCAAACAATTTTTTCTCAATTTTCTAAATATCTCAGACTTTACAGCAATGAGCTTTCTGAAAACGTCGAAAAAAGAGCTCAAACAAACATTCCATTCAAAGGAAAATCTAACCTTATAAGCAACAATGTCATAAACCTCATCCACTTTTATCCCTAAGCCGATACACTAACGAGCCTAATTAAGACCATTACATCACTCTATTACAAATTGCACATTGCAATGATCTTGTCTTTGCCATTTTTTCATGGCAAAATAGGAAAGTTTTTCTCACACCTGAATGGGCTTGTATTTGAATTCGGGATCCATACCTAAAGAGGAGGGAAAATTTTGACATAACAAGTTCATGTTGGTCAAAATTTTGACGAACATGGCATAACAAGCCCATGTTAGTCAAAATTTTGACCAACACAGGCATGGATTTAAGAAGAAAGACATTTTTTGGACCAATTTGACCCCATTTTAATAGATGGTCAAAAATTTTGGTCTAAAAATGGGGTCAAATGTACTAGTGTCTAGTTGATCTGACTGTTGCTTGGGTCCTTTAGACTCGATAGGCATTGGCTCGATGGCATCTGAATGTGACTTGGGTTCCTACAACTCGGTTTGAACTTCTTGCAACTTGGTTGCTAAAGACTCAGGAGTAGAAGTTTCCTAATTAATAGATGTATTTGGCACTGTATCAGGTTCAATGAAAAATAATCTCCTTTAATCTTCTAGTTCCTTTGTGCTTTCTTCTTTAGTCCTTTCTACAAACTCATCAACTTTCACATGTACACTTTCTATGACTTTGTGAGTAGAAAAATTCAAACATCTATATGCTTTACTCTTGCAAGAATATCCCAAAAATATTCTTTTATCACCTTTCACATCAAATTTACCTTTTCTAGATTATTTCAAAATATAACATTTGCTTCCAAATATTTTTAGGTAACTTACATTGGGTTTATAGCCATACCATAACTCATAGGAGGTTTTGAATGAGTCCTTCTTCAACTGTGCTTGGTTCAAGGTATGAACTGCAATGTTGATAGCTTCCTTCCAGTATTTGATAGAAATGATCTTTTCAATCATTAAATTTTTTGCACAGTCCATGATAGATTTGTTCCTCCTTTCAGCTATTCCATTCTGCTTAGGAGTTCCAGGTGTTGATACCTATCTTTTGATTCCTCTTTCAATACAAAAGTTATTGAACTCATGGGAGATGAATTCACCACCTCTGTCTGACCTCAAGCATTTTAGTCTTTTCCCTATTTCCTTCTCTACTCTGGCCAAATACCATTTGAACTTCTCAAATGCTTTTGATTTCTTTCTTAGATACATGACAGTCATCATTCTAGAGTAATCATCAACAAAAAGAATGAAGAACTTTTCTCCATATAGCTCTCAATTCCAATGGGTCCACACAAATCAGTATGCACAATTTCCAAAACTTGTTTAGACTAATAGTTCTTACTTTTAAAGCTAGTCTTTCCCATCTGACCAATCTGACAATTTTTGCATAAACCAACATCAGGTTTCTTTATACTAGGAATGCCTCTTACTTTCCTGAATTTGCTTATTTTCACTATGTTATCAAAGTTCACATGACATAACCTTCTATGCTATAACCAACTTTATTCAACTTAAGCAATAAAACATGAACATTCACAAAGTTCAAGATAGAACAAGTTACCTTTTGTCTGTATGCCTGATCCAATCAGCTTTCCTTTATCATCCAACAGTCTTTCTTTTCCATGCATGAATTTCACCTTGAATCCATTATTGAGCAATTGTGTCACACTCAACAGATTAAGTTTTAGTCCTTCAACCCAATAAGCATTATCACATACAAGCTCTTTGGTTAGTGAGATTCTTCCTCTTCCTTTTATGCAACAAGGTTCATTATTACCAAACCTCACACTACCACCATCATAGTCTTCAAAATATTCAAACTTTATTTTTTCACCAGTCATATGATGTGAACAACCACTGTCTATGATCCATGTATCATTTTTTCTCACATGAGAGATAAGTGCCATTTTATCTTCCTCATCATTATCAGATTCATCTTTCACAGCAATGTAAACAATTTCATCTTCACCATCATCAGAATCATTAGAATCCTTAGCCATGAAACATGTTTTCTTACCTTTGTTCTTGAATGATTTGAAATCTTTCTTGCCAATGCACATATGACCTTTCTTCTCATACTTGTTTTGCTTGTTTGGGCACCTAGCAGCAATATGACCAATTTTCTCACATGAAAAATAGATTAGAGGAACCTTATCTTTGTATTTTCTTTTGCCTTTAGAATATTTCCTGGCTAGTAGAGCTTCAACCACCTCAAGATCACTGTCAGAACTTTGTTCTGATTCTTCTTCACTTTCTAACCAATAATCCTTTATCTTCTTGCCTTTTTCTTTGAGTGAAAGCTTGGCTTCAAATGTTGATTCAATGTTCTTGGGAGCTGGAACATAGTTGTCATAGTTATCTAGCTCAAATGCAGTCAATCTTCGTACTATGGCCTCTAAGTTTATCTTATGATTTCCTTCACATCTTCTTTCTTGAATTGCATAAACTCTAATTGCATAAATGAGAAGTAATGTTCTAAGAACTTTACTTACAACTATTTTCTCCTTGATATCTCCTCTAGAAGCCTTGATTTCACTGATGACTACTTTGACTCTTTCAACATATTTGGCAATGTTTTCATCCTCTCTCATCATCATTTGATCAAATTGTCCTCTTAGACATTTTGCTTTGGCTCTTCTCATATTTTCATCACCTCCATAGATATCCTTCAACTTGTTCCACATTTCAAAGGCATTTTTTAGTCCTTGACATCATCAAATTCTTCATAGCTTAGGGTAGATGTGATGTCTATCATCATGGTGTTATGAGTCTTTTCTCAACAATGTCATTGATAGATAGTGTACCAAAAGGAGTCACATATGCTTCATCAAGATATTTCAATCTTGTATCTCCAGTGGAAGCCAGATGGAGTCTCATGAGACCTTGCCATGCTAAAAAGTTAGCCTTGTTAAGCCTTGGAATTTCCCTCTTGTAAGACATCCTGATCTTTAGCTTAGATCCTTGAAATCCTTCCTGCAAGCACCAAATGCTCTGATAACAATTGTTGGAAATATAGGTGGAGTAACATGGGGGGGTGAATCAGTTACCACAAAAACAAATCCACATATCCCTTAGATGTCTTGAGAAACTAGCTACTGCTATCACTCAATAGCCACACAGAAAAATTTTGTAACTCGGTAGATGTATGTTAACTTATTATTGATCTTTAAGTATTCACAAAGACTTAACATGCATATATAAAAGAAATAACATGAACACAAGAGACACCAGATTTAACATGGAAATCCAATATGAGAAAAACTACCAAGTAACTAGCTATTGATTTTCACTCTTATGAAGTGAGCCCTATTAGGAGCCAACCCTGTTAAAGGTTACAAAACACACTGTTAGGTGTGATCTTGTTAGAGAATTTGATCACCCTACTAGGAGTGGCCTTGCTAGAGGGCTTTAGAACAATTCAATAGAACTGTCTAGCTTGTTAGAGGTTTTACAAAAATGGTTGTTAAACCAACTCTGTTAAGAGATTTAGAAATCACTACTACAATTGTGAGAAAGTAACAATGAGGTGACTTGAATGAGATGCAATTGAACTTTGCTGATACAGATCTCTGTCCTGCTTCACTAGATCCTCACTGATCGAATTTAACTTTTCTACTCCTTAAGGATATCTAATCCTTCTTCAAAATTTTCTCACACTTTCCTCTTCACACAATCAACTCACTTGCATGCTTTCTCATTACAATTTAGAATTCACAACTTGACCTTTTATTTATACCTTACAAATTATCAAGTCGGCTCATTTACAAGTTACATTTACCAATGATCATTACATCAATTGGCTACAAACATTACATGAAACAATTAAACTTAATTTTCCAAAATAATGAAATCCTTCATTGGGCAACCCTACTCGGTAAACACTACTCCAAAAATGATTTCCAGTGTTAACCAACTAAAGGTCGATGAACATTGCAAATTATGCAAAATCCTTTGGAGACCGAGTGAACTCGGTAAATACTGACTTTCCTTTGCTAACCTTGTGAGCTCAGTAGAAACTAACTTCTGCCACAGAAACCTTCGATGCCTAAGTGAACTTGGTAGAAATTGTTTCCATAGTGTAACTTTAAGGAATGCTCAGTAAACTCTCTTTGTTGATCAACTGAGCTCGGTAGACTCTGTCTGATAACTGATATGAAATTTGTGTAACATCAAAGACAACACACAATTGAACAATTGTATCTAACACTTAGATCTTAATGCATTCCTTAGTCACTTTGTGATTTCAAATTCACAATTTCTATGTCCTTTCTATTCAGTTCTTGATTTGCAAGTAGCAGTTGATTCATCATATCTAGTTGAGTATTTGTAAGATTTTGCATGTCATGACATTTCTTCAATTTTGGTAGCCATTTGTCTTTTCTTTTCTTTTGTAATGACTCTTTCTTCTTTAGCTTTCTTTTCTATTTAGTCACCTCACGTATCCTTACTGATTGGATTTCATGTACTCTCTTCAATCCTCTAACTTCTTCATTCAGAATGTTATTATTCTACTTAGGTTTTCTATTGTTGCATCACTCTCACTAGAATTTCCATTATCAAATATTCTTTTGGTGTCTACTTCTTGATAGAGTATATCATTTTGTTCAATGGCCATATCCTTCTTTTTTGTTAAGGATTTCTTTAACTCCTCTCTTGCTATTTCAAGTTGTTGCAATATGATTTGGATGACAATCATATGATTCTCAATCATCTTTCCCAATTTGTAAGCCTCCATCTCCAAGATCTCAAATCTCAAGTGTTTAAAATTCTTCTAAGAGAACTAGGCTCTAATACCAATTGTTGGAAGTTTATTTGGAATGTGAGATACTAAGAGGGGGTAGAATCAAGATCACTAAAACTTTTATCCTTCAAGATAGCTTAACTATATTCACCACTTAATCTATCTCATGTCTAGATCATGAACAACATAACCTTAAACTTGTAATGCTGAAATAAATCTAGTTATTCATCACATGCATAAGCTTGAAATTAAACATATAACACAAAAGATTTTGGTTACCTAGAAACCCTCCAAGGTGAAGGTAAATTTGGGGTGTGGATGACACCCATAAATCTTCTCTACTGCAGTAACAAAGTTTTCCTATTAGGACTACAAATGTGATCACTTCAGATAATTTACCCTATGAGGGGTCTTCCTTGTTAAGAGCTTTACAAGACTATTAAGTCTACCTTGATTAAAGGAATTAAAACTTATATTGAAGTAAGCACTCTATTAAGATATTCACTTAGGCCTGCTAGCACCACACTGTTAAGATATTTACCCTAATTCACTTGCCAAAATGTATAAGTACCTGATCATTCAATTTGAACTCATAATATTTATTAAAAATCTTCTCTTTCCACTCTTTGATATAATCTCCTATTTGATATATATTTTCTTTGCTCTTCACTCAGTCACTATACTCTATTATTTTAAAATTTTACTTCCTACTCCAAAAGACAATTCCTTTGCAGGTGTAATTGGAACACATCGCATTAATACATAATAGGATTAGGTTGTTCCCTTAAATAGACATCTGTAGAGTCTTCTAAAACATTATCAATGATCTAGATGCTTCCCCTTTTGCCTCTTAATTTGATTGTGTAACTTTCCTTCATATGGATTGGCGATCTATGTCAAAATGTGTAACAAACTCTGTAACTAACTCTACAAACATTAAATTTAATTTACATGCCCACTCAAGATAGCCTCATAGTTTGTGACATTCCAAAAAAATAATTTAAACTGTGTTACTTGGCACATCTAATGCTCAGTCATAACTATTTTGCCTACTAATGCTTAGCCTTAACTTGCTTGATTCCTTCTGTATAACTTGACATCAACTCACTGATTCTTCTTTACTCAACATTCACTAAAATCATCTTACATAGGGATGTTTGATGTCCACAAACTTGTTCAGCTTCTATAGATCTCGATATATACAAGATTATTTATAGGTCTTAAAAAAATATATAACTTGCCCAATGTAAAGTGACTCGGTCACAATGATGACCGACCAACTTTTCCTTCTATATGACTAAGTGTTTGAAACTAATAGACAAAAAAACTAAAGAGATAAAAATAAGTAAATATTTGTTATAGATTTTTTTGTCAATAATTTTTTTTTTAAGATGGGAAGATGGAAGAGCAGGTGGATCTCCTCAACTGGTAGAATTTTCATGTTAAGATCAGTTATCTCGAACATTTCAATCTATTCAATTATGTGCCTTAAATGAATAAGATTGTTAAAAAAATTGAACAAAGAAAGAGGAGATTATTTTGGAATGATGCTACTAATAATGATAAACTCCCCTTTTGGTCTAGGATAAGGTATGTACTAATAAAAATGTTGGAGTGCCAAGCCTCATAAATTGGCACTCTAAATGAAGCCTTGGGTGCAAAATTTGTGTGGAGCATGTATACACAATCTTATCAACTTTGGGTGTGGATTTTAAAATAAAATTATTTATATTTTGATCAAAATGATAGAATTATGACCATCAAAAATCCTCCTAAAGGTTCAACAATTTGGAATTTTCTAGTTTCTTATCGTCAGGTAGTGATTGATCATTTAACTTGGCAAGTGGATGATGGATTTGTTGTTTCCTTTTTGGATGACTCCTAGGGTGACTATGAAAATATTTCACACAATGTAGAATGGACTTCTCTTAAACAATGACACAAATACAATTGGGGAAAAAATATGAAAGACTATACAGAACAAAGGGAGGACCTCCTAGAAATAATTAGAGACTAGAAAAATATTGAAAATATTGAATTACTCAAAATAAATCAAAGTCAATTACATACACTCTTTAATGCAAACAAATTACTTGAAGTAATGAGGTGGACAACATCATTAGGTGTGTTACTAAAAATGGGGTTTATTCAATAAAACTAGGGTATGTCCTTCTAGATAGATCTTTAGAAGAGGAACTTTGGCCAATTGAGATCTTTTGGGGCAATGAGTATCTTCCCAAGGTGGGAACCTTTACATGGCTTGAAAATAGGAGTAAAGTTTTGAAAGAAGGAAGAATGAAAACCTATATTTCCAAGGACCTTCTAAATGTGTCTTATGTGATAGTGTAGAGGTATTACTTTCCTATAAATTTATAGAAAAATATTAGTTAATGTTGCAAATTAATTTGGAAGGAAAGGCCCTCTAAAAAAAAAAATCAAAAATATGTTTCAAGATTGGCCAAAACCCCCTTTGAAGTCCTCATTCTCTAGTGGTTGGACTTTAAGGCCATCCCTCTTAATTTGGGATTTGGAAATAGCATAACAAAGGATCTTTTAGAACAAAGAATAATATTTTGAAAGACCAAAGTTGAGAACCAATAATGCTATTTGAGAAGAAACTAGAGAAACAACTTCTAGGTTTTCCAATCCCTCAACCCCTTTCACATGGGGGAGCAGGGGGGAGGACAAACTAATCCAACAAGCCTAACCTAGTATCAAGTTCATACCCATGTATGGGTTTTTTGGGGTTCATCCTTCTCTCCTCTCATCTTTTGGGTCAATCGAAAGGGAAAGACCCCAAGAAGGGTGGTGGAAATGTAAATTTGATGATTTTTTTTAAGGGAATTCTGGACTTTCTAGTATAGGATTCATAATTAGAGATGAAAGAGGGGACCTCATTTATTGTTGGGGTAAACATTCTCAAGATGGAATAAACAATGTGGCTAAAGTAGAAGAAACTATTTTGGTTATTAGAGCATTTTAAAAACTAGGGGTTACAAAGCTGCATTTTGAAGGTGATTCACTAATTATTATTAATGGCATTATCAAATATGAATTTGAGGCTTGACACCTTCAAAATTACATCTTCATAATCAAGAATGAATCATCGTCCCTAGAGAATTATAAGATTACACACATTGAAAGATCAAGGAATTAAAAAGTGGCCACATGTCAAATTAGGCTTTAAATCTCAACATTTCTAAAACTATCATGGAGAATTATTTCGATGTCAATTTGGAGGAATAAACCAAATTTGTCTCTTTCCCTCATTACAACATATCTCCCAACTCATAAATTCAGCATGCAAATGAGGGTGTTAGGAGGTTTTCATTTCCCTTAAGTACAATATTGAATGTAACATGATTTTAATGCATGTCATCATTCACCACCTTAAACCTTTGTATTGTGTTACCTCTTACTCACAATTCTCTTTAGTTGTAAAGGTTTAACATATGTTAGTTTTTTTGGTACTATGAAAATGTAATCAACTTTTACCCTTCAATGTCAAAAGAAACATAACCCATTTCATGTTATAGTGGAACAATTAGGGTGGAAAAAATGTTCAAGTTTACTTACTAAAAAATTGGTGAATGTTCCAAATTAGTTGCTTGTTTAGATGTTCTACCAGTTGGAAAATAGACACTGTGCCAACATGAACATCTACTTAGTGATTCTCACATGCACATTACAACTTAGAGAAGGTAAGAAAATTATTAGGTTTGTGAGACTCCAATTGGTTCCTTGGGATTATTTATTAGAGGATATTATATGTAGTGCCTGCCCCTAGTTTACATTTTTCTATTATTGTTGAACTTGTTTAGGCCAGTTTTTATGCTTAATGATTAGTAGTATTGTTTTGAGATTATCATATATTGTTTCAAATTCAATTGATATATGATCAGATTACTTGGTACTCTATACTTCATGTATGCATGATGATTATTACAGTATTTTTAGTTACAAATGATGATTAGTTAGATGGATTATCATATGTGTTTTCTTATGGATACTTACCCCATACTGCATGTGTACGGTGTTCGTGTATGTTTTCTTTATGTATGGCATTTCTAATGTGGTTAAGGAAGGGAGTCGTAGTCACCTGCTAGTCAGGATCTACACAATGCACCACTTCCTGCCATTGTCAATTTAGCTTAGAATATTGTGTTTGTACATGCATGAATTTATGCAGGTTGCAGGTACCAGGTATTGACTTCCTTGAATTTTCAAGATGAGCGTACCCTATCGCATTATCTCAATAGTAAGAGAGGGAGATAAATTCTTAAGTCCAAATCCTAAACCTTTAAGCCATTTGTCTTAGAAAATTAGGACAAGTATCTAAGTTGATTACCTTTCGAATGAGTCGAATGATGTTAATTCGTGATTATAACCCTTTAGTTTGATTTTGTATGTGTTTTTCTATGATGGGTTTTCATATTTTATTTTATAAGTCTTTGGTGATTTTCCTATTAATTAAGTCAGATTAAATTATTAAATTAATGAATTAATTTAATAGAAATTTATTATGCTATTTTTAACATTTAATTAATTAAGAAATTAATTAAATAAAAAGAATTAAATTTAAAGATAAAAGTTATAAGTTTAATTTTTTGAAAGAGATAATATTTATTTAATTTAATAATAATACATTTAGATTTCATTTTTAAATAAATGCCAAATACTATTATTATTTAAGTTAATAAATATTTTATCAATTAATGTTTCAAAAATAAATTAAAAAAGTGAAAAAGATATTAATTTATTAAAAAATTTAAGATTGTATAAAGTGTGCATGAGATTAAAATTTAATAAATTAATTAAAAAGAGAAGTCAAATGAAATTAAATAAAGTTATTTTATAATTCAATAAACGTGCTTGAAAAAGATAAAGTTATGATTCTAATTTTGGTGTTTTATATTTATTTAATTTAATAATAATTTATTTAGAAGTTTTATTTTAATTAATAAAATCTAAATAATATTGTTAGTTGAATTAATAAATATATTATTAAAGCAGCTTATGATTTAATAAGAGAGAGAAAATATAATTTAATAAAGTTTATTTTAATTAAATTGCATAAGCTTATGCATGAAATTGAAATATAATAAATTAATTAAAGAGAGAGTTTGCAATTATTTAATAAAGTCTATTTTAATTAAATTGCATAAAGTGTATGCATGAAATTAAAATATAATAAATTAAATAAAGTGAGAAAGCTAATTAATTTAATAAAGATATTTTAATATCTAAAAGTTTGTGCATGAAGAGGTAAAAGATAACAAGTAATAAATAATAATTGATCAGTGAGTTCCCTCGCATAATTGCACAATTAGAGCCCCAAATAAAGGGAGAACTCTTTATCAAAGATTGCGTGATTGCACAATCAGAGCCCCAAATCAAGGAAGAACTCTTTATCAGAGATCTAGAGCTCATTATGCAATTACACAAGTTTTGGAGGAGCAATTTCGAAGAAGGAAGTTTTTAGAGAAAGGGGATTGTTTTGTGTGCTTCATGTGATTATCGTTTTAGCATCAAATCTAGGTAGGATCTTGTGGTTTATTTGTACAGTGGTTTTCCATCCTTTGAATTCATGTCTTCTTTATGTCTGTTGTGTTTCTATTTTTCGAATTCTTCTTGGTTGAGACCCCTGTTTTGTATATTTATTGTTCTTCATTTTTGAGAACTTCTGTAAGCAATTTAATGATTGAAAACCTTGTGTGTGGATTTGGTTATTCATCATTCTCAGCAAACATCTGTATACAAATTGGAAACTAGAAAACCCTCATGTTAAGATTTACTATTCTTTGTTCTTGAATACATCTGTGAAAGAGTTAAATTGAAACCCTTATTGTTAAATTGAGATTTTGTATATGGAATTGTCAAATTGGGTTTTGGGTTCTGAAAAGAAAACAAATTTCATTTTATAGAATTTGACTAGTTGGTTCAAATTTCTTTATTAGGGCTATTTTGGAAAGTTTATGTTTTTAGAAGATTTCTATTTTTAGTAGGTTTCTATTTTTTAAAAGTCTCTATTTTTAGCATGTTTCTATTTTCAGAAAGTCTCTATTTTAGCAGGATTTGTTTTTAGAAAAAATTTAGTAGGTCTTTATTTTTAGAAAGTCTCTATTTTTAGCTAGTTTCTATTTTTTAGAAAGGTTCTATTTTTAGCAAGTTTCTATTTTAAGAAAGTCTCTATTTTTAGCAAGTTTCTATTTCAAGAAAGTTTCTATTTTTAACAGGTTTCTATTTTTGAAAATTTGATGTTTTTTAATAGGTTTCCATTTTGGAAAGTTTATATTGTTAGCTAGTTTCTATTTTTAGAAATTCTCTATTTTCAGTAGGTTTCTATTTTTAGAAAGTCTCTACTTTTAGCAAGTTTCTATTTTGGGAAAGTTTTTGTTTTTAATAGGCTTCTATTTTTGGGAAATTTATATTTTTTAATAGGTGTCCATTTTGGAAAGTTTATATTCTTAGTTGGTTTCTATTTTTGAAAGTTTCTATTTTTAGCAGGTTTCCTTTTTAGGAAATTTTTTCCTAAGTTTAATTAAATTAAAATTATCATGGTAATAATCGATAATTATTATTATTAATAATTTTAATAAGTATTGTTAAAATTTAAAATTTAATTATTTAAAATTTTGATTTATTACTTTATTATTTAAATATAATTCTAAAGTAAATTAAAAATCAAACAAATTAATTGGGAGAATTAATGTTTTTTTTTATAAACTTGGATGTGTTTATATGGTTCAGATATATGAAAATGGTTTGTAATACTAGTAAAATTTTACTATTCAAAAATCTGAGTAATTATAATACTTTGAGAAAATTAAAACTAAATCCTTACTGTTTAACTTAACTGCATGTTTCAAATCAAACCAAACTATGAAACCTACACTTTGTTATATGTATGTTCTCTATGTCTTGGGTTTGGGTTGACTAGAGTATTGACCAATCTTAGGATGTTACCAGAGGCTTGGGAGTTTGTGTTTGTGATATTATTACATTGATCTCGATCTTTTATACTCAACCATGGTAATGTGTTTGGTATGCTCTATGAGATGTTTTGATGCATTGATTGTTATTGATTTCCAGTGTTCCCTTGTGAAACTGAGGTGAAATGTATGACATTCTTGACTTAACCTTTTTTGAGTCCTCGATAAGTTATATTTGGGTTGCTTTCCAATCACTTTGACAAGACTGAGGTGTTTGCTTTGTTCTTGGTGATGTCACATTATGACATATTTGACTTAACCATTTTGAGTCTTCAATCAATATTTTTGGGATTCTTTCCAGTTGCTTGTAGAGAACTGATGTGTTGTTGTGAACTATCTTTTGATGCTTCTTAGTCACTTGTATAGGACTGAGGTGATTTTATATGATTCTTTGATTTGTGATTTCATGATCCTAGGGTAGGTTATCTATATGTAATGTTGGCAAGTGGCTTGCAATGGAGGTCGAGGTCCTAAGTGGTTCCCAGGGTAACCCATTGTAAGTTGTTTAATAAGTGAAAACACTACACTAAATGAGAGTAAAATGAACCTAATAATAGTCTTTCTATGTTCTCGCTTGTACCTCGAATGCTAGTATAGACTAGGATGGGAGTAGAGAGAATGCTTGGTTGCGACCTTGCATCCATATTATGCCTTGTTAGTATGAGAGGATACTAGTGGCTGCATAGGGATCACTAGGGGGCCAAGGTCCTGAGAGGTTGCCAGGGTAAATCTAGCGTGATTCGTGTGATGATACTTGTCCGCTTACATAGTAGGTTTCCTACATGTCTTGTGTGCCTCTAGGTATAGATGTCGATTTATCTTGGAACCCTTGAGTTAGAATACTTTTAGGATATCCTAGACTTAAAGAGTACTTTTAATAGTTGGTTCGATATCTTGTTTGGGACTTGAGACTATCTCGTCAGGGCAGTGGGAGTAGGCCATTTAGGTTCCACACAGTCAGGTGGTAGTGCTTTTTACTCTTACCATTGAGATCCATCTATAGTCACCGTGGTTGGAGCTTCCTTGTCTACACTTCATTTCATTCTATCTATGTATCTTATGATGGATGTTTACATCTTTTATGATGTGTAGTTATATCTTTATGATGGATGGTTTCATTTATTGTATTGTACTTTGTATCATGGATTCGAGAAAGATGATGTAATCTATTTTTATAAATGTATATTCTTTTAGCCTTTCATACCTTGTGACATGTACAGTGGATGATTGAGCATTTCAAATTTTATTTGTCAAGTGGCATTCAGAATAAATGTATATTATTTAAATGGACTTTGGAATTTTAATTATTCTTTCATGTGGACGTGGTAATTGTTAGACTTAGTATCAAATAAATTTAAATGTGACTCAATGTCTTGGGATCCTTAAGGAATGTAACCTGTTATGTATGCTTATAGTTGATTGTATGTTATTGTTTGCACTACTATGTGTTTGATGCGTATGATTAATCTTTCTTGTTTAAAAAAAAATGTTTAGCAAACTTAGTAAAACTTTAGGTTAATTCTTTTGGATCCCTTGGCAAGGCGTTACATCTTAGATACATCTATCCTTGGAATTGGAATAAATTTGGGTGAGAAGAAAATTGTAATTGAAAAAATTGTAGGTACAAAATACACTCCATTTATGTAGAGATTTGATGACAACCCAAGGCATAAATGGTTTAAAGAGGCAAGAACGGTCTGATATTTACTCAAGCTAGTAGTCATGAAAAATATTATTGATAAGGACATAACTCAAATTAAAGTATGTGTTAGGTGGATAACTAGTGATGAGGAACAACTAGTTGAATTACATAGATTTGAGAAGAAGAAAATAATGAAGAATATTGGTTAGAAGCCAAAATAAATGCAATGTTAAGAGTGAGGATTCAAAGTTTCATCCTGAATGCCCTTAGATGAAGTAAGGTTTTGCTTCCCTGCTGCATTTTTTGTCTATTATGCTTTTATGTAGGTTGTTCTTTCCCGTGATGTTTTGTTATCATCTTTTACAAACAAAAAATTAATTATTTGATGTTTAGGAGGGAAAGCGTGTTTTTTTAATGCTTTTGTGAGTTTTCACTCTTTAGGACAATAGGAGGAATTGCCAATTTTGGTTTTTAAATGGGAAAAATGTTAACATAATGCCTCAATGAACAAAAATGAATTTACAAGTATTCCCCTTCATTTTGACAATGCAAATTACAAGGTGGGGATCAATAGAAAAGGAATATTTTTTGTTCAATAGATATTGTGGAAATTATTTTTATTGTCTCTAGTATTTATCTTGCTTACTTTTGGAAGTGTTGATGGTTCTCTTCTTTATTATGTGATTCCCATAGTAATTTTGGTTGTAAGTAATTCTAGTACACCTTTGTAACTACAACAACAATGGAAACTTTTTTAATTGTGGTTGCAAGGATGATAAAGGCTAGAGTTTCTCTATATGTAGAGGATCCAATGCATGGACCTCATCCAAGCACTTTCAAGTTTATTTGGTTACTCTTAAATACTCTAATGTATTTACTTATTTCATAAACTTGGTCTTATTACTGATAAAAATATATATAAATAACTAATATTAACAAAATTTTATTTATATAGAAAATTTTATTTTTTATTTTTTACATTTTAATTCTAACTATATTCCTTTCAACTTATCTCTCGAACCTCCTTACAAGTGCTAGTAGTAATATTTTCATTCTTATCATTTCATTATATTTGATTTGATTTGACTTATTTTTATTAAAATGAATACTTGTATATATATATGAACATTAAGTATTATAATTTTGGTAAGGAAGAAAAAAAATCATCAAGAAATTTTTTGCAATACTAATATTATAATCATTTTAGTAATTCATATTTATCTCTTATTAAAAAGAGTAACACAAAACATTTTTTTTTTTTTAAATATCTCTTAAAAAAAAAGATTTATAAGTAAAACAAGATTTGAAATATATCAATGTTAGTTTCCAAATTTGTTCTTCAAAAAAATAATGCACAAACTAACTCCAGACGCCCAGAGAGGAAAAAAAATTGCACCAACAATTGGAGAGATTATCATGGAATTGATAATCTTCCTCTAAATTGATAGGTACAAGTCCTTCTTGACAAATATGTGATGAATGAAAGAACACCAAGTATGCTTTCCACCAGAAAGAAATAAAGGCCATTAACATCTAGCTATAACCATGTAAGTAGATGCAAATGGATTGAATATTGAATAAGGTGAAGGCAATAAAATGATACAAATCCCACTTCCCTCACATTCACAATTAGATTTATATTTAAAATAATCTCTCTTAACAAGAGAATGGATTCTTGAGATCAAAAAAGGTTTAAATATTTATCAATAGAAAAAATTCCATTAATAATCAAGAACATTAAATAAATACTTAATCAATTAAAATTCATGGAAATGTCAACATCACACAAACTCCCAACATATGTGTAAAATATTCAAATATACAATTGCAAAGATTGATAAACACGGTTCACCAATTTAACTTCCTGGAATAGTGATACACCTATCATTCCCCTTTTACAAGTCAAAGACCATGAAAGGGAATAAATGCACGAGAAAAGAAAAGTGTTTGAAAAAGTATTCATTTAAATGCAAGCTGAAATCTAGTTAAAAATTTCCTATTTTTAGAGATAGGAAGAAAAACTCTCAACCAAAAGAAGGGTATGTGCAGGATTGTGGTCAACCAAACTATGGCCTTAAGTGGTAGTGAAAAACTAGCAAATCAGGGTTATGTCAACTTGACACATAATTTTAAAGTGGTTTTGCAATTTATATCAAAAAATTGTAAGAATATAATCTATAGGAAATTGAATGCAGTTTCTAAACTACTATGCCTTATTTGGAGAAAAAAATATTTGATTGGTCAAAAGTTTGGATTTTAATGCAGTACTACAAAAATTTTAGGGTGAAAATAAAAGTAGGTGTATGTCTGACCACCTTAATCAAAATCAAATGATAATATTTTTTAATATAATTATAGATATAAAAAGTAGACTCATGCCTGGATGTGACGCATATTTTTTATTATTTTTATTCCTAATAAATAATTAAATATGAATTTTCCACTATAACTTTTCCATAATAAAAAAACTCCTGTATCTGACCACCTTAACCAATTGAAAACTTTACCAAATTTATTTATTTATTTTTCCTTATACTAGGCGAAGCGTAGAATGTGACACAACTTTTTGATTTCAAAAATGTTATACCATTTGAAAGTTATAGCTATTTCTCAATCAGTATGTCAATGAACACTTTACAATCATCTTCATTAAAAATTAACTAATAAATACTTATCGAACTTAGAATTTGACAATAACTATATAGATGGAATCTAGAGATTATTATAAAAAAAAAAACCTTTTTGTTTCATTCAATTTCAATGAAAATAATATTGTCAAATGGCTACTCAAAGTCTGAATGTCAGTGAAACCTTTCTCAAACACATTTTTTGAGTTGACCAAATAGGTTTGGTAAATATCAAGCCTAATCAGGTACCCAATTTCAAATCAGGTATCCGATTATAGATCAGATACCCGATATGAAATCGAGTACCCGAAAACTCCTAATTTTCCAATTTTTGAAGTTTTGGAGGGAAAACATCCACATTGAAAATTTTGGAGGGAAATGACCAATATTAGAGGGAAACAAAAATTTGGGAAGTGCAGGCATTATTATCACTAGTACATTTGCACTTGTTTTTCTACCAAAATTTTTGACTAAAACTATGATTCCTTCTTTTTTTTGTTTTCATTCCTGCCTTGGTCAAAAATAAAAATTCTATGCCTGAATTGGTCAAAATTTTGACCAACCTATGTTTTCCCAAGTTGAATTTCGACCAACACAATGTTATAATAAAAAAAAGAAAATGTTTCATTCATTCACAGGTAAAATAGAAAAAAAATCATTCATTTGTGGGTAATAAAGGTATAAGCGCAGGCAAAATTGGGATTCATTCGTGCGTCAAGTGGGCTTTTCTCATTTTGGCTCTGTGTTGTAGGGTTCTTTGACTTCTCTAGAGATTCTCTTGTTGTTCAAATGAAAACCCGTAGAATTTATTCTGGATTTATACCCATGCATGCAATGGGAGATCCTTCCTAAAGTAGAGATTGCAGAGTGCCTAGCTTAAAAAAGAAGTCCATTATTTCGATAGGTCATCGCCCCTAAAATTGTATTCAATTTAATTAGCCTTCAATTTATAGGGCCCGTGCCCATAGATCTAGCAAAGGTATCAATAAAAAAAAAGGTAGGAGCATAGACATAGAACCCATAGGCAAGGGTTACTCCATTGGGGGCACAAATCATTTGATATGTCATCCAAATAAATTATTACATATTATGCATAGTGATGATTTGTTGGAAGTTGCTTTGAGAATGAATATATGTGAGTGCCTATTCAATGTCATGAGGATCCACTTTGAAAACACATTTTCTTGTTGTTGAGTAGAAGGAATCAAGCTTGGATGATGCAATAAAAACTAGAGAATGTTTCTCTAAAACATTTTATAGCTTCCAACCACCTCCATTATCCACAACTATGAGCTCATTCTTCTGGCATTGACATCAGTAGTTTAGGGTGAGCAATATCCCTTCTAGTATGTTCAATATCATTTTATTCATTAGAGAATCTTTGTTCATTTTCCCTATGTTTGTAGGTTTTCATTGTCTCTTCAATTAGAACAAAATTGATTTAGATTAATTTGATCATTTCTACGATTCATCTCTTGCTATTAATTTTTGTGGGGGTTTCAAATAGATAGATCTATGTCTAATGTGAATCACGAATTTAGCCAAAGTATTTAATTTAAATTGTGGATTTTATTGTACTATTTTCCTCTCTGTTTCAGTCATAGGATACTTGCAAGAAGTTGGTTGTGAAAATTATTCTCTGAATATTTCATCAACATCTTCCTCTGCATATTACTATTGAAATAGTAGGGAAAAATTGAGTTCATAGTTAAAATTTCATAGATTTTCATAAACTAACTTGAATACCCAAATCTTGTTATAATATCACTCTAATTCTCTTGCCCACTCTAGGGTTCCATATAATCACATAAGTTTGATCAGTTCATCAAAACTATGAAGCAGATTTGTCACTATTACTCAATGTTTATGCACATTTAATTCTAATGGGCATTAGTGCAAGTTCTATAGCCTCATGTCTCTTGCCAATGTTACTTGAATCCTAAAAATGGTTGAATAAATTCCTAAGATTTTTCTACCAAATTTATTTAGCAAAATACAATATGAGACTTATGTTTCTACTCATGTGTATAATTTATCATTCAGTGCCCATTAATCTAAATTCCCATAAGTCCATTCTTTTGAAAATACACCCTAGCGCTACACTAATGTTTGACCAAGTTCTTAAAAGTAAAAAATTCCATACAATTATTGAAGAGTAACAAAAGTAAAAGGCTAAAAATACAATGTAGTGGATGTGCAGACAAGTCTTCTATCCAATAAGAGTTGAGTCATATACCTGATCTATTCTAATCACTTCCCCAGTGAAAGAATCATGAAAGTTATCTTTAAAATATTGCATAATAATTTCTAATAGAAGGCACTGATAAACCAATAGGTTTAGAACTAAATTTGAATTATGAGTTTGTATTTTCCTTGAAATAGGTAGTAGCAGACATCCACTTCTACAAGGGGAGGGAATGTGTGATAGTCTATAAAGATGATTCTCATGTCTACTCATGTGACATTATAGTCTATGTTTACTTCACTGGGTTCTTTTGAGATTAGGCTTGAAATATCTTGAAGGTTTATAAACTTACATAGAAATAATGTGTATGCTCTACTTTAATAGAACTAAAAATAAATTAGAAATCCTTTTCCATTATTATGTCGATGTAAAATCAAGTTAAAATATGAACTCAAAAAATTTGTGATATGGAGTCAATTTACTTCAAATGTCCTTCTAAGCCCAGTAGTCCCTTCATACAAACACTAAATCAACAGAAATAATAAATCGAGGCATTGCAGTGAGAGGCAAGTGATGATCATAAGTGTCTAAAAGTGTTAATGGGTAGAAGAAAAGGAGACAGAATTAGTTTCCCAATAATACAGTAAGGAAAATCTCAGCAACAATTAATGGATAATTTAGAGATAGAATTTCTGAGAAAGAAATGAATAATTCATGAAAGAATCTTTGAAGAAGAAATAGATAATTCTTGTCATTATGATCAAGGCAAAAAATTTAGTGAATGTCTACCTCAAGAATTCATATGTACCTAATAATTGAGAATGTTTTGTTAGCTTTATCAGAAGAATCTTCACCCTGGGTGTTCATCTGCCACATAATTGTTTCTCTTTTTATGATTACTTTTTTTTTAATTCTAGTTTTGCAATAGTGTGCTCTTTCAACAAAATGTGTTTATATTATCGATTTCAAGATGCATGATAAGGTGAGAACATATTGTTTATTAATTACATCTTTTATAATTTGTCCACTCTCTTTGTTTGGATCATGGGAAAATTGTATTGTGTACAAATCTTTTGCAGATATTTTCATCACATTGAACAAAACTATTTTCCCTCATTATCTTGAGTCAAGGCCTTTTTAAATTCTTGAAATCTTGATGGGAACTTAACCCTGCATTATTGATCTAGCACTTTGCATCAAAACTATGTGCCCCAACCCCCTACAATTTATCACGGGTACAGTTTTGTAAAGCTCATACAATTTTGTAAGGCTCATTTTTTAGTGATCAATCAGTGTAGGAAGAATATGCCTATTCTTGCAAAGTCCCATAGGGTTTATGCAATTGATCTTCTTGGGTATTGATTGATACTCAGACAAGCTAAATCTTTTTGATGAGGTATTGGTTAGAACATCATTTTAGCCTTTCATGTATTCAATGTTGAATTCAAATTCTTGCAAGTTATTCACCAATTTTTGTCATCTACTATTTAAGTCTTAGAATTTTTTTTCTTAGGAAGAATTTTGACTATTGTGGTCAGTCTTTACTATGAATTGCTTGCAATCAACTTTTATCTAAACTTTGCAAGGGAACACATAATTAGTAACATCTTAGCATTGATCATGTTCTTTCTATGTCCTTGTGTTTTCTACTCTCAAAGGCTATGGAAAGATTAGAAATAATTAAGTATTATTATATTGTCAAATGGAAAGACTCTAACACTAAAAAGACAATACTAGATCATACGGGCCCAACCAATTTTGGTGAAATGGATATCTTTGTCTTAACACTTAACCAAATGATCTTGATTATTCATGCTCTTAGGATTTGAGCTCCCAACACCAATGGATTACAACATAATTCACAATGGTTATCCTCTTGACCAAAAAAATTGGTATGCCTGTAGTTGTCGAATATTAATGTTTGACTAGTTAAAATGTCATTCAACAAAGCCCATATTTTACTGTATTTTAAGTATTTTTGTGGGCATGTTAAATTTTTTTCATTTTTGTCAACATTCTTACACCACAATCTTTGGCATTCACATCTACCCTCATATTGCAGTCTTCATACGGTCTTGGAACTAGGCGTGCTTGATTGATTTTAGTGTAAGTCACATATCTTGCAATGTGTCCAAAACAATAAGCATCAAACTTACCAAATCTAATTCAATGTCTTTGCCACATTGTGGGCATGCAATAAACAATAGTGTAGCTTAATACTATTTCAATTTCACTTGTTCATGCAAACAATTGTCTTCCTTTAATTACTATAGTAAATATTGGACCAACTAGAAACGCATATGGCAGCATGCTCCTCTCCATTTAATTCCAAGGAAAGAAACACTTAGAAACACAAGTAACAACAGTTCCAAGCTCAAAAATAAGAAGACATGAGACAATATATTAATAAAATTTGCATATTAATTGCTCAAGAATCCCTGCAATAGCATCTTCCATATTAACCATGAAATATGAAAATCAACATTGAAAGGAGACCCAATTAACAGAATAGAAGCAACTTGAAAGCTACGTAGTTAAAAATAAGGTCTTATGAGTCAAAATGTAAAGAAAATAAAATCAATGTCTTCATTTGCACCTAAATTACCAACTTTTAGCATTATAAATGCAACAAAGAGTTGCAAAAATTGTTGAGATGAGCTAAATAGTATACACTTCCTTTAATAATTCAAAAACTTGAGTCACCATTCATAGAATCCTACTCTCTCTCTGGCAAACCTAATAAAGGATGAAGCCATACAATAGTACCAAAAAGCCAAAAGTCAACAACCAGATAAGCTTGTGTTTAGAATCTTTATCCCCTTTTACATATTGGTTCTATTATGTCAAGGATGACTTTAGCTCTCCTACCTTATGCATTTCCAAAACAATGTAAAATCCCCCAATAAGCTCACCTTTGTGATATAACTATGGAAATGTTGGCCAATTAGAATAATTCTCCAGGCCTTCTCTGACTTCTTCATCACTTAAAATGTCAAAATGACCAAATTCTAAACCCTCTTCATTCAAAGCATTTACAACCTTTGAGTTGAAGCCACATCGATGGGCATCAGGTGTGCCTTTCATAAAGAGCATGAGAGGAGAAGAACTAACCAATTTTTTCAACCGATCATCAAGTGACTCTTTGGGTAGCACTCCTTTTTTCAGCTCTCCACTTTTGTGCATTTCTATCATGATATCTAATCCACCTATAAGCTCACCTTTTATGTACAACCATGGATAGCTAGACTAGTTAGAAGAAGTTTTAAGACCATGCCTTACCTCTTCGTCATTCAGAATGTTGAAGCTCCCAAATTCTAGCCCTTCCTCTCTAAGAATTTCAATAGACTTTCGACTAAAACCACAACGTGGTTCTTTAGGAGTGCCCTTTATAAATAACATGATTGAGTTGGAATTAATAATGTTCTCTAGCCGAGAACTTAATGATTCACTTATACCAGTTGAGTCCACTATACCACCATTATCAGGCTCTGAGATAGCAGTATAAGGTTTAGGTTCAATAGAAGTAGCTTTTGCAATTAATTCACTAGACTCATGAGCGGTTAAGAGCAAGCCATGGTCTTTAAATATTTGTTTCAGTTCCCCACTTTCACGCAATTCAAGGGTGATATCATAGCTTCCAAGCAGCTTGCCCTTATAATACAATTGTGGAAAGGTTAGCCAGTTGGATAATGCCTTCAAGCCCTCCTGCACTTGTTCATCACTTAGAATATCAAAGTTTCCATATTCCACACCCTCTATTTTCAAAAGATCCACAACCTTTCTACTAAATCCACATCATGGCTTCTCGGGTGTCCCTTTCATAAACAACATGACTGGTTTGGAATTCACAAGTTCTTGTAATTTTCTCTTAATTGCGTCACTAGACTCTATATCAGTTTTAGTAGTCTAAGGTGACTTATATATTTGTTTCACTCTTTTGATAACCGTTGAACTAGCAAACATTCCAAGACTAGTAGGACTGGCTATCTTGGAAATGTCTATGGAACCAGACACTTTGGCCACTTTGTTGGCCAATTTGATGGATTTGTACCCTCCAGTGTATCTACAACTTTCCCATGCTGCAAATATTAGCATGTATTAGGGTGTTGAAACTCCAGAAAAACACTCATAACTTGATAAATGGGAAAGAAAATTAGAGATAAACCAAACATGCAACCACAGTAGTGAAAGCCTAATTTTTCTGAGCACCATTTTCTAACATAGGAACATTAGTTTGGATTTATTATCATTGATATCATAGTAACAAAATATGTCTTACCAATTCTACATGTAGACTAGAAACCTTGGCAAAAATGCATCTGAAAAAGGTTTTGCATCGTCTCATACATATATAGTGTGAAATGGTCTTGTAGTGGATATCAATGTAGAAAAAACTAAATAAGAAATTTATATCAACACGAAACTCATGATGAAATTTAATATATACATGAGAAAAGTGTTGATTTTTTATCTCTTTTTTTTTAAATTTCCCCACATTTTAATTTAATTTGCAATCCACATTTTAACTAAAATGCACATACAAAATTCCAATAAAGCATAAAATAACAGATGTTGAAATATGCTTATGCAACCCTCAACGCAATCCCAATTTGTATAGCCTACTAGCTCTAAAAGAAATATATATCAAACACATCAAAAAAATTGGATTCACTTATACACCCCTATTATCAAATAAATGTTTGACTAATTAAAAAATTAAGATCAATTTTTAACAATATCAATGTGGAAAACCTAAGGTATAAATCTCTATAACCAAAAAATACTGACTAAAACCAAGCTCTAGATGGCAAAAATTAGCCTGTTTCTCTTGTTGAAATTCTAGTAAGAAGAGTTTAGAAAACATAACTAAATTTGACTTTTTTTCCATTGGTAATTTCCCCTTGCATAGAGTCCTTGGGATTAGATGCCACAACCAAGTTATTAGACTACTAACTAGGATTATGTAGGCCCAAGGGTCTTAGTGGCTGCTATAAATTGTGCTACACATTAATGTCTCTCTTTGGATTTTAATTTTTGAATCAATTGATGTGTCATATTCTAGCTTTATTAAACTAATTTCTCCTCTTTCTCTTTTGGTGCTCAAAATTAGCAAGAATGAATCATTGATACCATTAAATTTTTGGTCTATTTTATTGAATTTGAAAGCTTTTGAATTTGATTATGGAAACAATTTTAAAATCAAAATTTTAGATCATATTCATCATCAAGATAAGATGAGCTAAAGATATAAATAAATACCAAATAACAAACAAAAACCAACAATAATAGAAGTGAATTCTATGACAAGCACCAAAACACAAGGAAGAAAATTGAAAAGATTTATCTTCAAACTTAATTAATAATGAAAAGAGAACAAAGAAAAATGAACAATGTCCTATCAGTTCCCAAGTGTCCTAAATGATGAATGTTAAGCAATACAAATATGTTTCTATCAATTCCCAAGTGTCCTAAATAATCAATGTTAAGAAATACAAATCTGTTTAACTGATTAAGAAAAATAGATAAACTCTCATCTAGCTTAAACATATTCATACTTCTAGTTTATGTTCTACTTATCTTGCACTAGTTTTTGTGTATTGAACATTATCCCCTTTTGTATTAGTGACAATAACATTTTTGAACTTATTCCACATAGCATTATCATCATTAAAGCTTATGACTAAAAGTTCTTAAATATTTTTAGATTCTTTCTACCGATGGTAGCATGATACATATGTAGGTATTGACCATGATTGGAATAGCCAGCTAAGCTCCATAGCCTCTTTTACATAATATTATGTCTATCATAAGCAATGATTAGGATTATATAGTTCAACATCACATTCTCACATGCACAAAAGATCATTTCAATCAAGCTTTCTTAATTTTTCTTGGTCACATGTAACATGCTAATAATTTATTTGAGAGCACATAAACCAAAGAAAACATAAACACATTTTTGTGGAAATCTCTCTCATTCCTAATTTAGTTGAATTGAAGATAAAAGATGAAAGTGATGCATTAATCTTGCTCCCAAAGATCACAAGGGTGAAATCTAGTATTCCAAGTTACAATCTAAAGATTGGATCAGTATGCATAATGGGTCTCACATGCACCTTGGAAAATAGGTGGACCCAACATAACCCCCTAACATGACCCTTCTCGCATTTGCTTCAAATGTCTTTGGAGTGTCGCTCAATACAGTTGTAGTTTCATAGTTAAGAGTATCCTCATAATTTGGTTGCTGCAAAAAAACCACATTAATCATGTTAAGTAACTTGAATATCTTCAATATTTTATCACACCGACAGAAATCCAATTCAAATTCTTTATGCTATTTTATAATATTTAAATTTCAAAAAATCAAAATTGTTCCTTGAAATAAAAAACCTTACTCATTGACAACATAGCCATTACTAGTTGCAAAGAGTCTTACAATCAAATATGTTATAGACATTAATCAAAATAATCATATGGAGTGTCTGAAAAATTCAATAGCTCTTACTTACTATAAAAAGATGATACAACTCATAAATGATGGTGTTGATATTGAGTATAGGTTTCCACTCTTCTCTCAAAAGGGTATTTGAAACTGTAGTTTGTCTACCAAGTGTTTTGTAAGGTTTGTGAGTGGTTGAAATACCTATTTAGGAGGGCTAGTAGGGAAATATCTTTTGTCACATGATGTGCAATATTTACAGTAGTACATTATTTTAGTTGCAATATGATCCCTCTTGTTAAATCTCTATTTGGTTTTTATCTAAAATGAATTTCCAAGGTGATTACATGGTACTTCCTATTTTCTTTTCCATACTGATTACATTCAAACATCTTTGTTTTACGCAAACATTCTATTACACTATATGAAGGTGAGTCAACCAATGGTGTTTCTGATTACCTTGCTCTTTCTTTCTGCACATCAGATTTTTTTATCAAATTTGGGTGATTTTGATAAAAAAATGAAAGACAATAGATCTTTACGGAATAGAGAATAGATGAGATAAAACCATATGCTCATTTTGAAACTCACCTCAAAGTAAAGTACAAAAAGAATTATTCTCTTCAAAAGGATTCATCTATATCTTTTATAGCATAGGATTACATTTAGACATCTTTCTTTTACTACAAACATTCTATTACATTGCATGAAGGTGAGTCAATCAATGGTGTTTCTCATTACTCTATTCTTTCTTTCTACACATCAGATTTGTTTATCAAATTTGGGTGATTTTGATAAAAAATGAAAGACAATAGATCTTTAGGGAATATAGAATAGATGAGATAAAACCATATGCTCATTCTGAAACTCACCTCAAAGTAAAGTACAAAAAGAATTATTCTCTTCAAAAGGATTCATCTCTATCTTTTATAGCATAGGTTTCACTTTTTGCAGGCATTAAGGTTGTTAGGGCTTGAATTTTTTTAAAAAATTAAGGTAACTAAGTAGATCCATAATTTGGCTATTACTCCAGCTTCAATTTTAATGCACCACCAATTTCTAGGTTCTTCTAGATAGGTCATCTAAATGACATGAATCTATCATAATTTGATCCTCTTCAGGAAAGAAAATGTAATTATGATGTAGTGCAAAGTAAGAGAATCCCCAAAGGAGATTTCTTAGCCCCCAAAACATAACCACCACATAGTGGAAACACAACAACAAGAATCAATAATGCAAGATCTAATACCAAATCACAACTCTTTATTTATAAAATAACTATTACATGCAATGTGTTAGGCTGTAAGGCCTTCCGGTTATAGCCAAATACAATAGCAATTACAATAATAGTTCTGCAAGATCCCTTAGGATCCAAATCAAACCCTAGCTAGTCTAGATTCACAATCTGGTAGAAACCCCCAAGGATCTCAACTTGTGCTTGCAAGACCACCAAGCAATCTCCTTGTTTTCCAAGATGTAGCTACTAGCCCTTCTCAAAATTCACTCTTCAAAGCTCCCCCTCTTCTCCACAATGGATGAATAATGACTAAAGACTTCCCCACAACCCCTACTTATACCAATCTAAGCCACAAGTTGGCCCAGAAAACAAATTAAATACAAATACATAAATTAAATGCCACAAGGCAGCTTGCAACAATAGTCAAATGCCCAAAATTGATGTCTAAGTAAAATTGTGATATCTCCTAGATCTGGATGAATTAGAACTTGTGCTTCAAATTGTAGGTAGAAATATAGGTCCTCTTCAATCTTTGAAATTTTTATCCTCTAACTCATTGTGAAAAATTAGTTATACAACCTGAAATAGACACCAAATTCCTAGACCATGCCAAGCAACCAAAGACCATGTCAAGCAACCAAAGACCATGTCGAGCAACCAAAGACCATGCTGAGCTCCAAGACCATGCCAAGCTCCATAGACCATGCTGAACTCCAAGACCATGTTGAACTCCATAGACCATGTCGAGCTCCAAAGGCTATGTCGAGCTCCAAAGACCATGCCAAGCTCCCAAACCATGCCAAGCTCTAAAGCATGTCGAGCACCGGTCCTTCTTTGACCAAGTACTAGTCCAAGCACCCACCAAAGCAACTACCAAACCTCCTCCAATGAACTCCAAAGTAGTCACCAAGAAAACCCAAGATGCTCCTTCATCATACTCCCCAAGTAAATAGAAAAGTGTGTCCCATACTTTGATGCCCAAAGAAAGAGTAACAACCACCTTCATCTTCACCAAAGGTTTCCACTCCAACAGGGACAAGAAAACCAATTTGCACATCATCCACATTTGCATCATTATGTCAAACAATAGAATCTCAACCATCCAATCAACATGCTCACTCCCAGGAACAAACTGAACATAATGCTTCATCAGCAAATCCTCATCCACACCAACAACTAGTGAATCCACACTAGTAGCAACAAACTCCATATCATCAAAAATATGTAGATCTCCATCAATACATGCCAAACTCACAACACCAAAAATCTTATTGCTTACAACAAGATGCTCTATAATACATAACTCACCACTAAGAACAACCAGATGATACATAACTGAGCACTCTATAATTTCCATAACAGATCCAAACAACTAATCATGAAAACCAACCTTTATCCCAGCATCAACAAGGTTAAGAATATCCTCAGCAACAACCTCTAGCTGCTCTGCAAATTTTGTACCAAACTCCACAATTTGATCAACAAAACCAAACTCTTCCATCTCAACCTTGTTATGTCATCTTCTCTCATGAACAAGTCTCTTAACCGGCCAAACAACTCTCTTTTGGATCGGTAGACTCAAGCTCCACAAACATCTACAAAATGCCTTCCTCATCCTATCCTTAGCTGAACTGGTTTCAAACTAATCAACCTCCTTATCTCGATCAGCCAAACTAGCATCAAACTGAGCATACATCTCAGAAAACTTCCTCTCCACTATATCATGGAGTTTTGCAATCATCTCAAGGTCCAATCCTCTCAGGGTCATCTCCCAAGATCTTTGTAAACCCTCTGCAACAAATCCTTCCTATGCTCCTTATGACAACCTTGAATTGTTTGCAAGTTAGATTGCAACTTGCCACCTTGCATGAACAATCAGGAACCACATCACAAGTCCAAGACCACAAATGTGCAATCCAAAAATCTCTCTTCAATCATGCCTCAATAAGATCGGTCTTCCATCTTTGCATCAATCGATCCATATGTAAGCCCTTTGCAATTACAAGCCAAAACCATGATCTGGCACCTCACAACCAAAATATCTAGGACTCCAAAAAGAAACTTCACCACCAGATCAAGATCAAATCAGATCTCCTTCTCCAACCCAACTCCTGGTGCAAACTGCCTCAACTTCAATGATCTATCTACACACTCAGGAACAACCTTCGCTCTAATACCACCTAACGTAGTAAAGGTAGGAGAATCCCCAAAGGAGATGTCCTAACCCCTAGCAAATAACCACCACATAGTGAAAACATAATAGCAAGAAGCAAGAATGCAAGATCGGATACCAAATCACAACTCTTTATTTATAAAATAACTATTACATGCAATGTGTCAGGTTGTAAGGCCTTCCAGTTACGGCCAAATACAATAGAAATTACAATAACAATTTTGCAAGATCCCTCAAGATCCAAATCAAACCCTAGCCAGTCCAGATGCACACTTTGGTAGAAACCCCCAAGGAAGATCTCAACTTGTGCTCACAAGCCCACCAAGCAATCTCCTTGTTTTCCAAGCCGTAGCTACTAGCCTTTCTCAAAATTTGCTCTTCCAAGCTCCTCCTCTTCTCCACGATGGATGAATAATTACTAAATACTTCCCTACAACCCCTAATTGTACCAATGTAAGCCAAAAAATTTCCTAGAACACAAATTAAATACAAATACATAATTTAAATGCCACAAGTCGGCTTGCAAAAATAACTAAATGCACAAAATTGATGTTTGAGTAAAATTATCATATATCCTAGATCCAAATGAGTTAGAACTCGTTCTTCAAACCATAGGTAGAAATATAGGCCCTCTTCAATCCTTGAAATTTTCATCCTCTAACTCATTGTAGAAAATTAGTTATATAGCTTGAAACAGACACAAATTTCCCAGACCATGCCAAGCAACCAAAGACCATGCCGAGCTCCAAGACCATGCTGAGCTCCAAGACCATGTCGAGCTCCATAGACCATGCTAAGCTCCAAAGACCATGCTAAGCTCCATAGACCATGTCAAGCTCTAAAGACCATGCCGAGCTCCAAAGACCATGTCGAGTCCCATAGACCATGCTGAGCTCCCAAACCATGCCAAGCTCCAAAGCATGCTAAGCACCAGTCCTAATTCAACTGAGTACCAGTCCAAGCACCCACCAAAGTAACTACCAAGCCTCCTCCCATGAACTCCAAAATCATCACCAAGAAAACCCAAGATGCTCCTGCATGAAATTAACTAAGAAAAAAGGGTTGAATTATCTTCAACATTTAATCTGGTCTTTAAACTTTGAAACTAATCCCTTTAAATCTATGCTAACTAGAGTGTCATTGAATTCGTGCTTTCTTTTTTTTTCTCTTTTTATACTTCTAGCAATTCTTGGGGATGTCATGGGGCATAAATAAATAGTTTGTGTTGTCTACACTCTGCACTCTGAACTATGTCTCTGTATCAGAGGTTGGAAGAACAAAATTTATATGTGTGTTTGGGGCTCATGTGGACGTTGTCTTAAAAAGTTTAGAGTAGATTAAGTAAGGAGACATAGTTTTGTTCTCAGTTTTAGGTGAACTGGACTTTAATAACTTGGAATTGGTGGATCATACTCGAAGACATATTTTTTAACCAATTTGATTTCTCAAGATTTGTGTTACTCTTTTCTTATAGATTAAAGGCCCATCTCAATCGGATGGGAAATGCAAAATATTTTGGTATTAGAGAAATTTATTTTAGTGAGAACTTTTGCTAATAGCTTTTGTCAATTTTCAATGTAGGCTTTGTTCTTTACAATAGAAATACATAAATATGATATTGACTACTTTCCATCTTTTTTCTTCTTCATTATTTTCATATTTTATTTTCTGGCATGAGTTGGTTAGATAGAGTACATTTGTAGCATCTCATTGATTGCTAATTTTCAACATACACAAGTTACAAATTTACATTTGATCTAGTTTGCCCCATATAGATGGTTTCACTCATCAAGTAAGTTTGTTTACAAGAATGGTATAAGAAATTATAAATTTTGTTATGCGGATATCACATGGATTAATATTATCAACATGGCATTGCCACAATGAAATACAAGAGTACTTATCTATATAGTCCACTAATATACACAACAATGTTTCCTCTGCCATGGACCCAACATCTGACCTTGCATAGAAGGTTGTCCCTTGTCCTTCGCAATGGCCTACCCTTAGTACTATCTAAGGGACTGATATCAAGGAGATAAATGTTTAATTTTTTGTGCCATTCTTGTAATTTATATAAATTGATGGGCTATTAAGTTGAATCTCCTTGTCACTAACCTTGGCTTGTCAAGGAAAACATGAAGAGCCATGCTTTGATGGAAGTGGAGCCTTGCCAAAAGAAGTTAAAAGGTATGATTATTTACAAAATATATAGTTATGATAATTGCAAAAAACACATAATAGTGTGGCTATTGATCATGTTATAATTTATTCTTTGCATTAAAGTCTTAAGTTTAATAGTCTAATAAAATAGACATAAATTTTACTTCATATATCTTCATGAACAGTCCTGCAGCTGTAAGAAGCTCAACTGTTCCATTATTCTTGAAATATTAGTAGTAAAGAGGCACGCAATAGCTTGTCTAATTGCTTCTAGATTTTAAAAGGATATCTAGTTCCTAAGCATATGATCAAATCTACCATCTTAAAATGATTCTCTACAGGAATCATCTCTTTTGGTGGCAATACATCCTGTAAAAGAAAGAAAGGAGTCACAATAGTAAAACCCAAGCTAATTAATAGCCACATTTTTTGTTCAGTCAATGTATGATCACTCAAAATATTGCATTAATCCTTAATAGTATAAATTTAGATCATCCATATTCCAATGAATCGAATTCAGGGAGAATGTAATTTTTGTGTACATAAACTAAAGGAATCTATGCATTGACTGGGGCATCCCATCCCATGATGATCAATTAAAAGTCATTTAATGAAGAGGATCAATATTTATAGGGAAATAGAGGAGAAGTTTGTGAGCCCTCTTTATTTTGATTTATAACTTTGATGTAATACAAACTCATAGGAATAAATGCATTTTAGCCCTACTAGCCCTCCTAGCATCCTAAATCCTTATTACAATAATGTTCTTATTATGCAAGATGCAGCACAACAAAAGTTAATTCACATCAACAAGGTCTACTTTTGATGACATGGGATCATCTTTGGTAAAGTGGGATTCTTCCCAAGGTTTGCCTCCAGATAGTAATGGAATGCAACAAGAAGTTGTGTAAGTTTGAATGTTATGTTTGTCAATTACATCAGTTATGTCAATTTCAGTAATATCAATAATACTCTTAGAATAACAAAATCAAATTTAGGATGGCAAGAAGTTTGATATGTTTCTGATTCATCTCTTTATAGATTGAATGAGTTGCAAATGCAATATTTGATTTTGTGAGACAAATATTTGGATATGTTTGTGAGTCAATCTTGTATGGATTGGATGAGTACATTTTTTGATCCAAAAAATAATCCTAATATGATGATTGATCTAAAGAGAAGTCTATTACAACTTGAGAATGTATAAATGGGTAAATGAATTATTGATGCAATCGCCATTTATAACAATCTCTTTATGAATCTGAAAATATGATTATCACCATCTCTAATTATTGTCCATCTTGTTTATGTGATGATCTTTTTGTGACGTTATCTCTATTTGAGTCTAGATGCACATGCATTTCTTTATCTTGATAATTATGTATCAATACAACCTTTCTTGGTTGTGACAAGGCTCCTTAATGACTTGATTATGGTGTGTAAATATGAATAAATTTGATTGATGTCCCTTGAGAAGTAATTTAGTCTTCTTTGATATGTTTTGAGGAGGCATGATGGTAGAAGTCACATAAAACCATTTTGTCTCATGGAACATGTCACACTTCTTCATGTAACTTAATCAAACTTGCTAATTTGGTCAACTAATTATATTTCCTTCAGTGGCAATCATGGATGCTTTCCTTAATATATGAATTATTTTTGTTTGTTATAAAAAAATCATAGCTATGGATTGTCTTTTCTCCTTACACAATATTGCCATTAGTATCATATTCATTATGTATATCATCTTGATAAGTCAGTTGGCCACTTTTATCATTCTACTGAATCCATCCAATTGTATACTATTGATTCCTCAATTATCCAATGATCAATTGAACTCATCCTGACCTATGTATTAACTAAAAGCTTGATATATATCAAATTAGAGATATAATTGGTACACATTTATATACAGATATGCATACAAGTCTGTTGAGAATCTCTATTGTATTATCTATTAATTCATATTGAGTTGAAGACATTTTTTATAGTTTAACATACTGATCAGGGATCAGGTTTAGTATCATTGTTGATATTCTAAGTATCATGCTTTCATATGGATGATTACTAATCATCAGGCTGTGCATATTTACCTTTCATATAACTTGTGCATAGTTGTGGAGTTTACCTTTCATATTACTTGTTGTGCATAGTTGTCGAGTTTTCTTACACTATTTAATATCTGTTTCTGATCCCACAGCTTTTGTTTTTTTGGTTCACGTGTTCTTGAATTTCTCTAAGGGTGAAGCTTGTCTGAGGTATGTCAACCTTATGCTTGTACTCATTTTCATCTTCAGTTTTACCTTAAGATATTTTATGCATTGCTGCCATGACGAAAACCTCCTCTCCAAATGAAAGAGTTGAGCAAGACCTATCAGAAACTAAAACATGAAATGGGTATTATTTTTTGCAGGAAATAGATGCATTACCAAATCACTTGAAACTGGGGATGGATGTAGAGCTCTATTTAAGAAAAACCCGCAAAGAAGAAAGTGCAAGGCTAGAAGAAGCGGCCAACAACCTATTTCCTCCTGAGGTTGTACATGTAACAATTAAAGAGGATGCAATGCTACCCCTAATTGGACATTGAAGAATTGCCCAGTCCATAACCCTTAAATCAACAATGTTGACCAAGTCAAGATTAGAAACCTTATTCAACATGCTTTCACTTATTGTTTCTGCTTCGGCTTCTACATCAGCACTCACATAGGGGATAAGATCCCACAACGAAGATGAAGACTATCGATTTTTGGTGCAAGTTAATTAGTGATGAAGTGGAGAATGAAGAAGTGCCCTCTCCACAACCCTTACAACCACAATGTTGACCTCGTGGAGATTAGAAACCTTATATTAATTGGTGGCTTTGACCCCAAAAAAATTGGTTGCATCTACATCACTCACATAATTGATGGTGCCCTATGCATAAATGTCCATTTGTTCCATGTTGTATCAAGCAATTGTTTCTTATCCAAGCCATTTAATTTGCAATCTTTTAAATCTCTAAAAAGAAAAAGTTGGAGCAAGAGAATTTTTCTTCTCAAAGGTGTCCTTTGATTGTAAAGCGTCCATTCCATTATTTGTTGAACTAGATATGTCTTATTTGTTGAACAGATAATGGAATGGATGCTTTACAATCAAAAGACACCTTTGAGAAGAAAAAATTTCCTACTCCAACTTTATCTTTGTAGAGATTTAAAAGATAGAAAATTAAATGGCTTCGATAAGAAACAATTGCTTGATACAACATTAAAAAAATTGACCAATTCTTGATATTTTTCTACCAATACTTGGTCAAAATTTCCACCAATTATTAAAAAAATTGACCAAACATTGGTAGTGTAATCACCTAAAAATAGTCATCTAGACTATTAGCCCCCTTTTCAACATTTTGGCTAAATTAATTTAATCATTTACCTAGACCAAATTTCTAATAATCAATTTATTTGATTATAACCAATAGTTTGACTATACTATCCTAAGTTCATTATTTGATTAAAAGAACATGTCCCCTTTTAATTAAATAAAAAACCCCATTCTTCTAATCCACTTAAAGTGCACACATAAAGTCCTTTTCCTATTTTGCAATTAAAAGAAAAGGCTTTGTGACTTTTGTCTTATGTGACAAGTCAACTTATATTCTATTGGTTGACTTGTGTGTGCACATGGATCACTCCTTTTTTCAAATTCCACCATTGATCATCCACCATCTTCATCTTGATCTCTACCATCTATACATCTTTAAAAGGGAGAGAGCTTTCCCCCTCAATCGATCCTTATTTTGAACATTGTTATGTTGTAAGTTTTCTAACAGATTTCTTTGGAGCTTTGTGGAGAACTTCTATTTCTTGTCTACATTCTCTCATTCATGGCATCATGGCATTCTAGCTTAGCTTAGCTTTCATTTTTACATGTAGCTTAATCTCACATAGCTTAATAATGGTATTGTAACACTCTCATACATGTTTTAGCATATCTCCACTTTGCATCTCATTCTAGCTTAATCTTCATTTGCATTGCATTCTTGAGAAACTCCTTGGGACATTTGCATTCTTGCATCTTGTCTTTGGAACCTCTCATTACATGGTTTACTAGCAAGAAGAGTATCTCTAAGGCTCATCTGAGAGCTTTCTTATTCTTTAAATATACTCTCTTGCACTCCGTGGATAGGGAGCTCTAAGCCAGCATCCGAACATTTCGAACTCATGGAATCGTTTGGATAGAAGGGTTTAGAGTGAGACACTTTCGAGTGTACATTTTTGACGCCCACCATGGGGCTTGAATCAAATTTTTAGCTCCATTTGCTTTTATTTCTTATCTCTAGTTTTTTACAGCAGCATATTAGATCTAATCAAATGCTTTTGTAGAATTATCACTTTGGTTTTAAGGCCAACCCATAAGTAGATTGGTTTGAGGGCCAAAAATCTAGTTGGTTTAAAGATTTAATCATATCTTTTAAATTGCTTAGAGTTTGGTTTTGAAATTTTGTTTGTAGGTTGGGTATGTGCTCAAAATGTCTCAATAGAATTTTATAAGCATTTTGAAGTGATTTGTAGAAGTTATAATTTTTTCTTTATTTTTCATAAAAATCCATTTTTGATCGCAAATAAGTGTATTTTTCAGAAAAACTTACATTTTCAGAAATATTTTTGAATTATAATGGGGGTTATTTCTTTGTATTTTGACTTTTGAGGTCTTATTAAGGATCAAAAATTCGATTTGATAAATCTGGCCTATTTTGACAAAATCGGTCTCTAGGGCTCAAATGAAGAGATTTTTTTGAATTTCTTGAATTTTTGGAAATCTCTCTAATTTTTAGTAGAGGTCTCTTCTTTTCATTTATGTTTTTGGTTCCGAAATAATAATAAAAAAGTCTAATCTTGTTGACTAGGTCAAAAGCAAAGAGTAAAAATGAGAGTATTTGTGATTAGTTTGCACTTTCTTTGCATACACTTGATTGGAAGATAACTTGGATATTTGAGGCAACTAACCAATTTTTATTGTAGTATTTTATGTTATTTCACACTAACTTGTGGTGCTAACAAGTTGTGATTGCAAGTTTCCATCCTTGTGAAAAAAAATCGAAACATTGCATAAAAAGAACGCATGTCAAAGCTTCAAATGCACAAGGGCTACTAACGATTGTTTGCAGGGCTGCCCAACGCATAAAAACCCAATTTTTCTTGTTCTTTACTTTTACATGTGCGACATATACTAGTTGTTTATTTTTAGGCACATTAAAACTTACAATTGGATCTTTTGGTGATAGGAGAGTATGCTCTTCACCCCACCCTTGTGGTGAATCAGAAATCTTGACTTACCATTTGATTTCAAGAGTAAGAGGCAACTGAATCTTCTTGGTTTGTTTGGGAGAAAATGATTGGAATAGGAGAGTATGCTCTTCACCCTTGTGGCGAATCAAAAATCTTGACTTCCAAAAGTTGATCCACTCTTTGTGTAGTTTAGAATCCTTTAGAGGGCCTTCTCTCGGACAACCTGAGAGGAACAACCCAAGTGGGGACAAGCAGACTACCCAGATCTTCCAACCCACTATAAACTCAAGGCTATCAAGGACACAAAACCTTGGTAGACGTAGTGTTTATCTTCACCTAGTGTGATCGCTTATGGAATTTTGACCATAGGGAGATCACTAGGCAAGAATGCTTAAGGTACTCTTATGGTCGCGAGATCGGTTACTCATCGCAAGGTGAGGTGTCCCATAATTGGGAGCAAGAGGAACACTATGAACGGAAGCCCTATCTAAACACCCTAAGTTAGTAACTACCTTTTTTAGCCACTCAACTTCTTGGTGCAAGGATCGATCCTAGTGGACTACCCTGATCACCCCAAGATTTTACACTCACCATCTGTTTTCCCTTGGTTATGCTTATGGCATTTCTATGAAAAAGCCAATATCTCTTGTGGGAAACCACTTGGTGTGAGGCAAAGGAGCATCAAGCATGGGCCAAGTTGTTGAGTAATGAACCATGTCTTTTAGGTAGATATTGCTTGATGTGTTCTCAAATGTCGTATACCAATGAAAATATTTTGAACATACAAATGACGATAATTCTAGAGAATTCTTTTGAGATGTCACCTATGCTTGTATCATGCAAGGTTGCTTTGTCCCTTGCTTGATTGTTTGAAGAATACTCCATGTGTCACTATCTTGCTTGGAAAGAAATTGCTTTTGAACATCAAACTTGCTATGCTATCAACTATTGTCAAACTTTGTTAACCAAGTCAAAACATCAAATGCAAACATTTTCTTGTGTTGCTTGCTAAGGGGAGTCTCATCATTTGATTTTTCTTTTATATGTCTCTAGTTCTTGAACATGCTTAAAGTGGCTGTTTGGTCTTAGTGCTCTTGGTCTTTTTGTCTTCATGGTCTATGCATGCTTGCTAGTTATCCTTTTGCTAAAATGGTTACCTTGATTTCTTGACAACACTCTTGGGTTGGGAAAGTTGTTCACTTGTCACCCTGCTTGCTCTATCTATTTGGCTATTTGGGCATCTTGCCTAGCTATTGACTTGAGTCATTCATGTCATAAGTTTCTTGGACATATTGTTTGACAAGTCACTTTAATCTCTCTCTACTATCTTGGCAAGTGAACACTCTACTCCTATAGTTTCAACATCAAGTTATCCTCTAGGCTCTTTTATGCTTGGCTTTGCATCTAAAACTATGGGATCTAAGCCTTGTTCTACCAAAATTCAACCGAATCTAGATGATCATGATATCCTCCATGTCACTAAAGAGTTTCAAGATCTATATGCACAATACAAAGAACTAGAAGAGACAAATGATCTTTCTTACCTTCATCTCTCTAAGCGCATGACAAAAATGAAATCTAAACTTGAGAAAAGGTTAGAGGAGAAGATTGCATCATTACATGAATCTTCCTTAAGGTCTTTACATGCATGTGAGTCACCTTCTTTGAGTTCATCCTCTTCTTCTAGGTCTACATGATCTACTTCAAGACATCAAATGTCTTCATCTTCTAGATCTAAAGACCTCTTTAGACAACAAGCAAGTGATACCTACTTTGAGCCTATTCCAAGATATCATGATGGACCTATCTTTGACGAAGACAATGATGAAGACATGAATGCATTCCATTCACTTGAGAAACAACCAAAGGACTCTAGACATACTTTTGATAGAAATTTTGCTCCCTTGGAAAATTCTTATGATGACACTTTGCAAAAACTTCTTGGCAATAAGATCATCATGTTACCTAAGTCTAGCTCCTATGGAAATCCTTTCTTGGATGCTTATTGTGCTTATCATCAATCTAATGAGCATAGTACTTCAAATTGCATTGAGCTAAAACATAAAATCCAAGATCTTATTGATAATGGAATTATTGATACCTCTAATGATTCATGCGATGAGGATACTTTTCTTGAGCAAGATTACATTAATGAACCTATGTCTAGTAGCGGCTCTATTACATCTTCCACTTCTTCCAACACTCGTGCATCTCCCAATACTTCAAATCTTTCCAACACGCATCCATCAAATAAAGAACCTAATGCTTTCCACATAGACTAAGTGTATCCTCAAGGGCTACCTCTAAAAGAAACTCAAGCTAACCTTCACTTGGTTTCAAATATTTTTCATGCTACTAATCCTAAACATCCTCAACCTTCATGCACTACTATGCCTAATCCAAGCACTACTCCATTCACTCTTCATTCTCCCTTGTCCTTAGAAGTGTCTCCATGTCAAGAGGACTCTCAAAAAGAAAAAGCTATAAATGTCAACAAAGATCAAGATCAAGAACCCTTTCATCTCTTTCAATATTTTTCCCCTCCATATCCTAAATCTTGTCCACCTCCTAAGTATGATGAAGATACCACTTCCATTATCTCCCTTGAGCTTACTGAAAATTATGAGAAAAGTTCTCTTCATATGCTATCCAAAGCTACTTTTGAAGATCAAAGCATCCCCTCATGTTCTACTTCTCCACATCCACTTCAAAATTGTGCTCAAGCTTCAAGTGCTTCTATTAAAAATGTTGTTCCTATCAAAGGTACTTATGAGTCTATTGATGGCTTTGACCATGTTGCTCATTCTAAAGATGTTGATATCCCTTCCCACTATCCCTTTGCATCTTCTAAATCAATCCTTGGTCCTTTTCCATCTAAGCTAAAGCATTCAAACCTTCCATCCATATTGGGGCCTTATGTTCCTCTATCTCCTACATTCACTTATAGCTCATTCCCTAGCTCTCCTATAATACCTCAAGATCAACAAAGACACTCATCCTTGATGACTTTTCACCCATCTATACATCTAAACCAATCATATCATCCTTATTCATCCACAAATCCCAAGTCCTTTGGAAGTGAGAATAAACATAAAAATCCATTGAAAAAGAAAGATCACTATGTCCCATCTAATCGACATGTGAATGCTAAGAATAGGAAAATGCACAAAAGAGACCACAAAGGTCCACTATTAAGAGAGATAAATCAAAGAAAATGTGGGTTCCTAAATCCATCAGTGAAGAAATGCACTCTCAAGCACTCAAAGAACAAGGAAAATCTAAAGCTATGTGGATTCCCAAGTCTCTTTTAAAAGACTTGAATATTGAAAATATTTCAAAGTTGACATTCAAGCTTCCAAAGGCTTCCATTCCATCTCCTTCCAAAAATATTTCTAAAAATATTCCAAAGCCTTCCACTCCACTTTTTTCCAAATCTTTTCTACCACCTCATACATCTAAACCTCAAGGTACTTCATCCATGATTCCTCCATCGTTCCAATACCCTTCAAGGTGTGTGTCAATGTTGATCTTGTCCAATATTTCAGCTACCCTCATGAAATCCTCTAAAGCTTACACTAACTTTCTATACATGAACTCTTATCCTCCATATATTCTTCCTACTACCATTTCCCTTTCATCACCCTATCAACATCTTTGAGCATACTTTTCTATGGTCTTGGCTTATCATGACTTATCTTTCCTATAGGAGCACTATCAACATTCAAAAAGCTTGAGCTCTTTCTAAAAATTCAAAAAATGAAAAAAAAAATGAAAATGTGCCTTGGTGAAAACTACTTCTTGTGGCACCTTGGTAGCAAAAGTAAAGAGAAATAAATTTATCCTATGGTGAAAACTACTTCTTGTGGCACCTTGGATAAGTATCATGATGAAAACCTGGCAAATAGGCATCATGCGTAATTCTTCCATCATCCATCTATCCCCTCTTCTCTCTTTGATCTTGACAATGTTGAGCTATCTTTGCATATTGGCTATCTTATCCATGAGATTCTCTATTTGTGCTTTCTCATTCCCTCATAGCCTCTATCTTGAGCTTTATTCTTATTTCTCTATCCCATTGCTATACTATCTAGTTGACCCCTTGATCTTGATCATAATAAATGAAATATGGTTCTCATAGTTCTCTTGACATGTCTACTCTTTTGGACTACATGCTTCATGCTATCTCACTTGTTGGCTTCACTGCTTATCCTACATGCTATCTTGCTCATTTCTTCTATTGCTTATCCAAAACATGCTTCATATGACTATTTCACCTCTTTCCCTAGCTTGGGTACTCTTGAGGAGTCAGTTCTTGAGGATCACTTTCACTTGCTTTACATTCCTTTCTTATGCATTATTGCTTATCCACTGGCTTGTTTCTGCATCATGTCCTATACCTTGCTAGACATTAGGAGAAAATGATGTGATCTTGCTTGAGAACTAGTAATCTCTAAAACCTTCTAAAAAATCTAGAAAAATCATATATGATATCCTAAAAATCAGAAAATGCCCTGAAAAAAATGATCATCTTAGTGAAAACCTAGCAATAGGTGCTTTGATGTATCACCAAAAAAAAAAAAAATACAAAAAAATTTTAAAAAGTCCTGAAAAAAATAAAATCTGTCAAGTGGTGAAAATCTAGAAATAGGTGCTACTTGAGACCCTTGCACCTCTGTCTATCAGTCTCAATCACCTATTTTGTTACACATTTCCTAGCTTGGAATTTTTTCTTGTCCTCGTCTTGGAGGCACAACTGCTTAGCCTATTGAGGTATTCTTGTGCATTAGGGTTTCTTGGACAACTCACAAAATAGTGTTTCTCAGCACTTCCCCCACCTTGACATCAAGTGTTTTTCAACACTTTTTAGATAGTTTACCTACGGTCTCCGATGTCGCAATTTTTCTCACTATCAGAATCAAGTCTTGAAGAAATGGCCAAGTGACTTGCACACATGCACTTTAACACTTAAACAACTGAGCTATGCTGATCTTTATCTACTTTGTGTGTTGTCTGTGATGATTTCTTTGCCATGTGTTCCCTCTCTAATAGTCTTTCGAGGATGTCATTGACTAGAAGATTGGGGGCATGGGACATATTTTCTTGATTTCTACTTGTGGGTATACTTTTGTTTGTCTATAGTGTTGTAAGCATTTATGCTGGTCCTATTCAACACTTTGACTTACAAATGTATCATCCTTGACTATTTTGCAAGACCACACTCAGGGTTTATCCTGGCGCGTATGCCTTGATACAGGTGTAATCTTGCTAAATTAAACTTAGGGAATCTAATCGTGTAGTTATCTTGACTTACATGTCTCTGATGCTTAGATTGGATTTACACATACCTATCTAATATCGATCATATTCATATCCTCATAGTTATACTAGTGATGGTTGTATGATCTCATGATGTCCCTAATAAATGCTCAATGATGAAATTAAGAGTCTAAATGTTATGCACTTCTTGCTGGTAAACCACTTTTCATATTATCTTGCATTTTAGGTTCATTTTCTAGCTTACTCTTGCATTCTTGCATATGGGGAGAGCTCTCTCATCATCTTTTCGCAGACATATCGGCTAACTCCTTTTATATTTTTCTTTACTTTCTTCTTGTTCATGTCTTTTCACCTTCTTAATCTTTCACTTCATCTCTTTTCTGTCTTATCATCACATTATATAAAGTTTTGACCTCTTAAATAATTTCAATGTCCTAGATTCATTTTTGGGATCAAAATCCAAATTCGAGTTCATCTTGATGGTCAAAATTGTCTTTTAAAATTCTACTTTCTTCTGAGCAGTTAGCTGACCTTTTGAGGTCTAATCTTTGAATCATCACTGGGGCATCTTCATTTCTTCATTTCTTCATCATTTCCATACTTCATATCTACTTCAACTCACTGTTTCATGTCTAAAATCACCTTTCTACTCGTTTCGACCTAATTTTTATGATATATCCTTCAAGGTCAACTCTAGTCAAACTGGGGCATTTTATCATTTTTTTTTCTAGTCATTCTTGGGTTCTAATCATCTATCTGTCATCTTGGACATTGCTATATTCTAATTTTCTCATGTCTAGCCAGTTTTTGCATCCCCTTACCTCATTTCAATTTCGATCCTGAGGGGGCAGAAATACTCTATTGTTGATTGTTACAGCTATCTATTTCTTAGGAGCATTTGTTTGAACTTATCACTTGCTCTCGATCTATTTGCTTTGCAAGGTGTTAAATTCTTTTTGGATCCTAACATCATCTTCCTAATGTTCAGTACTACCGCTATCAGGCTGTGCATTTAGGGCTTGTTATCTATTTCTGCATTTCATTCTTTGAAATCAGATATCTATATCTATCACCACCTACTTGGCTTTCTATTTTCTTTGACATAATATGTTCCCAAATCGATCACGCATTAGTCAAAGAGGGGAAAATATAATCACCTAAAAATGGTCATCTAGACTATTAGCCCCCTTCTTAGCATTTTGGCTAAATTAATTTAATCGTTTATCTAGACCAAATTGCTAATAATCAATTTATTTGATTATAACCTATAGTTTGACTATGCTATCCTAAGTTCATTATTTGATTAAAAGAACATGTCCCCTTTTAATTAAATAAAAGACCCCATTCTTCTAACCCACTTAAAGTGCACAAATAAAGTCCTTTTTCTATTTTACAATTAAAAGAAAAGGCTTGTGAGACTTTTTGTCTTATGTGACAAGTCAACTTATATTCTATTGGTTGACTTGTGTGTGTACATGGATCACTCCTATTTTCGAATTCAACCGTTGATCATCCACCATCTTCATCTTGATCTCCACCGTCCGTACATCTTTAAAAGGGAGAGAGCTTTCCCCCTCAAAGGATCCATCCATCTTTTGAATATTGTCATGCTGCAGGTTTTCTAACAGGTTTCTTTGGAGCTTTGTGGAAAACTTCTTTTCCTTGTCTCATTCTCTCATTTCCTTCATATTAGTCTTAAGATCATATGGCATGATAGTGTAGTTTCCTTCAAATAAATAGATCACATAGATTAATAGTTGGATTTGTAACATTCTCATCTCATTTTTAGCATAGCTTGCATTGTGCATCTCATCCTAATTTAGTTTCATTTTTGCATTGCATGATCTAAGAGTTCTTTGACACTAGCACTCTTTCTCTTGTCTAAAGAATCTCCCATTTTGTGGTTTACTAGGAAGGGTTGTATTTCTAAGGCTCAGCTGAGAGCTCCTATATGCTCATTTGTATGCCCCTTGCACTCCATGACTAGGGAGCTCTAAGTCAGCATTTGAGCTTTCCAATCTATGGAGAACCTCGGATAGAATGATTTAGAGAAGTGCACATTTTCAAGTGTACAGGTAGAAATTTTGACCAATTCTTGATAGTTTTCTAGCAAGAATTGGTCAAAATTTTCACCAATTCTAAAAAAAATTGACCAAACATTGGTGGAAATTTCCACCAATTCTTGATAGTTTTCTACCAAGAATTGGTCAAAATTTCCACCAATTCTTAAAAAAATTCAAAATTTCAATGAGAAAATTTACCACAAACTGCTTAGTCAAAATTTTGACCAACCTAGGTTGAAATTTTGGCCAAAATTCATCGAAAATTGAGTCCAAATTTACTAGTGTATCATTATTACATATGATTATGATTATTATAATTAACTATTATTATTATATATGATTATGATTATGATTATGATTATTATTATTAAATATAACATAGTAATATATATAATTATTATTATAACTAAATATAATATAGTAATATATATGATAATTATTATTAAATATATATAGTAATATTATATGATTATTATTATTATATATAGTAATATATATGGTTATATTATTATTAAATATAATAAAGTAATATATATGATTATTATTGTTATATAATCTAGTAATATTATTATATTAAAATATATAGTATCATATTATTTTTATATTAAAATGTACAGTATTATATTATTATTATTAAATATAATATTTTCATGAAACGCATCGAAAGGAGTCATAGGTTTCGACTCATTGGAACCAACCAAATGGGGCCCTAGGACCTAGGGACATATGTTGTCATGAAATGCGTTAAAAAGGGATTCAAACCAACCAAATGGGTCCCTAGGGGCCCTATATATAATGTGTCACAAGGGTTCATCGGTTAACCTATGACCCCTTTTGACACATTGGAACCAACCAAATCGGTCCCTAGGAGTCCTAGGGCCCCTAGGGATATGTTGTCATTAAATGTGTCGAAAAGGGTCATAGGTTAACCTATGACCCCTTTAGATGCATTTGAACCAACCAAATGGGTCCTTAGGGGTCCTAGGACCCCTAGGGACATATGTTGTCATGAAATGCATCTAGAGACCTATGACCCCTTCCGACACATTCAAACCAACCAAATGGGTCCCTAAGGGTCCTAGGGCCCCTCGGGACATATGTTGTCATGAAATGCATTGAGAGGGGTCATAGTCTCTCGATGCATTTGAACCAACCAAATGTCTCCCTAGGGGTCCTAAGGCCCCTAGGGACATATTTTATCATGAAATGCATCGAAAGGGGTCATAGGTTAACCTATGACCCCTTTCGATGCATTTCATGACAACATGTCCCTATGGGATAGATTTGTTTCATTCAAATGCATTGAAAGGGGTCATAGGTTAACCTATGACCCCTTTCGACACATTGGAACCAACCAAATGGGTCCCTATAGGCCTTAGGGCCCCTAGGGACATATGTTATGAAATGCATCGAAAGGGGTCATACGTTAACCTATGACCTCTTTCGACGCATTGGAACCAACCAAATGAATCCCTAGGGGCCCGAGGGGCCCTAGGGACATATGTTGTCATGAAATGCATCAAAATGGGTCATAGGTTAACCTATGACCCCTTTCTATGCATTGAAACCAACCAAATGGGTCCCTAGGGACATATGTTGTCATGAAATGCGTCGAAAAGCATCATAGGTTAACCTATGACCCATTTTGACATATTGAAACCAACCAAATTAGTCCCTAGGGGCCCTAGGGCCCCTAAGGACATATGTTTTCATGAAATATGTTGAGAGGGGTCATAGGTTAACTTACGACCCATTTTGATGCATTGGAACCAGCCAAATGGGTCCCTAAGGGCCCTAGGGCACCTAGGGACATATGTAGTCATGAAATGCATCGAGAGGGGTCATACATTAACCTATGACCCCTTTCGATGCATTGGAACCAACCAAATGGGTCCCTAGGGGTCCTAGCACCCCTAGGGACATATGTTGTCATGAAATGCATTATAAGGGGTCATAATTTAACCTATGACCACTTTCGACACATTGGAACAAACCAAATGGGTCCCTAGAGGTCTTAGGGTCCTTAGGGACATATGTTGTTATGAAATGCATCAAGAGGGGTCATAAGTTAACCTATGACCCTTTTCAATGCATTCAAACCAACCAAATATGTCCCTAGGGGCCCTAGGGCCCCCTAATGACATATGTTGTCATGAAATGCGTCAAAACCTATGACCCCTTTCAACACATTAGAACCAACCAAATTGGTCCCTAGGGTCCCTACTACCCCTAGGGACATATGTTGTCATGAAATGCATCAAAAGAGGTCATAGGTTAACCTATGACCCCTTTTGACGCATTGGAATCAACCAAATGGGTCCCTAGAGACCCTCTAGGCCCTAAGGACATATGTTGTCATCAAATGCATCAAAAGGGGTCATAGTTTAACTTATGACCCCTTTCGAAATATTTGAACCAACCAAATCGGTCCCTAGGGGTCCTAGGGCTCCTAGGGACATATGTTGTCATGAAATGCATCGGAAGGGGTCATTGGAACCAACCAAATGGGTCCCTAAGGGCCCTAGGGCCCCTAGTGACATATGTTGTCATGAAATGAGTCAAAAGGGGTCATAGGTTAAATTATGACCCCTTTCAATGCATTTGAACCAACCAAATGGGTCCCTAGGGGTCCTAGGGCCCCTAGGGACATATGTTATGAAATGAATTGAACGGGATCATAAGTTAACCTATGACCCCTTTCGACAAATTCAAACCAACCAAATCTGTCCCTAGGGCCCCTAGGGACATATGTTGTCATGAAATGCATCGAAATGGGTTATAGGGTAACCTATGACCCCTTTCAACGCATTTGAACCAACCAAATCCATGGCCCCTTGGGACATATGTTGTCATGAAATGCATTGAAAGGGGTCATAGGTTAACCTATGACCCCTTTCGACACATTAGAACCAACCAAATCGATCCCTAAGGGCCCTAGGGCCCCTAGGGGCATATGCTGTCATGAAATGCGTTGATAGGGGTCACAGGTTTCGATGCATTCAAACCAACCAAATGGGTCCCTAGGGGCCCTAGGGACATATTTTCATGAAATGCATTGAAACCTATGACCCCTTTTGACACATTGAAACCAAACTAATCATTCCTTAGGGGTCCTAGGGCCCCTATGGACATATGTTGTCATGAAATGCATTGAAAGGGGTCATAGGTTAACCTGTGACCCCTTTCGATACATTGGAACCAACCAAATTGGTCCCTAAGGGCCCTAGAGCCCCTAGGGACATATGTTGTCATGAAATGTGTCGATGCATTTGAACCAACCAAATGGGTCCCTTAGAGCCCCTAGGGACATATGTTGTCATGAAATGCATTGAGAGACCTATGACCTCTTTCGATGCATTTGAACCAACCAAATCTGTCCATAGGGCCCCTAGGGACATATATTGTCATGAAATGCATCGAAAGGGTTTATAGGTTAACCCATGACCCCTTTTGATGAATTGAAACCAGCCAAATCAGTCCTTAGGGGTCCTAAGGCCCCTAGGGACATATGTTATCATGAAACATATCCCTAGGGGCCCTAGGACCCCTAGGACCCATTTGGTTTCTTTCAATGCATCAAAAGGGGTCATAGGTTAACCTATGACACATTGGAACTAACCAAATAGATTTCTAGGGGTCGTGGACATATCTTGTCATGAAATGCATTGAAAGTGGTCATAGGTTAACCTATGACCCTTTTCGATGCATTTGAACCAACCAAATGGGTCTCTAGGGGCCCTAGGGGCCCTAGGGACATATGTTGTCATGAAATGCATCAAGAGGGGTCAGATGCATTCGAACCAACCAAATCGGTCCTTAGGGGCCCTAGGGCCCCTAGGGACATATGTTGTCATGAAATTACTATATTATGTTTAATAATAGTAAAAATCATTATAATATAATATAATAATCATATATATATATATATATTAATATACTATATTTATAGGTTATAATTATAATAACAATAATAATATATATTACTATATTATATTTAATAATTATAGTAAAAATCATTATATATATATATATATATATATATATATATATATATATATATAAAATATTTCTAGGTCATAATAATAATATATATTACTATATTATATTTAATAATAATAGGTAAAATTATAATAATATAATATAATAATCATATATATTAATCATATATAATAATCAAATTTGTTCACATTGCCCACTAAATTTATTCACTTCCCCCCAAAATTTTGGCATCAATTTTAGGTACTTGATCCCATATTTGGTATCTGATTTGGTATCATATACCTGATATGAGATTGGGTACCACAAATAGTACCATGCTTTTCCCAATATATTCCTTGTCACTGTAGACCTGACAATCACATTTTTTACGGGTCATTTGCACAGATTTGGAGAAAACTAATTTTTTGGGGTCCATATGATCGAAAAAGGTTCTATAATATATGATTAGGTGTCTGATTATTTTCTGAATGGGGAGTAGTAGTCATCGAAAGGCTAAACACAAAAGGAAGGTATCGAATGAAGACATTGCAGCATATAGGGAAATGGACAAGCTAAATTACCAAAGGAAGAGACAAGATGTTGTTAAATGTGAGTCAAGTTGATAATGTATTGATCGAAGGTGAAATCATAGAGTCAGATAATGAATATGTGCAATTGGGGAATGAAAATATACCAATTGATAACGATAATGTTGGGATTGAAAATTTGGAGAATGAAATGCTACCAGGTCATAATGTAAATTGCATGATTGACCATGTCGAAAATGACAATGCATAGGAACATTACATATCTCCTAATTATAATCGACTTGAAGGTTCTAGAACACCAAAATGGATAATTGAAATTGATGAAATGATTATTACCAATTTGGAAGGGAAAAAATCAGAAAGAACCATTTGATTATTGGCTTCAAGACTATATAAGATGTTTTTAGACAACAAGATAGTGGTGGAGCAATGTCAACTTTTTATGCACTTATTAAAGCTACAAAAGATGATACATATGCTTTCCAAATTGAAGATTCGTGTGGATAAAAAATTGGAAAGAAATCTCATTATTGTAAAGAATCTTTTCAGTGCTCTTAATAAAATTGGGAAAAATAGTAGGGAGAAGGGTAAGATAGCTGCTTGAAGGGTTATTAAAACCTCTTTGGTAAGTCATCATTTGAGAAAGGGTAGATATATGAGACAAACTTGTATTGACTTGAATCTAAACTGTACTACTTTGAGAAGAGCACTTAGTATATGAGAGAGAATTGATGATCCTCTTCAAAATCAAACATGGGCTTTTGATGGGAGACTTTCACATTTTGATAAGAAGCTATCCGATGATGTGAAGGAAGAAATTACACAATTTTGGCACTCTAGCTCAAGAGTATCACCCAATACTAAAGATGTGTTGAAGTTGAGAATTGGCATTAGAGACCACACACCACATCCTAAACATTATTTGGAGGTAAGTCAAACTATGTTGTTCAAACAATTTAGAGAGAGTCATCCAAGATTTCATATATCATAAAATGCTTTTGAATCTTTGAAGTCATTTTATTGTGTGCCACTTAAAATTTGAAATACATGTTGCAAATATCATGTCAATTTTTCTATGCACCATGAACTATTATGCTCCATTTGTCTACTTTGCATAGTAAAGAAATGATGGAGATTTGTGGTGCTAGTGGTCTTCCAAAATCATCAAGAGACTTGTTAGATCTTTTTTTATGTCGTAGAGTTGATGGTTGTTTCTTTTATAGAAATGCTTGCTTATATGAGAAGTGTTATAAATGTGGTGGCTTATCCAAGTTTGACACATGTTTCCATGAGGGGTGCGAACAAGATCTTGGGAAGACAATAGTATAAAAAATGGTATATGAAATGGTGAAATGCACATTGAAGAGTGCGGGTGAGGGCTTTAAGTGTGAATTGGTTGCAAAAGAAATCAGTGTGGCTAGTTTTATTTCAGATTTTAAGACAATCTATTCTACAAGTATTCAAGACATAGTCATAGGTCTCAGTGGTTGGATCAACAATTTTGAATGTGTAAGCAGACTTTTCCCATTGGCATTATTATATCGGTTGTTGACTTTGCTAAGAACTACATATTATCGACATAATCTCAGTATTACAAATCCATTCAAATTTATATTTTTGTCCACATAACATATAGACATGCCCTTGATAGTGCAAAAGATAAGCAGAAGATTATTAGAGAGTGCCATTTTTATATGAGTGATGATAGATCTCACTCTCACAAGTTTGTGCAACATTGTTTCGAGAATTATATTGATTTCTTACAGGAGCATGTAATTGTTATGGATAGATATATCCTTTGGTCAAATAATTGTATAGGTCAATTTAAGAATGCTCGCATGTTTTATTGGTTATGTAGGATGCACGTAGAGAGGAAGTGCCTCATATTTGGAATTTTTTTTAGTTTGGCCATGGGAAAGGGGAACATGATGGAGTAGGGGCATGTGTGAAGGGAGCTCTATTTTAGGATAAATTAAAGATTTTAGGAGCAGAGCTTCTTGATGCTCATAGCATTATTGATTGGTGTAGTTCAACATTATCATAGGGGGGACTCTTGATTTAGTAGTACACAGGTTCTTTTGGTTGGTTGAGGAAGGGTCCATAGGTGATAGATCAGATTGTGCTATAGTGAGAGACTCATCAAAAATGCATTCATTCTAGAGCTCTGGTTCTAGTGTATGGACCATTTAGACATGACAACTAATTTGCTTTCTTCCTAGTTGTTTTCAATGTGATTTGGATCACTATGAGTCGAGTGAGTGGGTGGACACATGGACTCCACATTATCTTACTCCATTGTCTATCATACCCTCTATTAGAAATGATGACATGGAAAGTTCACTTGAGCATAACCATCTATCAGATCTTCTTCACCTAGGACATGTCTTTACATTGGTTGCACCATAGAGGAAAGATGAGAAATTAGATTATTGGTTAGCACATTGTGTAAGAGGTAAACAAAGGCTCACACAACTGATCACAAATGATGATGGATTCACGTATCCTACTGGTTTAGTGGTTGTCGATGGAACATGGCTGCAAACATACATGCTTAGAAGGAATTGAATTCCTACATTTGAAGACTATAAGAAGCACAAAATAACTCGCATATATTCGCATCTTACTATAGTAACAAATGTAAAGTTGTTGAAGCATCAAGGAAGACCAAAAGTAAAAGAACTTGATTATGAAGCCCTATTGGAGACCCTAAAACAGAGAGAGGACCCTACTGGAACACTCAACTAGGTATATTTACTTCTTATATTATTTTGTTTATAATGATTCAGTGAGCAGATGATTATCTTGTTTAATACAATAAGTTACTAATATTTTTTATGATATTGGAATGTAGGTACATCATGAAGAGTAGCCATGCATGAAGATAAAAAAACTAAATAAGGAGCAAAATTAAGAAAAATCTATTCTATTTTTGACACTACAATTTTTGGTAGTTGTGTCTTGATGTAATAATGATGAAACACTTGAGACATTGTAAATGTAAACTTGTTGATTTAATGTAAGAAACAAAGATGATCTTACTTAATGCAATTTATGTGGAGGGACCTAAAAAATGATGATTTTAATAAATGCTAACACCAAACTTGCGCTATGCCCAATGCCAAAAACTTTAGAGAGGTAAAAAATAATGCTTTTACTTAATACTAACCCTAGTGACACCCTTTTTCTAACCACAGAGAGCCTCCATCGTCAGCAGCCACCCCATACCGAAGAGTCTCCAAGGTGTTCTAAGTGAGTGTCAAGGTCGATCTTTCGAGGGTCTTAACTTGGAGCTCATGGGGGATATCAATGAAATGTAAAATTCTATAGGATGGTCACACTGAGGCCTAAAATAACCTATCTCATTTTTGAGTGATCACATTCCATTTAGATTCGGCACAGTGAACTCACTCAATGCAAAAACTCGTAGTGTGCCTCAGTCCATAGGTGCATCACAGTGTAACTTTGAAACTACTGATCTTGGCATTGAATCATCAGTGCCATTAGCTCTAGATGGGTAGTTGAACCCTAGTGACACCCTTTTTATGGCCGCAAAGAACCTCCATCATTCACAGCCACCCCGTACCGAAGAGTCTCCAAGGTGTTCTAAGAGCATGTCAAGGTCAATCTTCTGAGGGTCATAACTTGAAACTCGTGGGGATTATTGATAAAAAGTAAAATTCTACATGATGCTCATGGTGAGGCCAAAAATAACCTATCTCATTTTTGAGAGATCACATTTCATTTGGATTCAACACAACAATCTCGCTAGATGCCAAAACTCGTAGTGTGCCTCAGTTCGTAGGTGCATCATAGCGTAACTTTAAAACCACTAATCTTGGCATCGAATCATCAGTTCTATTAGCTCGAAATGGGCAAGTGAACCCTAGTGACACTCTTGTTTCGGTTGTAGAGAGCCTCCATCATTCGCGACCACCACGTACCTAAGAGTCTCCAAGGAGCTCTAAGTGTGTGTCAAGGTCGATCTTCCAAGGGTCGTAACTTGGAGCTCGTGGGGGCTATCGATGAAATGTAAAATTCTATAGGAAAATCATGCCAAGGCCTAAAATAATGTATCTCATTTTTGAGATATCACATTCCTTTTGGATTTGGCACAGCGATCTCACTTGATGCCAAAACTCGCAGTGTGCCTTAGTTCATACATGCATCACAGCGTAACTTTGAAACCACTAATCTTGACATCGAATTGTCAGTACCATTAGATCTAGATGGTTGGGTGTACCCTAGTGACACCCTTTTTCTGGACATGGAGAGCCTCCATCGTTCACGGCCACCTCATATTGAAGAGTCTCTAAGGTGCTCCAAGTGTGTGTCGAGGTCGATCTTTCGAGGATCGTAACTCAGAGCTCATGGGGGCTATCGATCAAATGTTGAATGCTACAAGATGTTCATGTCAAGGCCTAAAATAACCTATCTCATTTTCAAGAGATCACATTCTGTTTGGATTTGGTACAGTGATCTTGCTTGATGCCAAAACTCACAATGTGCCTCAGTTCATAGTTACATCACAACGTAACTTTGAAACTGATGATCTTGGCATCAAATCATCAATGCTATTAGCTCTGGATGGGAAAGTGAACCCTAATGACACCCTTTTTCTAGCCGTAGAGAGCCTCCATCATCCGCGGCCATCTCGTACTGAAGAGTCTCCAAGGTGCTCTAAGTGCATCTCGAGGTTGATCTTCTAAGGGTCGTAACTCAAAGCTCATGAGGGCTATCGACAAAATTTCAAATGTTACATGAGGTCATGTTGAGGCTTACAATAACCTATCTCATTTTTGAGAGATCACATTCTGTTTGGATTCAGTGCAACGATCTTGCTCAATGCCATAACTCGTAATGTGTCTCAGTTCATAGGTGCATCACAACGTAACTTTGAAACCACTATTCTTGGCATCGAATCATCAATACCATTAGCTCTAGATGGGTAGGTGAACCCTAGTGACACCCTTTTTTTAGACACAGAGAGCCTCCATCGTTCGTGGCCACCCCATACTAAAGATTCTCCAAGGTGCTCTAAGTGTGTGTTGAGGTCGATCTTACGAGGGTTGTAACTCGGAGCTCATGGGGGCTACCAATGAAATTTTTGAATGCTACAAGATGGCCATGTTGAGGCCTAGAATAACCTATCTAATTTTCAACAGATCACATTCTATTTGGATTCGGCACAGGGATCTTGTTCGATGCCAAAACTCACAATGTGCCTAAGTTCATAGGTGCATCACAGTGTAAATTTGAAACCGTTGATCTTGATATCGAATTGTCAGTGCTATTAGCTCCAAATGGGTAGCTGAACCCTAGGGACACCCTTGTTCTGGCCATGAAGAGCCTCCATCATTCACGGCCACCCTGTACTGAAGAGTCTCTAAGGTGCTCTAAGTATGTGTCAAGGTCAATCTTCTAAGGGTTGTAACTCAAAGCTCGTGGGGGCAATCAATGAAATAGAAAATGCTACAGGATAGTCATTTTGAGGTTTAAAATAACCTCTCTCATTTTTGAGAGATCACATTTCATTTGGATTCAGCACAACGATCTTGCTCGATGTCAAAACTCGTAGTGTGCCTCAGTTCATAGGTGCATCACAGCATAACTTTGAAACCGTTGATCTTGGCATTGAATCGTCACTACCGTTAGCTCCAAATGGGTAGGTGAACCCTATTGACAACCTTGTTTTGGCCACAGAGAGCCTTCATTATCCATGGCCACCCTGGTGTAGGAGCACCTAGGTAGTCTAGTTTGTTCCTAGTGCTTCTTTCTTGTCATTTTGACTTGTAGTTATGCTAGCCACATCACTAGTGGTTTAATAAGACCTATTAGGTCCTTAGGTAAAGTTAACTTAGTTGCTAAGTGGGTTTTTGCTCCTAGGTTGTTGTTATGCCTATAAGTTGCTCAATAGGGGTTAGTTAACCAATGTGGTAGAAAAGTTGACCAAGGGTCAAAAACCATCTTGGAATGTCTAAATCAACCTAATAGGACCCCTTACCAAGTTTTTTGAACTCGTCTAATTAAGAATTTTAAGTTATGGCAAAAAGCTACAAAATCGCAATTTTTCAACTTTTGCAACTTTTTCTTGAAAAGTTGAAAATGAGTGCAAAGAGTTAGTTAGGGGTTTGAGCACAACCATACAAGGTTGGAAACACCTATATAAGGTGTGAAATGACCTTGCTATGACTGTGATTTTAATGTGCTAACAACAACATCTAGTAGAAATTTGTTTGAGATATTGATTTTTAGTTATTGTAGAGTTGTTGGTTGATCCAAACTCATACATATCAATGTCATGATGATGATAGAAGCTTTAAATCTTTCTTGCATTGCCAAAATGTCATGTGGGATTGGTAATTTGAATGTGTAGTAAAGTTTCATAATAGCACTTGTTCTCATTTTTCTTTGTAAAGTTGATGTACCAAAGTGAAGGAGGTAGATTGTAGAGATTATATCAAATTAAAAATATATGATAGCATTTCAAATTAAACATTGCATCAAAATTTGATAATAAATTTTGTTAAAATGTTATTCACAAATTATTGCATTGAATCGAATATAACAAACATGATCAAAATGAATGATATTCCATAAACATGAACAATACACATGATCCACGATAAATTGAACAATACTATACTAAATTAATTTGTATATCATTGTGCATATAAATGAAAAAAATATATATCAAAATACATGTATCCATAGAAAAATTACACAAATATATATCAAAGTTCATGTATCCATAGACAAATTACACAAATATATATCAAAATACATAGATCCATCTACAAAATGTGGCTAATCATGCCATCGGAATGTGTATAATATCAATGTTTCTGTAAACAATGTGGTATATGCCATCTCAAAATGTCTCATGACGCATCCTATAACAACTATACTATCCTAGGTTGTTGGTGGATGATCAAAATGCATCCTCTTCACTGCACTAGGTGGATCAGATGCCTCCTACATAAACAAAAAAGGAAAACCCAAAGTTAAACTACTAAATTTATATGATTCTATGTATCTAACATTGAATTACTCAAATGCATAATGATATTTTTTTAATGAAGATTTATAGTGTTAAAATTTCATCATAAATACCTCTCTTGTTGACCTCTTGCACTGGTCAGGAGTCTTCTCATATGTCCTCAGCAATACTTGAACCTTGCTGATTGTGGCCTATGTATGTTCAAGTATGTTTGTTAGATGAATCTAGAACTTAAACTATAACATTATAAATCATAGCATACTAAATTTATAACATATAATCAATAATTCAAACTACAACTTACCTATGTCAGCTCCTCTAGATATAATGGTTGTGTCAGCAAAGATACAAACCTCTAGCGTCCAACCTCCTGTGCATTAAGTGTTTCCTATGAGATACAAAATACTAGTTGTTAATATCATGGAAATCAGTTTTGAATTTATTTATGAAAACAAAGAAAATAAAAAATGAATGATACTTATACATACAATGGGGCTCTCAGTGCAAATGGAAATGCCAAAGCGTCTGTGCTATGGAATCTGCCTAGACTCATCACCAATAGCCACGCTATATGCAATAAAGAATGTAATTAAATTTCTTTACCACAAACATGTTACAAGAATGCATCGATATTTAATCAAATAGAAAACATCTAATTACCTTTCCCTTGTCAATGGGTCCTACCTCATCCCTCGCACTCTGTCCTCCATTGACAAGTGATACCTACAAGAAAAAAGAAAGATTAGAAACCATATATGCTACAATATCAAATAGAAAAAACAATGAGAACACAACATAATGTACCGTAGATGTCTCAAGGCCAAATGAAATAGCCAAGAGCGTGACATTATCAACCTATTTGAGCTCCTCCCCAGTCATCAACTAAACATGAATGAAAATTACATACATATATAAGTCAGTATGGGTTAAAATTAAAATTACTCTATTATAAAGATTAACTTTAAATCACACATGTCATAACAAAAAAATGTATACACGTACCAACATAGAAGGAATCCATGCCCCTCCTCTCTCACATTAGGGTGTGTAGCCTCTGTATGCACATCTAGTGTATCCTCGTCAAATACAAATTGATACTCAAAAAGATCACCTATGGGACCCAGAAAAATATTCTTGCATGTTATGCAAGTATCGGGCACACAAACATGTGATGAGATCATCAATGATGAACTTGTTCTAGCATCATCAACACGGGGAGGTAACACTGACCTAGCCTGGGATATCAATAGGCTACTCAATCTATGGATGGTTCTAATAGTCTGAGAGCTAGCCTCTACAATGATATCAGGATGTTTCACTTGAGGAGGGGGGAGACATTAGTAGGGGGGGGAAAAAGTGCCAACTTTCTTCCACTAGACAAAGGGTCTATCTTAAGGAGCTCCTCCTCCTACACCCATGTTGGGCTTCATGCTCCAATAGTTCACCTTGAGGCCCAACACAAATTTTGCATACAATTTTCTAAGGAAATAAAATGGAACCTCTAAATTTTTGTGTGGAGGGACATCAAAAACCATCCACCAATGATCCCAAAATTTTGCATGCATAGCTTCATTTGTGTACCCTTTAATTGATAGTTTGGGCTTTGTGCATTCGACTTGTTTACCAATTTTTGGGTTCGCAAAAAGGCTAACCAAATCATCTTTAGTTATATTTAGGGTCGCAAACTCATCATAGTCCAACCCATCATCAAACATGGTATGCATTTGGTCATGCCGGTGAAAAGTGGCATTTTTTCATTGGTAAGTGTTTCAATATTATCCACTATGGTGTTTATCGTGGATTACATAGGAGCCAATGCAGATATAGTATTATATGTAGTTCGCAAAACCCTCAACTCAGTGAGATTTTCAAATATCAAATCTTCGATTTGAGGAGGGTTTTGAGGGGGTAGGGGATCATTTGGTGGACAGTTTTGAGGGGGCACTAGATCGTTTGGTGGAGAGTTACAAGGAACATTATTTCTTGCCTCAGTATCATCATTTTGGTCAGCCATACCTATTAATTTGCAAAACATAATCTCTATTAAAAATAACCTAAATTTCAACAATTTCTATTAACAAAAACCCAATTTTTAACAAATTCAATTAAAAATAACTAATTTATAATAAGATTCATTCAAAACATTAAAAAAAAATACTAATATTGTATACCTGTTCTAAGATCTGATATTGGAACAGAGGGAACTCTCAAACACACAAAAAATGCAATGTGAAAAGAGCCCTTAGTTTTTTTGTTTTTTTAAATCAATGTTACAGGTATTGAGTATCCAATTTCATATCGAATACCCAATAAGACTTGGTCCTAACTTTTTAGTTTTGGTATCAGGATGGGTGGAAAAAAGTCTGAGCAGATTTTGAAACGCTTTTAAATGTTTTCAAACTCTATTTTTTTCACATTGCCACTTTTTGGCACATCATAATCCTACACATACCCAGAACCCCATTGTAATAAAATTAATCCCTATAAAGAAACTACCCCACAAGAAGTTGTTGAGTAACTGCTACCTTTTCAACTTCTTATTTCCAAGGTTCCCCTTTTCCACTAATGCATTTTCCTATTTCACCACCATTTTACATGTTCTTACATTCTAAATTAAAAGTAATTCTTCAAGGAATTAATTTATGAGAAAATAAAATATTCTAATTTCTACTTTATCTCCACATATTTAACATTTAATTACTTTGCTCTGTATATTCTATATTTTTATTTTTTAAGAATTAAATATTAGTCCAAGGGGTTTAGCTTAGTTGGTTGAAGCAATGAGTTCTAATTGTGGACATATATTTGTGGAATTATAAGTTGTGACTCATGGTCTTCTATTGATTGTATTTGTTTCATTGTAAGAAGTGGATTCTAAGTTGTGACTCCTGATCTTCCAATTGTTGTTTCTAGTGCGATTTCATGAAAGGAGCTTGAATAAGTTGTAATTGTTGCTCTTAAGGAACACCAGATGTGTAAATGATCTTAATATAAAGAAATAAATATTAAAATACAAAAAATATTTTTAAATTTTTTTCAAAGGGGATAAAAAAAATTTATGTGCTAAAACTGGCTCTATCTAGGGACTATATTTTGCATCAAGATGTAGAGAACTTCATAATCTCTCATCATACTTTGCTTGATGTAGATTTGGATTTTAGTTCATTCAAAGAGCTTATTGAACACAATGCAATATTTACGCTAAGTACCTTTTTTGGACAAAAAATTTCCCTACAACCACTAACTTTGATTATGCCTGACAAAGGTTTTGAAAGCACTCATGTGCCCAACCAATTGTGTTACTAGGAATTTGGTGTACCAACTACCGTGGTCTCATTCTTTACACAAAATATTCAATTTTAAGACACTTCAAAATGAATTGTGTTCCAAGTTATGGAACTTGATTACACAACATGTCAATTCTGATTTCATAGTCCATGCATCATAATTATCCATTTTGACATGAACAATGAGCAATGTTATCTTCCTTAATGTTCTTTGAATCCTACAATTACATTCTTCATTTGACGGTCATTATATTTCAGAGGCTTGATAAAGAGATGAAGGTTACCACCAAAAGTATAAGTGTTATCTTAATTGGAGAAACTATCCCTATTATCATTTATAGGTTTTTGTGGAGGTTTAGAAATTTTCCAAATTGGGATGATTGACATAGTTTAAAATGTGAGCATTCCAATTGGGCTCAATCTTAGGTTAGAAACTAGCACATCAAAGTACTCATTGTAAATGACCTTTGGATTATGACTACATTATCAAATGAGTAGATATCAATTAAGTTAACAAAGGTGACATGCTCCTCCAAAGTATGGACATTTAATCAGGCTTGATAGTCTTCTTTTTGCAACTAATGTCAACCATGGCTTAAACATCATATAATAAGGCTTAATTTATAAACTAAAAATTTGAAGAAGACAAAATTGAATTATTTTTTCCAAGCTTAATTTCTTCTTAGTATGTGATGTTTAAGGATGGCCTCAACCTACCTATAATTGTATTCTTTAACCATACAAGGTACTCCATTACAATTGGTCATGGTGTCATCCATAGTAGTGAAGTCATTTTACCAATATGAGAGCTAATGATGAATAAGCTTACTTGTAAATGTATCTCCTGAATTAATGACACATATTATTTTTGTGGCTAGCATGTCCTCATATTGGACCCTCTTCACTTGATCGGACAATCGGGGAAGTTGGAAAGTATTAAACTTGATTGGACTTTGATGCACTTTTTGAAATGATAATCCAATCTAAAAGAACCTTACAACAGCTTAAACATCACATGCTAAGGCTTGATTCAAAGACTAGAAGTATTAAATAATCAAAGTTGACTTTTTTTCAAAGCTTAAGTTTTCCCTTAGTGTGTGAGGTTTAAGGATGGCAAAAAACTTTAATAGAACATACACCTTGTATAGTTGTACAAAGCACATTTCTTCAACCATGGGGTTGGAAACCAATACATCCTAAGACATTGGGAAACCCTAGATTATATTATTCTAGCTATTATAAATTGGATCATTAAGGCATAGAGTGGGGATGCATTGATTATTAATTGAGATCAAGAATAACACATATAACTAAGGATGTGCACTATTATTGGCAAGCTCCAAATTTTTGGTCCAACAAAGATTTTGAATGAAGAGGACAGTAGACTAGTGCTTTATGAAATGGGATTAGAGTCATAGGAGAGCATAATGTAGGGAATAAATTGCAAGGAGAAGAGGGGAAAATGAGGTACACACAAACTTTATTTACAACTATTTATAGGGATAAAATTCTTACCTTGAGAAAGTGTTAGGGGTTTTCATGCAAACCATTGGCATGATTCTAGAAATATGAGCCACTCCTCAACAACAGATTGTGATCATTAAATTATAGCCAAGAACAATTGCTCTTGGTGACTGCTTGACTTTTAGATTTTAGACTACTTGCCTACAAAATTTTTCTATAAATTTATTCAAGCCTATATGGCCACTTTTCATAATACAAAGTGAAAAAAATAAAGACTAGACCCTCTTCTTTAGAACCACATATTGCACCATTTTTTTTTACATGTAATGACTTGGTTTGATCTCTGAAGGTTGTGTTCTTCTAGTATGGGATCAAATTTGATGATTAAGAATTCCTTTATTTTTACACAAACAAGTTTGTCACTACTCTGAGAAGTATAAGAATTTTTTACCTTCATGGGTACCTCCTTTTCTTCACTTTCTTGCTCAAATTTTTGACAAAATGATTGTTCAAACCTTACCACACAAAAATATGCTTGATCACTTTCTTCCACAACCATCAAAATTTTCCCTTATCATCCTCATTAAAAATAAAACTTCCTTTTTCTAAATTATGATTTGTAAAAAAATTAAGAATTTCATTAGAAACTTTCTCTAGGATTTGCTCTTTTTGATAAATATCAAAAATAAAAGTTTATAAAGTAGGAAGAAAAGAGAGTTCATACTCATCAACATTTGAATATTTATTTGATTCACAAGATTTGCAAGTAAATACACCTCTCCTAACTTCGGTGATATTGTCATTTGCATCTACAATTCCACATAGTAAATTATCCTCTGAGCCTTTCAAGAAACGATCAAAGACATAGATATTAGTGTATTCATCTGATGATGTTTTCTCCATGGATGAAATGAATATTTGATCTTTCTTTTCTATTTGCATGTGTATCGAAGGAATCTCAATTTTTTTTAATTTTGGGCCTGGTGCAAATTTTTTATCATGACTTGGTATCTCTCCTACTAAAAATCCTTCAACACATAATACCTCTTATGAACACATTTCAACAACCACAAAAATTGGTGGTCTTCACAAGGCTTTATTATTCCTTCTAAGTTCACATATACTTTATTTGTAGGCATTCCAAAATAGATGAAGTGTATGGTCATCTATAGCCAATATTTCTTCAATAGTTGGCAGGAACCTTCTTTTAAACCAATTCATTTTCTCACCCCATTCATTAACCATGATTATGAAATCTTCAAGTACCATAAATATGTTAGTTTAGATAGTTGTTCTTCAAATTAAATGCACAAACTGACTCTGGAGCCCAAAGAGAAGAACAAATTGCACCAATAGTTGGAGAGATTATCATTAAATTGATAACCATTCACTATTGAGAGGTACAACCCCCTCTTGATAGCTATGCAATGAATGAAAGAACACCAAGTATTATTTTCACCAAAAAGAAAAAAAGATCATTAACATCTACCCATAAACATGCAAGCAGATACAGATGGATTGAACATTGAATAATGTGAATGCAATAAAATGGCACAAAGCCCACTTCCCTCACATTCATGATCAGATTTATATTTAAAATAATCTCTCTTCTCACCTAACTAAAAAAGATTTGAATATTTAATAATGGAACAAAGTACATTAATAATCAAGAACATGAAATAAATACTTCGTCAATGAAAATACATGCAAATATCAACACAGTGTCTCTCAAAAAATCTACAAATATACTTGTTGCAAAATTTGATAAAACTCAATTTACCTATAATCTCTTAAAATAGTGATACATAGATCACTCCCCTTTAATAGGAGAATGGCCATCAAAGTAAATAAATGCATGATAAATGAAAAGATCTTGACAAAGTATTCATTTAAATGCAAGCTTAAATCTAGTTACAAAATTCTTATTTTAGAGCCAAAAAAGAACCCTCTTTAAAATAAAATTGCCCCCTTAAATAAACTATTCCACAAGAAGTTGTTGAATAACTTCTTGTAACTTTTACCTTTTCAACTTCTTTCTTCCAAGATCGCCTTTTCCCAATAATTTATTTTCCTATTTCACCACATTTTACATGTTTTTACATACTGAATTAAAATTAATCCTTGGAGGAATTATTTTATGAAAAATTAAAAGATTGTAAGTTCCACTTTAGCTCCACATTTTTAATATTTAATTACTTTGCACTTTATGTTAAATATTTAATTCATTAAAGAAATAAATATTAAATTGGAAAAAAAATATTTAAAAAGGGGATGAAAAGTTTGCTCTATTAACGAATAAAAATAACAATAAGAGTAACTAACTTTTTAAATTTCTAAAACTCTTTCCCACCCTCGTAATTCATATCAATATTTTAATTTTATCTTTTTAGTTGGTATATATTAATTTTTTATATTTTAATGCATATATGTGTCTACTTTTAACAAAATTTGAAATTTTTATACTATTTGATTTTTCCAAAGTCATTTTAACTGTCAAATATGAATTAAGGATATAATCTCAACTTCAATAACATTTGATATTTGTATAAATTGTTTAAATATTCTACTCTTTAGATTAAACTTTTGAAGAAATTTATAATTAGAAATTGATTTTAATCAATTTTAAGAATATTAATAATATTTAAAGAGAAGAAATTTTCTTATATTTATTTATTTTATATCTTTTTTTACTAAGAATTAAATAATTTGCATTTCCTAAATAATCATTTAATAACAAAGAGTCTTGACATCATTAAAAAAAAAATTTGACATTGCAAATTTAAAATCAAGAGAAACTTCTAATCAAAATAAATTGACACACGGTCTACATTTGTATAATCTTAGGCCTCCTCAACACATAACCATTCTAAAATCAACTTATTTTAATTTTCAAGATTACAACTTTACTTTAATACCTTTTTAAGTTTTGATTCTTGTCTATAAGAATTTATTAAATTTTTGAACTCAAGACGAGAACCAATAGGTTATCAAGTATTTAGACATGTAAGAAAAGTGTATAAATTGAATAAATCTTCGTATGGTTTTAAAAAATCAACTAGATCATGGTATAGTCATATTAATTCATATTTGAGTGATGGATTTAGTAAAAGTAGGAGTGAGCCTACATTATATATAAAAATCAATGAAAAAATCACATTTTAATTTTAAGCTAGTATGATTACCTAAATTTTATGTGTAATCCCTCTATTGATATGTTTAATACAATAATGATTAAATAATTTGAGATGATGAGATACTTTTCAATATGATATAGGTATTTTTATTTTTGAAACTGGGTATGCCAAGGATGTATTGAGAAAGTTTTGTATGATGGGTTATAAAATTAGCAATAACTCTAATTGTAACAGGAATCAAACTTAGCAAAGAGAATAAGGGTCACATGTTAACTCAAGTTTGTTTATGAGACTTATTGAAATTTATTATATTTGGCATCTACGAGGCTAGCTATCATATGTGGTATTAGCTTGATTTTGAGGTTTATGGATCCATCTCAAGATTCTCATTGGCAAGTTGGGAAAATGTTACTAAGATATACTACAATAATAAGTGGATACAAAACTTTATATTAAAAAACTTTCAAATTTTCTTTGATTGGTTATACTAACAATTTTATGGGTGATATAGTTAATAGGAAGAGTACATCCAAATATTTCTTTCATTATGGTATAGGGGCAATCTTAGGGGCATGCAAGAAGTAAGTTGTCAAGGCACTTTCATTAGTTGAAGTTGAGGACGTAGTTGCCACGTTAGTAATACACTAAGAGATTTAGATGAGAAGAATATTGAAGGACCTATTGCTAGCATGAGAGGAACCAATACCAAGCTTTTTCAATAATAAATCAACAATTGCATTATCAAAGAATCATGTCTTCCACCAAACGAGCAAGCATATTAATACCAAATACCATTTCATTATAGATATGATTAACAATGGTGAAATATATCCTGGTTTTCATAAATCTAAGATCAATTGGCATACATTTTCATAAAGGCTCTACCAAAAGAGGACTTTGAATATGTATGAGAAAGTTTGAATAATTGATGCTAAAGTTATTAATGGAAGAGATTAAGGAGGAATGTTAGAGAGCATTAATTTCTTTCTATAGGGCATAAGAAGTCAAGCAAAATATAATTGTAGTTAATAAAGAATGTTGTTCTACCTGCCATCTATAGTTGCTAAGAATAAGGGTAGTTTATGTATGTGTGTACCAGTTTAAAACTTTAATTTTATGTGTTAAAATGTAGTCACTTTATCCTCCCCATATATAACCACTTATCTAAGATCTATCAATGCATAGTTCTATTACATCGTACAATTTAATATTATTTAGTTTTTCTTAAATGATAGTTTAGTGTCCTCTATTTAGACATAAGATTGTAAGTTATTTTTTGAAGAACAATAAAATTAACAAATTTTTAATATTTTTTTACTTTTAATCTATCTATATTTATTATTTATGTTATATTTCTTTACATTAAAATATCATTTCAAGAATACACAATTTTCAAAAAAAACATGATATATAATAAATTGTATAATCAAATAACATATATAATAAATTAATCTATTCTAAAAACATTGAAAATTTACATCACTGCTATCATAATAAATGTAAATATTAAAATTATATTTTACAAAAATATTTATAATTTAAATAATATTTTGGTAAGAAGCATATTACAATTATATTCAGCTTTACCTACTTATTATGTCTATCTTAAGAAGATACTTCAAATCCCATCAAAATAGGAAACCTAAATATCATTTCAAGTTTTCACAACTATTTGCTTCTAGGAGTGCAAGAAAGCAAAACTAGTATGCAGATGCGAATATAGACTTGAGAAGTCAGCTCCCAAATCTACCATTGCTATTTCATCATCCCCATCCTCGTCATCCTTGCCATCCTCGTCATCCTCGTCTTCGACCTTGTCGTCCTCGTCTTCCTTCATAAAATAATGCCTGCGCAAAGCCCTGTCCCTGAACTCTTCCTCCATACAATAATGCATGCGCATAGCCCTGTCCTCGTCTTCCTCGTCACTATCCTCGGGGATTATTTGCTTTATGTCTTGCACTCGTGGATTGCCTTGCTCGCTAGTCGAGAGGGCTGCCAATGCAACAAAGGTATTCAGTCGCCACGTTGAGCTCAACATCATACATGCAGAAAAGCCAAACAATTCCTTCCATTTGTAATGGGAAGGAATCCAAGCACAAAGAGTAGCACCGCTATTAATGCCTTGCGATAAGTGGCGAAGAGTCTCGCCAATTCTTTCCCCATCTTGCTCTGTTAATCCCACATAAATTATGTGCGAAGTACCCCTACTCGAAAGCTCCGCCATTTTCTTCAACACCATCTGACAGGCCTTCTTGTTTGACGGAGAGCATAGATCACAACATGACACCAGGAATGCAACTCTTTGATATTCACCCTCCACGAAGGTTGGAGACCACTCTCCGACCATTCCGTCAACATTCAGAAACCTGTTCTCTGCGTCAAATAAAGCTCGGAACATTGAATTTCTGAAGAAGATGTCCCTTTCTGATTCTGTCCGCACAAGTAGAGGGTGGTTCTCCTTTACCTCTTCCCAACGCTTTAACAGCAGTTGGCTTTCACATATATTTAGCACTTTCAAGCTCTTCAACTCAATCATCTGATTCACTGCATTTCCTTCCAATACAGCGCACCCTGATGCATCTATAGCAGCAACACATGGCAACGATCCGAAATCTTCACTAAGCCTCTCTAGCCTTCGGCAACCACGAATCCTCAGATATTCCAAAGACTTTAGCTGCCCAAAATTGTCACAAAGAGTGGACAAGTTTTTACAATTTACTATAACCAACTTCTTCAGGTTGCTCAGCTGACCAAAACTATGTGAAAGGCTAGCCAAGTTTGTACAATTTACTATAACCAAGTTCTTCAGGTTGGTCAGTTGACTAAACCCATCAGAAGGATTAAGCAAGTTTGGACAGTTAATTATTTTTAACCTGTTCAACTTGCTCAATTTACCAAAATTGTCAGAGAGACTACACAATTTTGTACAATCATTAATATGCAACTCCTCCAAATTCCTCAATTGACCAAAGGTATCAGGCAAGGAAGTGAGCTCTCTAAAATGGGACAATTTTAGGTAACGCAGAGAGTCAAGTTGACCAAAACTCTCTGGAAGTCTAGTCAAATACTGCTCATTTTGAGATAAACTTAGCTCTTCTAGACGAGACAGTTTGCCAAAGTTTTCATCGAACCCAAGGGATTCCAAAGCGTCCACCTTCAACCTACGCAAAGAATGGGGTAACTGCACCCACAGTTGATATTCCAAATCAGCCCTTGAGAAAGAAAACTAGATCTGATACCTATATTCTAGAATCTAAACAACAGATAAATAAAGATATTACTATACTTACGTCGCAAAACCTGTCATCACCCCTTAAGCGGCCTTCAAAAATTGCCAGGCTGGGAAGCTTGTTCAACTCAATCGGTGAACAATCTCCATTATTAACTTTCAGATATCTTAGATTATCAAATTTTTGGGCGCATTCTCCAGTGACTTTTGTCCCTTTACAAAGAATCAGAACTCTTAGACACTCGTGCATCTTATCCAAATGTGCTGCCTGAAGATGGATGTCGGCATCATTAAAGGAGGACGTCCGTGGAAACAATGATAGTCTAGTGGAGTATTTCCGTAGAAGACAAATTCCTTGAGTTTTCTCAAGCCTCTGCAGATATGAAGTATTAGATTACAAAAACAATAAGCTTCTGGGAGAAAGATTAAAACCACATAGAAACTTGTGTAGAGAACAGAACTATCTTGTATAAATCATCACATTTGCCTTGTCCGGAATTCCAATCAATTCCTTCATTAACAGCGGAACTTAGCAAAATTTTAAGGCAAGAGAAAAATTATTAAGTGGGAGAGCTATAGCCCTAAAATCGAAGGAAAAAGTCACGAATTTCAGAACAATTTTATTACCTACGGAGTAAAATCATCTAAATTTTTCAACGTCATTCACGTTTGTGTTCCGAGGAGTTTTAACTTAGAAACAAAATATACAAAAAGATAGAAGTAGAGTCTATAGGTAAATTCATTGATGTATTGGTAGAGTGTACCTCTGTATCTTTCAGAGCACTTTGGAGGGACTCTGTATTTGTTATTCGACCCTCTTCTAGTTCTGATAGCTCCCTTCCTCGAACTTGGACGTTGTAGTCTACAATCACTTTCCCTTGTTCGGATATCTGTACCAGGGCTGCATCTACGATGGCTTTAAGCGCTGCCTCCCCAACAATGTAACCCACAGTCCTTTCACGGCAGTTGTTGAAAAATGCTGCTATATCTAAAACAGCATTTTTGTACATATTTTCTCGCAGACCTTTGTACAGCACATCAACTACTTTTTCCCTCCAATCTCCCTCTACTTTCGAGAGAGTATCCCTTAAAAATTGAATAGTTCTGTCACAAGCGCTAACATCATTGCCAAGTTCACGCAATTTTGAGCCTGCCATATTTAACACCGGTGGAATACCGCCGCATATTTTCGCAAGACTATCAATATCAAAGCTTCCATTAAAACATTTGTCAGCACTGCCTAAAGCTTTTCTACACAGCAACTTCTCTGAACCTTCTTCTGAAAGGCCGTCTATCTTGTATGGATAGCGCTTGATGCCTCTCTGTTTGATCACCCTTGTCTCATTTAGCCTTCTTGTTGTTATTAGCATCCTGCTTCCCTTTGGAAGCGAACGGAGATTCCCTGGAAGAATTTTATGAAGCTCCCGTCCACTCAAAACATTGTCGATAAACAAAAATATGGGCTTTGGTGAAGACATGTAGTACGAGGACCTCAATAAATACGAAATTTGCCGTTCCATATAGGAGTAATGGGATTGTAAACAGTTGTCCCCCTGAACATTGATTCTAAAGTATTTGTAGGCATCGAGTTTGAGAGAGCTTATGACAGCGATCGCCAGGGTAGTCTTCCCTATGCCCCCAACCCCAAAAAGCACCACAGCTCTTGTATCTGATTTATTCCTCAGGGCGAGTAGCTTGATGACTTCATCTCGTGCCGCAATGATGTCAACTTCAAAGAGTCGAATATAATGAGTTTAATTTATATCAGATCCAGCTTAAAAAGTACACTAGTTTCCAGCATTTTAAATTTATTAGAAAGCAGAGGATTAAGATGATATATATACTGTATTCCCTAAACAGCTTTAATTCAATGCGAAAAGATACAAAACATAATCTTCACATTGACTTTTTGTTGATGCAATAAACTTAAGAGGCTGGCCTCTGAGATGTATTTTTATTAATATAAACTGTTATGTAATTATATTCGATAAAAATGCAACTTTTCAAATTTCCTTATCAAGAAAGTTTATCTTGTGCTTTCGTGTACGAATTGAACAAAATCTACTAATTAGGAATAAGAAAATAAAAAATTACCTGCATTGGATTTCAACATGATGTCCCGTTCTCTTCCTGTCAATACATTTTGAGGGTGTCCGTCCTCTATTTTTTGCCAACATTCTATCAATAAGGGACTTTCACGGATGTCTAACTCCATCAAGCTCGTTAACTCAGTCATCTGCTCCACTGCCTTTCCTTCCAGCACAGGACATTTGCTCGCGTCTATTGTTGTCAAACATGTTAATGATCCGAAATCATCACTAAGCCTCTCGAGTCTTTGGCAACCAGAAATTGTCAGCTCTTGCAAAGAGCTTAGCTGCCCAAAATTGTCACACAAACTGGACAGGCTTTCACAGTCTTCGATACATAACTCCTTCAAGTTGCTAAGTTGGCCAAAGGTATCGCTAAGCCTCTTCAAACTTCTGCAGTCTATTATTTCCAGATATTGCAAAGACTTTAGCTGCCCAAAATCATCACATAGACTGGTCAGTCTTGTACAGTTGAAAATATACAACCCCTTCAAGCTGCAAAGTTGACCAAAAGTATCACTAAGCCTCTCCAAACGTTGACAGTGCAAAATTTTCAGAATTTCCAAAGATTTCAAATGTCCAAAATTGTCAGAGAGACCAGACAACATTGTACACTCTTTTATAATCAATTCCTTTAAATTACTCATTTCACCAAAGCTATCACCGAGACTCAACAGACTATAGCAGACTTCAATTGTTAGAGATTCTAAAGACATCAAATGTCCAAAATTGTCAGAGAGACCAGACAACATTGGACATTCTTTTATGGTCAACTTCCTCAAGTTGTTCAATTGACCAAAGGTATCACCAAGACTACACAACATTTTACAGTCTTCTATAATCAGCTCCTTCAAGCTGCTCAATTGGCCAATTGTATCATTAAACCTCTCCAAACTTTCGCATTCCTCAATTGTAAGAGATTCCAAAGACCTCAAATGCCCAAAATCGTCAGACAGACTAGACAACTTTGGGCAGTCCCGTATAGTCAACTCCTTCAACTTACTCAGTTGACCAAAAGTATTGGGCAAAGAAGTGAGTTCTGTAAAATAGTACAAATCTAAGCAACGAAGAAATCGAAGTTCACCAAAGCTCTCTGGAAGCCTCTTGACATAATTCTCCTTTCGACATATACTCAGCTCTTCCAGATGAGACAGTTTGTCAAAGCTTCCATCTAACCAAACGGATTCCAAACCGTACACTGTCAAGCTGCGCAAGGAATGAGGTGCCTGCAAATACAGTTGATCTTCCGAATCAACCCTAGAAAGAAAAGCAGATCTATAATTTCTATTTTAAACAATAGACAGAGAAATGAGATGGTAGACTTACGTTGCAAAAGCAGTCATCACTCCTTATGCGACCCTTGAAAATTGCTAGCCTCGGAAGCTTATTTAACTCCATTGGGGAACAACAATTTTCATTACCAATGCTTAGATACCTTAGATTTTCGAATTTTCTAGAGCATGCTCCAGTGACTTCATTTTGACCAAGAATCAAAACTCTTAAACACTTGTGCATCTTATCCAGATGTTTGGCCTGAAGATGAAATTCCCCTTCAAGACGAATTCCTTTCAATTTCTCAAGTCGCTGCAAGTAGAAAGTATAAGACTAGAATAATAAACAAACAAGTTATAACACACATTAAAGCTCTCCTATAGACCAGAGTAGATTCATGTTGTATATATGAGTTTACCCCAGTGACGAAAGATTTATTCATCAAGGGTCTCTTGTAAACAATTCTATGAAAAGTAAAGATCAGAGAGGAAATATACCTCTGTATCTTCAATAATATCAGCCAGAGATATCAGATCTGTTATTCTATCCGATTCTGACAATTTCCTTCCCCGATTTAGAACGACATCATGAAGTTCTACATTGCCATCGGATATCTTCACCAATGCTGCCTCTTCTAGCGCCAGAAGTTCATCTTCACCAACAATATTACTCACAATGTGCCTCTCACAGGAAGAAAAGAAAGCTGCTATATCCAGAAAAGCATCTTTATATCGATCCCCCGGCAAACTCTTAAACACCACATCTACTACTTTTTCAGTTGATTCATCCTCTCCTTTCTCCAGCGAATCCCTGAACGTTTCAATGGTACTGTTGAAGGCGGACAGGTTGTTACGATGTTTACACAGTCTGATACCAACAAGATTTAAGACTAGAGGAATGCCACCACAGGCACTCAGCAAGCCATCGATATCCGAGCTTGCATCAAATGTTCCAAGGGGAATGCCTAAAGCTTTCGTGGACAACAACTTTTTGGCCTCGTTGGGAGGAAGACAATTTATAGGATATGCCACTCTAGTAATAACATCTGGCTTGTTAAGCATGTCAGTCTCGTCCAGTTTTCTGGTGGTCACAAGCATTCGGCTACGCTTAGGCATTGTTGACAAGTCGTCGGGCAAAATTTTGGCAAGATCACTGCCTTTCAGCGCATTGTCTATGAACATAAACAAGTGTTCTCTTGCTTTTTCTCTGAAGACCTTGCAGATCTCTCGATGACCCTCATCAGAATCCCTCAAGTTCGAATTTTGGCCAAACAAATCGCTCAAGATCTGCTTTTGGAGCTTCTGAAGATCGTCTTCAGAACAGTCCTGTTTGATGATCAGATGGCAGTATTTGAAGCCTCTGAGATCCAGGCAGCTGAAGACCTCATTCCCCAAACATGTCTTACCCATACCGCCGACCCCGTAAACCACGACCGCTCTGCTTGATACATCTTGCTTGTCGTCCATGGCCAACATCTTTGTGAGCTCCAACACCGACTCATCGATGCCCACTGCAAAATCAATGGAAATTACCTATATCAGGTGAAACGATTATTGAAAGCGATTATGCGTACTTATTGGGGACTGATTTCTACTAATGCCCGAAAAATAAACCCAATTAATTACACTAAGAAGGGAGCCGCCGCGAGAAAAAACCTGCATTGAGATTCTTCTCGCCCTGTGAGAGAGGTAACGCCTTAGGCATTCGATGCAAAGCTTCAATCAGAGCTTCCAACGTCAAATCTTGATGACTCTGGCCCAGTTTTGATTGAAGCTTCTTCATCTCTTCACTATCCACCACGGAAGAGAATATCCTGTACAGTAGAATCAATCAATAATATGGACATTAAATTACTCTCGACTATAATCAAATTGTGGGAAATGTTACCTGGAGAGGTTGCTAGATTGTATTCGAGAAAGACAGAAGAATGATCCTTCGAAAATAAACTCAGCCACATCATGCAGCTTCTCTTGAGGTATTTGCCCATCCAGTCCCTTGATGTGTGTAGCCAAGTGACACATATGCTTTAAAAAATCAACGCATTCCTCCTTGATGGTGGAAGCATCGTCCACTTTTTGCAATACGTATGCTACCACGGTTAGCCCTGCTCCTACCCACTGGATCTGAGACGCTTCTTTCAGAACATCTATCACCACTTTGATCGTTTCGCCACTCTGCGGACGAAATATTAATAACTTTTAAGAGAACTTCTTCATCTTAATCCATGGAGATCAACAAGATAAAGGTACTATAATACCTTGAAACCATGCCTCTGACAACGTTTCCATACTCTCCGCAACAAGTGTTTGCCATATTCGATAGAAGAGGCCACTCGACCCGAAGCAATCCCATCTGATTCAGATGTGATCTCTTCTGCCTGAAAAGTTACAAACATTTTTATTACATTTAACGTCGCAATGGAATACACGGGAAAACTAAAATAAAACGAGTTTCGCATACCTTGTCGAGTTTTGCCAAATACTTTTCAATGTAAGAAATTAATTCATACAGGTTGCTCGTAACAACATCCTTGGGCCAATCGAAAATCTTCTGCTTGTCATCTGGAGAAATACAGGACAAACCCAGCGTTACCCATTATGATTTTGGCAAGCGAAATGGTCTAAACTGGTGAGTGTAAACCAACTAGAGAGAAGCAGATCCAGAAAAAGAGAAATAGTATGCGAAAGTATCATATTGTTTTCTCGACTTAGCTGTACAACTCATGTGATTTATGAAAGAATTTTCACGGCATCCGTGCTCGGCAAAATAATGAGAGAGAATGGTTACCTTCATCTGGGTACGGTTCGAGCTCTTCATAGTTGGTGATCAATCTGGCTTGAAGACTGTTTATCTCCACCCCATCCACTAGCCCTGAAAAATAACTGTTCCGTACACCTCAAATTTTATCAGTTGCACCGGACTATAGTCTCGTCAAGAGTAACAGGTAGTCTATGAAATTTATTACCTAGAGAGGCTGGTAGATTGCATTTGTGACATACAGAAAAACGATCCTTTTACAATGAACGCAACCAGATCGTTCAACTTTTCCTCGGGCAAGCGTTTGATTCGTTGCTGAATGTGTTTGACCACGCCACACATGAAGCGCAAAACCTCAACGCATTCCTTCCTACTGCTAATTAGCGTAGAGCTCTTGTCAGTTTGGTCCAACACGTAGGCCACGACAGAAATAGCAGCTCCAACCCAGTGAATTTGCTCTGCTCCTCTCAGAGTCCCACTAACTACTTTCTGAATGTCAATCTGCAAACACCCAATATGGAACATTTCACAAACAGTGTAGACGATCTGTGGCATGATATTACTTAAAACTAAAGACTCGTTTAAGACCTTGGAACTATGCCTTTTGACACGTCCAGCTACATTCTCCAGGAAACAGGATCCGTAGTCGATGGAAGAAGCCACTCCAGCTGAAATATTTGTAATCTCTGCTTCAAATGTGCTCTCTTTTGGCTGCCACAAGATGATTTATTGGAGGTTAAGCATTCCTTGAAATAGAACAGAAGGAAAGCAATTAGGAATAAATTGTAAATACCTTGTCAATGAAAATGGCGTCCAAGGGCGTCTCAATGAAGGAGATTACTTCCTCAAGATGGTCCACCTCAGGAAAAGGAATGGCATTTGAACAGCAGGAAAACATATTACCCATTCTGTATGGAAAATAAAAATGAGATCTGTCAATCTCTGATCTTTGGTCTCCTGCGATAACACTAGATCAATGCAGACAAATGCAAACCAATGCAATCATGCCAGAGTCGGAGTACATAAAAGCTTTGTTTTATATGTAGCATCGTGACCCTTCCCCTCGACCAGATTGCATTGCGCCAGAATCGGACGCCAAGGTGATTTGTGACTTTTCACCTCAAGAAAAAACGCTCAGGAGAGGATACCGATAATGAATTGTTTATCGTTATACAATTATCAAAGAACAAAGGTAGTATTTTAATGTGCATTATCGCGTTGAACATTTTCTGTAGTAATGAATTTTAATGTGAACATGTGCTTCCATTCCTCGAAACATGAAATAAGGTTGTTCATTAGGGCAACGGCTACCCAGGCAGGAGGATCGACTGCCTGGATGCCCCATCCTTATGCCATCCCCATGCATCCCATCCGGCCTCCTCCGTCCGTCCGGCAACGCCGTACTCTGACGGATCCCAATGAGATAGTGCTCCATAAAATCATGGGGGACACGGCATTCAATGAAGACAGAGATCAATATAAATTTCTAACAACTTCATTTCCAGACTACCATTCTTCATCTAGGTATTCAATTGTTTGAATCTCGTTGTTAAACATGGTGAGCTTTTGGCTTTAAGTTAGCAGGAGTTTGTACAGTTACATTGGGAGACTTTCGTTTACAGTGTTTACAATTTTTTATAATTTTTAATATTGTTTATACACGTACTATTGATGTATTTGATATTGAGTTATATAGGGTTATGAAGTTCATTTCAAATATAAAATATTTTTTTTATTAGTTCGTAAAAATACTTGCAATTATGAATCTGTTATCCTTCATCTAAACAGAGTGAAATAGATATAAAAATTTACTTTTTCAAATTGTTGAAATTGTTACAATAATGCAATTCTTAAATACTCAGGGCCTATATAATCATTTATTGTGTTCCCACAATTTGAACTAAATCTTACATGAATTGTGCCCAATTACTAGACTTTATCATGAAATCAAGACCAGGTTTCCAACATCCCAAGTCTTCGATGACTGTAGGATATAATTTAAGTTTTGGACTATGTTTCCTTCCTGTAGATGGGGAATTGATTTATCCTCTTTAACCATTGTTCAATGCAGTCCCTGTGAAAAATATGACCTTCATTGCAAGGCATATGACACGACTTCTCTGTAATTTCAAAATTAAATAGACAAGTCCCACATTCAACATTTTTGTTCAAACGACTCATTATTTCAATGGATCACAATCTCTTTTGCATTCTGGGTAGGGGTTAAGGCATATTCGGTTGCCAATTTCATCTCTATAACAATAGAATTGTCAGTGCAATGTCTCCAGAACTCTTTGAAATTTATTGCGTTTATATGCAAAGTTGTTAGCTTGATTATCGCAGTTAGCTATGTACGCAGTTTTCTCTCTAATAATTTTACTTCTCAATTCTCATGCTTTTGATTGTATATCACGGTAATCGATTTGAACCAACTTTTATTGCAAAGGAAGAGTGAGACAAAGAGATAAAGAGATAGAGATAGAGAGGGTAAAAATGAGAGATAAAAAGGTGATAGAGATAAGTAATAGAGAGATGGAGAGGGACACACACACACACACATAGGATACATGTGTAGGGAGAGGGGGTAAGCAGAGGTAAGGAGATAGAGACAACAAAGGGAGATTAAAAAAAGATACATATATAGGGAGAGGAGGTGAGAACAGGTAAGGAGATAGAGACAAAGGAGGAAGATAGAAAGGATACATATGTAGGTAGAGGGGGTGAGGAGAAGTAAGGATATAGAGACAAGCGAGGGAGATAGAAATGCTACATATTTAGGGAGAGAGGGTGAGGAGAAGTAAAGAGATACACACAAGGGATGGAGATATATTGGAATATAGAAGTAAAGATAGAGCTGAAATTAATACTATTAGATTTGTACATATTAACTTGGTATAATTGATTGACTATGGATCATTGAGTATGCTCTAAAAAAATATTTGATGAAAATACAATCTGAATAGTTGAATCCAAAGCCTATTGTAATTAATATAGATTGTAGAATCTATTGTGTTGATATTAATTTAATTAATACTATGTAGAAAATATTTATAAAGGAGACATAAGGAAAGAATGAGAGTGAGAGACAAAGAACGATGTAGACGAGGAGAGGGAGGGAGAGAGGGAGGGAGGGAGGGAGAGAGAGAGAGAGAGAGAGAGAGAGAGAGAGAGAGAGAGAGAGAGGAGGAGGAGGAGAGATAGGGTATATGTGTGCGTATGTATAGAGAGAGAGAGATTGTGATATTTGTCAAGATGAATATATAGTGAGAAGCAAAAGAAAAATAGATAGAGAATCAAAAATTGATCAAGAGATAAGGATAGAAAGAGAACTAGGGAGATAGAAAGGGATACATGGAGAGGGAGAGATAGATAGGAAGAGATATAAATAGAGAGAAAGAATGATAAAGCTAGATAGCAAGGATAAAGAAAGGGATATTAGAAAATGGAGAAGGGGGGATATATAGAGGGAGAGAAGAAAGATAGTGAGATAAAGATGGAGAGAGAAATGGAGGGAGATTGGTACATAAATAGAGATATTGAGAGAGAGGGAGTAAGAGATAGGGAGAGATAAGGATAGAAAGAGGGTGAGGTGTAGAGGGTAGATTAAGAGAGATAGATAGTAAGGATATAGAGAAATGTATAGATATTGAGAAGAAAAGGGAGGGGCGAGAGGATGTATGACATAGGAGAAAAATAGATAAAGGAATAAAGACAGATCTACCCCTCTCCTTGTTTCTTTATTAATCTATCTCACTCTCCATATCTATTTCTCTCTATCTTCCCCTCTCTTCTCTCTATATTTTACTTTATATCTCCCTAGTTATTTTTTAATCTTTACCTATTGATATACATATCTCCATATCTCTCTATCTATTTTTTCACATCTTCTCACTCTATCGATTTCTCTCCATCACCCTCTTCCTATACCTTTAACTTGCTACATCTCCATACTTTATATCTCCCTAGTTATTTTTTAATCTTTACCTATTTCAATATACATATCTCCATATCTCTCTATCTATTTTTTCACATCTTCTCACTCTATCCATTTCTCTCCATCACCCTCTTCATATACCTTTAACTCTCTACATCTCCATAGTTTTCTCTTATAAATCTTCCATTTCTTTTTCCTTACAATGTATGTGAGATCTAACCCATGAAGGAGGGTCATGAAGTTCATTTCAAATACTAAATTCACCTTTCCTATCTCTTAACATTTGTCTCTTTGATTGTATCTCTCTCAGCCCCTTTATATAACTATATATCTTCCTATTAGTAGACCTCATATCTCTCTCTCTCTAAAACATAATGTTCAAGACCCTTTTAGTGAATAATTTAAATAGAAATCCATAAAATTATAACTATATGACAATTTCCAAAATTTTATAAATTAATTAAGGATATATTAATCAAATAATATAAAAAATTATATATCTTTGACTTCTTTTTTTATCACTAAGAGGCTGAAGTAAAGATTAATTAATAGTATGTGTCTTGATTAATTATTATTATTTATTAAGTTCGATAAGATGCAAGCCCAAGACCTCCAAGATAAGAGGGGGTCTGTAAGGAGAGTAGTGACAAGGACAACAAACAATTCTCACGAATCACCCACAAACATAGGTGAGGTAGAGGCATCTAGTCAAGATCTATATATAGAAAAAACCATCCTACCTTGTACACAATCCAATCCAACACCAACATACGTGGTGGAACCCAACAAAGAATTAGGGGTAGTTGATAAAGATGTCCCATCGGTATTTAGAGAACCTACACATTGTAAAAATAATTGATGAGGAAATGAGAACAGTTGTTAGAGTCACTATGTGATAAATTTTAAATTTATGTTAAGTCATGAAGACATGATGCTTAGTTGGGGAGGAGGCATCACTACTTCACCTTGATTTAGTATTTTCTCCCAATGTCTTTTATTATTATATGTTCTAGAGTTCCTCTTGAGTATAGTTTAGTGTTGTCTCTTCCTTTGACAGGCTATTATAGATCTATATTTGTTTGTTTACTACTTTGGCTTCTCCTATAATACTTGTCAAGTGAATGTTTATTGTCTCCTAGAGATACTTGATTCATCCTTTGACTTTCTCCCTATAGATGTGGATTTGTAGGAGTTGGCTATTGATAGTATCCATTATTTCTCTAATTTACATGCCCATGACTTGTAGAGGATTGTAAGTTTGTGCTAATTGAGTACTTGATTCCTCTAGCTTTTTCATTTTATCCCTTATAATATTGGTTGGCTTGGGCCAAAGTAAACAAAGTTTGTAAATGATAGGTCTACCTCTAAGATGTTTTCACTTAGGGTCCGTTTAGCTGCAAGAACATAAAAATGTGAATAGGAATACTTATTCTGGAATAGTTATTCTTGAATAAAAAATGGGGTTACGTATTCCTATTCTTGTTTGGTTCACCTAGAATTTGGTGTGGAATTCGCGGACTCAAAAATTTATGCTTTCTAAAATTAAAAAAATTGGAATAGGAATACATATACCTATTCCACCTATTTAGGTGGAATAGAAAATGCTCATTTTTGGGCCAAAATTGGAATACGTATTCCAATTTTATTCCTATTCCAAATCCGATTTGGTGCATCCAAACAAAGAATTCAAAATTTTAAGAATATACATATGCCTATTCCACTTATATTCCCATTGCCAAACGGGCCCTTAGGCTCTTGGTTATTTGTTGTTAATTGTGAGTGAGCAATAGAACACTTTATATACTTGTCTATTATGTTCTTTAAGATTTCATCTTGACGTTTTGTACTAATGTTGTCCTTCGTAGAGGTCATGTCTCCTTGTAGATTTTATTCCAAATGTTTGAGTTGTTGCATAAAAAAGTAGAGAAACGTCTTGTGTTAAGGTCACCCTTAAACATCACACACTAAGAACGAAGTTAAATTTGAAAAAATAAGTCAACTTTGACTATTTAACACCTTTATCTTAAGAATCAAGCCTTAGTATGTAATGTTTAAGTCGTCAGATATTAAGTGAGGGACGACATTATTGATTGTATGACTATCACTCCTCTAATTGCTCTAAATTATTGATATGGTTGATAAGTCGTACATGTAAGAGATCATCTTACTCTATGTTCTATAGAGTAGGGACACCAAAATTTCTTACACGGGATCCTATGATTGACAATTGTAATAGTTTCATATGTTCATGCTATGTTGAGCTCAATAAACAAATGTGAATAAGATGAGCATCACTCTGTAAACAAATATTTATATCAAAATAGTTTCAGAGGGCATAAGCAAACAAAAAGCTAATTAAATAAGCAAGTACCCGGTGCAACGTAGCCCATTGATCCTTTGAGAGCTAGAGTTTAAGTGCTTCCTGACTCAATCGAAGTATCTGACCCATAAATTATTTGTGCAATTTCAAAATCTACTACATGTGTTGTCATATCCTCGTTCATAAGAATGTTGCTTGGCTTTATATCACAATGAACAACTTGCAGAAAATAGTCATGATATTGATACTCTAATCCATGGATAACATCAATTGCTATGTTCAATATCCCCCTGAAGGTCAATGGGTTATCCTTGGACAAGTGATTAGCATGGGTTGAATTAATTACAAGTTAATAGTGAAGTGGGCATAAGCATCATAGTTTTCAATGGGCAAGAGAATTTTAATGATATAATTAGCGCATCTTTCTGTTCTTGGTTGGAAATCCATGTGAAGCAAAGCCATCGGAAGATTCCAACACCATGATCAGTAGTGACACGGGAATGCCCAATAAAGTGGCAGCAGGAACGTTTCATGACAATGGAGTAAATTTGAAATTACCAAGAATTAACATTGAGCATTGCCTGTGATGTGATAGTTAATAAATGACGAGGAGATGGTATACTTGGCATTTTCATGTCAGTTGTATGTTGTATACTGACATTTACCCCTCTGTCCGTTTGATGTCCCATCCACCTAAAATACAGCTGTTGTAGTATTGAAAATGGTGAAGGGTGAGGATCGTCCTCATGGTAGTCATTCGTTGTAACAAACTTTGCACCGTTGATTCTACAATTGAGCTCCTCCTCATATAAGGAACGCCTATGGCGTAAAAATATATATTTTTATTAAATGTATGATTATTAAGTTGTTTCTTTTGTTAAGATTTTATTAAATGTATGATTATGTAAGTTGTTTCTTTTGTTAAGAGATAATATGCCTACAAAGCATGAAGTAATAATTTTCCATATTATCTCTTATCTGTACACTATTTCAAATGTGAGAAGAAAATGATTAGTACTATAATAATTTTCTCATTTACTATAATAAATATAGAGACATATTATTCACATAATTGGAAAATAAAATTGATAAAATGGTATTCATGATCAATATTTGAATTGGTATATATGATTGATAAATATATAATTATTTAAATATATATCCATTATTTAAGAATATAAATATTATTATTTTATTTAATGAATGTTAAAAAATAGTCATACAAAATTATATTATTATGTGTTATGTTTTATGATATTAGATTAAAAATGACTTTAAAACAATTTTAAAAATTTACAATTATTCTTATTATAGTAATTTTAATATAATTATATTTTAGAATTTAAAAGGTTATTTGAAATAATGGATAGATTAATAAATTGCTTATATAATTTTATTTGTTCATGAATGTAACAAATAGATAAAAAATAAAAATATATAATGTTCTTAAAATAAAAAAATAAAAAAATATTATTCATGAAAATATATTGAATCACTTAATTGAAATTAGAATAATTAATACGAAAGAAATAAGATATATAATATACTTTATTTACTCTTTGAAATTGAATTGAAGTTAAATCAAACTCTCACCACATATTGGAACACTAATGAGGCTTTACAAAACAGCCATATAAAGTGTTGATACAAATATAATCATGAATTCATTTATATAAAGTTTGATAAACTATAATGATTATCTCAAGATTAATTAATTAATTAATTGTGTGTGTGTGTGTGTGTGTGTGTGTGTGTGTGTGTGTGTGTCAGAGAGAGAGAGAGAGAGAGAGAGAGAGAGAGAACAATATGACTTATTAAAAGTAATTGACTAACTTTATCAAAAAGAAGAGGTGGAATTTCCATGTGCATACTAGTGATCTAATTTCAACGAGTGTTATTATTTTTCTTAATATTTAAGTAGAATATCACTATATATTATAATAAATAAATTGGTTCAAAAAGAGCTCCTGAGGGAAATACCCAAAAAGAAAACCCTCATTTGTTACTCATAACGTTCAAGATGTGTAAAATGTAATCCCACTAGAATTCTTAAGAAACCCAAAAGGCTTCCCTTATATCTTCTAGATATTCAAACTCTAACCACATATTGGAACACTAATGAGGCTTTATAAAATAGCCATATAAAGTGCACATACAAATATAATCATGAATACATTTATATAAAGTTTTATAAACTTTAATGATTGTCTCAAAATTTATTTTATTATAGAAAGTTTCTTGTCCTTTTGTTATTGAAAATCAGTTTCATTATTTTGGTCAATAAACTATCTTATATCATGGAACTATTACAATTTTTATCATATTTTTCTATGTATAAATATTATTATTTTAGGTATCAAAACTAGTACTTCTTGAGATGTCATACATAACAAATTCACATGTTTCAATTGTTAAATTGTTTTCATTGTAATAACTAGAAAATCCACATGCCTTGATAAGTAAATCACCTCGACTATCCTAGTCATTAAACTTATGATTGTTACCAAAAATTTAGATTATATTCACTACTCTAGCCACCAAATTTTCTCATCTTATTTACCAATGTTTTCCATAATTACTAACATAACATTATCTAAAAGTGGAACAATTTGAAGTTTGTACATGTTTACATCGATATAAAAAAATGAATCCTTCAAGAATATACACAAAAATAGATACATGAAAATTTTAAGTCATGATTTTAATAAATTTGTAGATTTTCATTCAATTTGATATTTAACCTATCTTTTTTATTTTCATTCACTGTCTTGGACAGTAAGTCCTTTTGCAGCCACAAGCATCCTCAGACCAAGAAACAATAGCATTAACTATAATGGAAAATTAGAGATCGGGAAACATCAATAGAATAGATGTCAGACCTTCAAGCTTGGTTTTAGAGATGCTCTTTGGTGGATAAATAAAAAAGAAGTGGTGAGCATCTCCAGTACCAACAAAAGTGACTTTATTGGAAGAGTAGATAACAAGAACCAACAGGTTTTGTTTCCTTTTTGGGGAATAAATCAAGCTAACATAGCAAGAATCCACATATTTGAAAATTAGAACAATGCTAGAACAATAGAGAACAATAAGTTTAGAAGTGTTAAGTCTTGGTTTGACAAGTTAAATATTTGGGATGTATTCCAGTCAATAAGTCAAACTAAAACATTGAGTACCCCTTAATCCTATAATAATAAAAATGCTTCAAAAATAAAAAACAAGAGCCAACAAGTTAGGTCTCACTGGGCAGTTTTTCCTTGGATAAATCAAACTGAAGGAGCAACTATCCCTGGATTAGAAAAGAAGAGAAGTGACAGAAACTCAGAGAACAGAAAGTCTCTTAATGGTAGGTCTCTGAAAGACAGCTTTGGTGTTTGGGAACTTTTCTGGCAGAAAGATGACACTCACGGAGCAAAGCTTTTAAAACCAAATTACAATAATAGAAAAATAGGGAGTAGCAAGCCACTTCTGGACAGGTCTTCCGAGAGTAGAATTAGTGTTTGGGAAATTTCTGGTAAATTTATCGGAGGGAAAGAGGAGTCATCTCTGAATTAGAAAATGTTACCAATAAAGAAAAATTAGAGACTATGAAGCCTTTGAATGACATGTTTGGTGTTTGGAATGTTTTTTTTTGACAGATAAATCAAAATGGAACTGCGAGAAACTCTGGAGTAGAAAAAAATGGAATGACAGTTGTAGGTTGTAAAGAAGATAGCAATCAAAAGAAAAATGATCCAAGGTTGTGAAGGTACCATCATGAAAATAAACATATATTAAGAGTATGTAGGAATCATCCACTAAAGAAAAAGAATAAAAAGAAGATGATAATTACATATGGTTTTGGCATAACCATCATATGTACATAGATGCAAAAGGGCCAATATAGTCAAATGAAAGTAACACATGGTTGTGAAGAATCTAATATTGGTGTAGGACTACAAAGGAGCAATTGTAACCATTGAAAAACATGAGTGATTTTATTAGAACTTTTCAAAAAAAATCATGAAAATAGGAGACAATAATATCTAAATGTAATAGATAAAATCACGAAACAATGTTCTAGTAGATAACAAGTACAATTAGAATTAAAATAAGAACATATAAGAAAGAATAACATGATTATCTTAGACACCGTGTCTATTATTAAGAATAAATTATCAATATTTTGTATCAAAAATACTTGATAAAAACACATAAATATATAGATCAAGTGATAGACAATGGAAGTGATTGATAAAAACAAATAAATTTTTGACATATAAGATATAAACAAGTCAACATAAATATATAATATTTGAACTTAAATTTTTAAAAAAACATATAAAATAAATGCACATCATCCTTAGGAATTATGTATTTAAGTGGTACTCATGCAATAATGCATTATGAGCAAGCGTTTGGTCCAAGGCAGCAGACATGACTCATTCAGAACGGTTTCTTAGCTTAACATAAAATTTCTGACAAGAAAGTAGATGCAGCTATATTTCATAATCAACGTATGCAATGGATGGGCACCGACGATTTGTATTTGCCTGACTTGACTGCCCTACTTTGGGGGTAGCGACAGAGTTGGGGTAGCTAGACAGTGCAAATAAGTTGGACCGTAGCCGGTGCCAAGAATCTCAAAGGTAAATGATGACGGGAGAGGTGTTATTTTTATTATTGTAATTAATATTATACTATTGTTGTTGACATCAACAACTCCGCACAACAAAAATCTCCCAATGTAACTGTAAAAACTCCTGCTAACTTAAAGCCAAAAGCTAATCGTGTTTAACAAGAGCTCTTTGAGAGCTGGAGTCCTTGCCTTTAGGGGAAAAAATGGACTTAATATTTAAAATTGTAATTTTTAAAAGTTACATAGAGCTATGTAGTAATAAGGTAGAGAAATAAAATATATATTTTTTAAAAAGAAAATAGATGGTAATGTAAAGAAAATTGGACAATATGATAATAGAAGCTATCAAAATAGAATGAATTATAAATCAAAATAGAAATAAATTATATAAATTAAAGTCTCATTGAAGCATAACCACTTTCCTACTTTTTTAATAAGATTAAAAATTGAAATGATATCTTTTTAGATATATATATATATTTTAATACAAATTAGTAGGAATTATTAATTTATATTTGTAATTTAGAATTGATATATATAAATATAAAATTAGAAAATGTGAATAAATAATATATTAAAATCAATTAAATACATTAAGATACTTGTTTAAATTTTTAATTTTTTATCAAATAGAATCACTATATTATATTGGTGTTTGTTAAAATTAACAATTTAAATGCAAAACAACAAAAATAATAAATTTAGAATTTTATTTTGAGAAAAACTATTAACAACTAATAAAAAATTTAAAATTTATTTTTTAAGTTGTTGTGTTGTTATCCTTGCCATCAAGGTTCAAATCTCATGGGGATGAGGTCTCACATTTGTGGCCTCACTGGTTCATAGCTCCAAGTCAAAGCGTTTACCCCTCTTTAAAATTAAAATTTTAAAATTAAGAATTTATAAGCTTTTCAGATCAAATTTTTATTTTTATTTTTTCAAATCAAGTCACTCATGCTTTGGGCTCTGCAATAGCGGAGATGCATGGGTTGAAGAGTCTATTCTTGAAACCCTCAAACTACTTATTTTATCATTTTACACCGGGAGGGAACTAGGGCATTCCCACTAAAAGCTACAAGCCTCAGAAGAAATCATAAGTTCAAATAAATAATGCATAAAAGTATTGATGGAAAGCCCAGTTCCATATGTTCTACACACAGTTGCAAAATAATGCACAAATGCAATCAATTTATTCAGCGAAAACAACCACACAGGAATAAAATACAATAATAGCTTCTGCTCGAAGGAGAGATAGCCGTGTACCTGGTCTTCCGCTTTATCTGGACACAGTTAAGACTTGTTGCAAAGCAATGGTCGAACCTTCAATTTCGTGCACACAATGGCGGTCTTCCTGTTCATTAAACCATTTTATTCAAGACATAGGTTTTTCTTCACCGACTTGCACAGTTCTGAAATGTAATTAATGCGCATTAATGGTGGGCAGCTGTTTTCGTTCTCTATTTACTATAATCGATAGCTGTTTACCCTTATCCAAATTTGCACAAAGTATCCCGACATAATAATCACAAAATAAATAATAATAAAAATCTCTAAAACCCCAGCAAAATACCTCTCGACCAATAGAAATTCTAAAATTTCCATTTCATATATAGAATTTTTAAATATATGCACTTAAACTTTATGATATTTACATACTTTGCTACAAATTTTAATTAGCTCATGGGAGTAAAAGATTACATTAGTTCCCGGCCTACTAACAACGAGATTTAAACAATTGAATACCTAGATGAAGAATGGTAATTTGGAAATGAAGTTGTTAGAAATTTATATTGATCTCTGTCTTCATTGAATGCCGTAACGTGTCTGATATTACTGATCTCTCTTCATTGAATGCCGTGTCCCTCATAATTTTATGAAGCACTATCTCATTGGATCCGTCAGAGTACGGCGTTGCTGGACGGACGTAGGAGGCCGGATGGGATGCATGGGGATGGGGCATCCAGGCAGTCGATCCTCCTGCCTGGGTAGCCGTTGCCGTTGATTAGAATATGTTATGTTAATATATGGTACCAAGTTGCAAGCTTAAGCTCGAGAAAAGGCCATGCCTATGTCCCAGCTATACCATACATAACTAGACTTTAAGGACTGAACAAAACTATTTAGTAGTGGTCTAGGGGTTTTAGAGGAGTCGATGTGATTGAATGCAAATGATGAGGGAGAAGCAACGCCAAAACGACTATTTTTTTTCAATTTTTCCAGCGTCCCTAAGCGTAGAAACAATTGACCGCATGCTGGCTATAAACCGTAACATACCCATACGCGGTTTCTCAACTGCATGTTGAGTCTAAACTGCGTTGTTTTAAGTGTAGTTAGGTAACGGGTGTGAAATTGGTTGACTTTGAATAGTAGGTTATCGTGTGTGTTAGGTGTCATGTTGAATGTTAGGTGTTTATTTGAAATGAACACATTTCAATAAACAAAACTGAAATGTTTTGAGAAGTAGCCTACAATAGATCGAAGAACATTTGGGGTGTGCTTGAGGACCTGGTAGTGTCGTTGATCATTGCATCTTTATAGATCTAGGTTTTTGCAACTTCAGAGCTTGAGAAATTAATAGTACATTAGGCCTCTATTTTTTACCAAAATTTTTAACGACATACTAATTTGGCTTGTCAAATTCACTTTTTTTTTTAATATGATTTCAATAAGGTCAAAATTTCCATACTTAAGCTTTTTGTCAAAATTTTGACAACACTTAAGTTTTTTGTCAAAATTTTGACATTGTTAGGATATAAAATAAAATAAAATAAAAGTGAAACACTTTATTTTGTTTTCAGCAGATTGTGGGCGCACATGAGAGGGTTTTTGCATGTTGTTCACTCTCTTCTCAGGCAAGGGAAACACTAACTGTGAGCTGACTCGAGCAAGCGATTTTTTGACACGCGCTCTAATATTGGAAGCTTTCACTGAGTTGGGTTCTATAATAACATTCTTTTCTGGTCTATTTAGGCTTAAAGTTCCAAGGGTTTTTAAATCCATGCATTTGCAATCAATACTATAATGGTAACAAACTTTATGGGTTTCTATTTCTAGGTTACTTGAATGCAATTCAAATGTAATAAAAAACATGAATTTCAGAGTCGATCGGGGTAAACTTTTAGAAACACCCCTCCAGAAAAAAGATATAAATTATTGGCGAATCTTTCATTATTTTGAAAAACCAAATTATTTTTATCGGTGAATCTCTCAATTTTTTTAATTTTAAATATTATTTACATTTGCTATTATTTTGGAATCATAATTTTTGAGTAGAAAATATTGGCGAATCTCAATAATAACAGGGAGTTCGCTAATCATCATGGAATATTACAAATCAAAATTGAACATGTTTTATCTCATGGAAATTCTGAGGATAATTGCATTATATTTTAAATCAGTAGTGAAAATGAAATATTGGTAATATATCCCTAAAGTAACTAATAATTATGATAATTATTGGTGAATTAATATTAATTTCTTCAATAATATTAGGTGAATCAAATCTAATCATGTATTGAATATTGTGGTGAATCTTTGAGTTTAAATTTTTTAATAAAATAAATTATTGAGGGATTTTAAATATTTTAGAACTAAATTTAATAAAAATGTGGCAATTTAAGTTGCATTAAATCTTAAAATATTAGCCAAATTGCTAGCAAAATTTTTCTAAAATTCGCAAAATTACGAATATTCACCACTAAAAAACACTCTAGTTCCCATATCAAAAATCTTTATTAAGTGAATTTGCACCATGCTATCAAGTACACTATATAATTATAACCAATCTAAATCAGTAACAATTTTTTTTTAAGGTTGTTGGGTCCCTACAATTTTAGAGGCACATTTTGCCTCTAAGTTGCTATTTGAAAATATATTTAGAAAATATTTAGATTTGTTTGGTAAGTAAGTGAATCAAACTAATAGATATTGTTAAAATTATTTTAATGAAGAAAATCCACAAGATTTTCTTAGAACAACTTTGTTGGAGTCTAATGAGTTGTGTGCAGTGTGCACCCATTGTTTGTAATAATTTTCCAAAACACACAATATTGAATTTCCTATGTTTGTGTTGAGTCAATTTTGTACCAAGGAAGTATGAATGTTGTCCATCCTAATAGTTCTTATGGCCTTTTTTGGAGAATGGAAGGGAAACTAAAAGTCATTAAATTTTGATTGATTGTGTTATAACTTCTTCCCTCACCTAAATTATTCATTCATTCATTCATTTAGAATTAAGTAATGAATATATATTTTGTCTATTGTTGTACCCTTGTTTTCTATGTCTCTGTAGTGATCTTTTTCAATGGAAAAGGAAGGGTCTTGTATACACAATGTGGTACAAGTGGCTTACATACAACCACATTAAGGGCCAGTTGGAGTAGCAGGGGGCTAGGTCAATCAGTAATTATTGTAGTATTCAAGGGAACATCAAAGACATAGATCAAAAGGGCACAACAGAGACATACATCACAAGGGAGCAGCAGAGACATGGATCACAAGGGCACAACATAGACATGGATCACAAGGGCGCGAGAATATCAATATGTAGATTTTTTTTTCCAAGCCATTGAGAAAGTAAAGTTTTGGATATTTATGAGATTGTTCAAATATCTAAAATGATGATAGTTGTGATTATCAAGTGTTGGAAAACATAATCCCAACAACTATACTTACCACAATATTTGTTCATCCTCTAGCAAGTAGATAATGCAACTATTTTATTCAATAAACGATTCTTTATGTTTGTTCTATATTTTTATCTCTTTTTCCCTCTATTTTCAAATATCATCTTTTGACTCATGAATGTATTGTCATTCATTCACTATGAATGCGTTGTCATTCATTCACTATGATCCATCAAATTGGGTGATCACAGTTTCATTTATTTTATTGCTTCCAGCTCTTACTATCTCTATCCATGTTTTCTTTCCTTCAAGTTTGCCACTTCCATTGCTTAGTGTTGGTACCAGTATTCTACTTTTGTGATTTTTACCGATGTTTCCAACTTTGAGACAGCTAAAACACACTACCTCTCCATTTAGCCATTTCTAATAATTTCCTCTGAAATGTGTTTTGATGGAATTATCTAGAATGTGTCTATATTCTCCACAATAATGATAATTGCACCATGTATTGTAATCCCAATTGTAGGAATTGCCTTTCCTTGATGTATGAGTTATTTTTCACGTAACCAATTTGACTTTTTCTTGAATCTACACTTGTGAGCTCTATGTCCATACTTTTGACAATTGTAGCAATGACCTTGGAATTTAGATACCTTTCTGATTGAGTCATTATTCTTTGATCTGCATTCATGTGCTTGAAGTCCTACTTTCTTAAAACAATTACCACTTGGTTTAGGTTTAAGAATTTTTATACCATATTTACTTCTGAAAATATTGGTTGTAGGTTTGCCTTTGGATTTTTCATTCCTTTGTTCTCCACTTTTGGATGAGTCTCCTTCCTTAGTAGATGAAGAGTGCTTGTTGTATCCTAGTCCAGAGGTGTCTTTTGTTCTAGGTAACCTCATCATGTCTTCAAAATGCTTGATTGCTTCATTTGGTTTTTAAAATCTCGCCATGAATTCCTTTTCATGCCTTAACTCACTTTTCAATTGCTCAATCTATAGCCTTAGATTTTTTATTTGCATTTACTAATTGATTTATCATATGCAACTGCTTATTTGTAAGCTTTTGTACTTCAAATGATCTTTCTTCAAGTTTGTTAGTCATTTATCTTTTGTCTTCTTCAACCATGAACTTATCTTTGATTGCTTTCTTATTTTGTTTGATTTCTTTACAAAGTATAACTGATTGAATTTCATGTTCTATCTTGAGATCTTTTTCTTCTTTTACTAGGGCACTATTATTCTCTAGAAATTATGTCAATGCTTCATCATTGTAAATAGTCTTTCCACTGTCCAACAGTCCTTCTGTGTCAACTTCTTTGTATTGAGTGTCATTTAGCTGAATAGCTATCTCTTTTCTTCTTTTTAGAGTTTTCCTTAACTCCTCTTTTGTTGCTTCTAATTGTTGCAATACAATCTAGATTTCAATCATCTGATTCTCAATGATTTTTCTCATGTTATACACTTCCATCTCCATGATCTGATCCTCTCAAGCTGTTAGGCTTCCTAACAAGAGAACTAGGCTTTGACACTAATTGTTGGAATGAGTATATGGAGAAAAAGATACTGAGAGGAGGGTGAATCATGATCTTAAACTTTTAACTTCAAAACAAATTACATAAATCCAGACCTAATTCATCTCATATAATAGATCTACCATTAAAACTTTAATTTTTAAACATAAATGAAATACATCACATCCATAAAGAGTTCAACACATAACACAATAATTTGGTAACCCGGAAACACTTCAAGATGAAGGTAAAAATGGGGTGGGGATGAAACCCACAAATCTTCACTGTTGCAATAATAAAGTTAACTTGTTAAAGTTACAATGTTTGATCATAAGATATGATCTACCCTATGAGGGATCTTCCCTATTAAAGTATTATGAAATTTCTAGGTCTCACATTGTTAAAAGACTTTACACTCACAATGAAGTGAGGACTCTGTCAGGAGGTTTACATAGATCTGTTAAGACCACTCTATTAAGATATTTACCCTATCTCAATTAACAATGATTGATTTGGTACCTGACCCTCAATTTTCTCTGTAAGCTAATCTTGGGTCTCCTCTTTGCTATATACATATTCTAAACTCCTAATTTGATAACTTTTTTCAATCCTTCACTTCTCTTATTTCTCTTTCTTTGATCTGCTTTCAAACTTCATCTTTACTCCTTCACATGGACATTCACACATACAAGATATTTCTCCTTCTCCTTTTTCTCTACACTCTTAACACACGATACTAGGGTTAGAATCCTCCTTAAATAGATATTCTAATGAGGTTCTAGATCTTGATCGACGGTTTACACTTCATCATCTTTTGTTGTTTCTATCCCATTTTATGATTGGTTGAATTGTACACCTCGCGATCATGCCCTTCTAAAATGATGTGTGATTATCTCTTTAGCTGGCTCTACAAATATTAAATATCATATAAAAGTTGGCCAAAATAATTTACATACGTGTTTCTGCCATTACAAACATGTATGTCAAAACTGAACTACTCAGGACTCAAATACTTTGATGCTCTGTCATGTATAAAACTTCTTAAATGTGATTCGACTTCTATATATATATATATATATATATTCTTAGCAATCACTAAATTTTCATTGTGCTTCGTCTCTACTATATTTCTTGGTACGTACATATTCTAAGTCATTATTGAATACTTGACAATCACTATCCTACTTGGTATAAACTTTGTATGCTTATTTTTTACTAGATAACTCAATCATAGTGATGACCTTGTAATCATGCCTAGTAAATGACTAAGTGTTTGGACACTAATAGACAACATAGGCTTAGGGGTCAACAATAAGTTGTTACCTATTCAAATTTTGATTCATTCGCATTGGGGTATTTGGGAGAAAAGGATTGTAACTCAGAATGTTGAAATTGTTAATAGGCTTTTAAATCATCTTGGTCATTTCAATACATAGTCTAAGTGAACAAAGATAATTTAGAAAAAATATAAAGTTTACTTACTAATATAATTTTCTATACAATTAATAAGTGTAATAATTTATGTTTACAACGATCGCAACGTAACTTCTCTTGATGTTTCCAAGCAAAAGGAAGACCACCAAACTTATCATCTTGATCCTCAACCATGTTAAAGTCTTCGACAAGGATCCAAGGAATGTTAGGAAGATTATACAACCAATTCCATAAATTTATCCTATCCTTAACCTCATTACGAGCGTAAATAGAATAGACGCCAAAGGATGAACCTTTAAAATCAATAACAACCCAAGCTGCTTGGTTACAAGGGGAGTAGCCAGTTGAGTTAATATATTTTTCCTAGTAGGGATTGATGAATAAAGTAGCACCACCTTTCCCTTTAGGATGATTGGTGAAAATTTTAATAGCATCCCTCTAGATAAAGTCCACAGAGGAACTAAGAAGAAAGTTAACAACTTTAAGCTCTTGCATCATTAAAAAATCTATGTTTTTATGCCCCAATAGAAATCTCTTAATGATAGATTTCCTATCAGGAGACTCAAGGCCTCTTATATTCCAAGATAGGCACTTCATGATGAAGAATGCAATGAAGGGCCGGTAAGAGGAGTTGATATCTCCCCATTCTTCTTTTTATTTTTAGAGCCTAAGGGCCTACCTTTTTTCTTAGAGCCATTAGATCCCGTGAGGGAATCATCCTCTTTCTCACCATTAAACGGTTGGGTAAAGTTAGGATGGGGGCCAAACAAGTCAAAATCCCCAATAGCATGAGATTCATCCAGGGTCTGGGTCATCATGCAATCAAAATGTCCAAGGTTCCCATTAAACTTAGCACCAACCTAATTCAGAGAATTAGTATTATCAGGCCCTTTGTTAGCAAGTATGACTTCAATGAAGCAATCATCATCCAATTCGTTAAGGGTAGAGATGGGAGGGTTGATGGTGTTATCACAAGAAGGGGGAACTACATTCAGGTTAGGACAATTACCCAAGTCTATAGTGACCTCGCTCATGGTAGCGTCACCAGACCTATGGAAGGGCGTAAAAGGGATACCTCTGGCCTTTGGTACACATGGTGTAATTTTCAACAGGGGTCTAAGAGGATTTACTCCAAGCTTGATAGATTCTATGTGAACTCTAACTTTTTTTCGTTCTCTCCTAACCAACAACATTCCCCTGTTTTTGCCTCTTCCTCTACTCTTTCAGATCATCTTCCTATAAGTGCTTTCATTAACATTAGAAATGCTCTTGCTCCTTGCATTCATCATAATGAAAAATTTATCCTTAATACTTCATTGCTTAATGACTAGGACTCTTGTGTTGCTGTTAAGATGGTTAGGTTGTTTAATCTTGCTAATAATTTCTCCTCTCAAGTTGATAGGTGGAATAGAAATGTCTCCTCATGGAGGAAAATTTTCCAAACCCTTGGCCAAAGGAAGGCTAAAAACTATAGAAGAGTGGAAAATGTATTAAATGAACGCATTCACCTTGCTGAATTAGATGTGCAAGCTAATCCCACTTCCATTCCTCATGCTGAACATGTCTCGGCTGCCAGAGATACCCTAAGGAAACATCAACATATTAAAACCATTGGAGCCTCTGTTAGAAGCCGTCAGCAATGGTTGAAATATGGGGATAAGGGTTCTAAATTCTTCTTTAATTACCTTAAACAAAAGCAAACTAAGGAGAAAATTGATAGAATTGTGGTGGATAATCAGGAGCTCGATGATATTAATGACATTGTTGTTGGTTTCGAGAAGTTCTACAAAGCCTTATTCAATTCTAAGGACAACAACAATGCCAAAGAGCTCAGAAGTAGATGCCAGAAACTTATTCCCAAGAAAATTATCAAGGATGCTACCTCCATCCTTAGGGCTAGGATCTCAATTCAGGAGATCTTTGATGTTATATCTACTCTCAAAAAAGATAAAGCACTTGGGCCTGATGGTCTCCCTGCTGAATTTTAAAAATCCAATATTGATTGGATTGCCAAGGACTTATTTGACCTATATTCAGAAGCCTATGATCGTGGCACACTTGGGCATTCTATCAATATGGGGATTATCAAACTTATCCCTAAGGATGGAGACAAGTCCCTTATCAAGAATTGGTGGCTAATTACTTTGCTTAATGTTTCATATAAAATTCGGGCCAAAGCCTTGGCTTCTCGGCTTATTAATGTTCTTCCTAAGTTCATATGTCCCACTCAGACAAGATTTATTAAGGGTCGGTATATTTTAGAGAACCTTGTCACCAGTTGGGAGTCAATGGATTGGGCTAAGACTTTGCATCAAAACTCTACTATGTTTCTTTTAGATTTTGAGAAAGCCTATGACAACATTGAATGGGAATTTATCTTCTCTATTCTTCAGGCATTTGGATTCCCTAATGAATTTTCTCAATATATTCAAGTCTTTCTTAAGGATTTCTTTCTAATCCTATACCTCTGTCCCGGTCCATTCGACAGGGTTGTCCCCTTGCTCCTACTCTTTTTGTCATCGCTTCTGATGCCTTGTACTATATCCTCAGAGATAACACTATTTCTCCCAAAGTTATTGGGATTTCTCTCCCCGATAATTTTGAGCTTCTTAATATCTAATTTGCGGATGATACTTCGCTCTTCCTTGAACTATCTTGTAGTAATATTTAGCATCTTAATCTTAAACTTGACCTGTTTGAGACCATTTCTGGAGCTCGCATTTCCAAATCCAAATCTGTTATGCTTGGTTGGAAAGAGAAGCCTCCTAATTGGTTTCTCTAGTTTGGATAATCATGGGGTGGACCTATGTCATGTCCCCTTTTCAAATAATTAAAAAAGAAAATCTTTGCTAAGGCAGGCGGGCCCAAGAAAGTGAAGTTTCGAAAAAAGGGGGTTAATCTTTGGAAACTGTTGGACTAATAAATGAAAATTATTATTAAAATAAGTTTCATTAACCTCTCTTGGACGTGAGTTACAGTTATGCCCTCTTTTAAGGGGTTTGGAGGCATTTTGGGCTCATTCCAGAACTTGATTTTTGCTCATTCTTTGTTATTCTTCAGAGGCTGCCAAACCTGTGGAGAAGGAGACCCAAGAATGGGAGTTTGCAGGTTTTCAGGGAGACCCAAGAACGGGAGTTTCCAGGTTTCCAGGAAGGCTAAGGACGGGAGTTTGAAGCCATTCCATGTGCATGCTCATACAGAGTTTTCCTTTGTGCTGAACAGTGCAAATTTGTGAGTTTTCGGGTGTGTTTTTGTAGGAGTTTGGTGTTTACAGTTGAGTATTTCATATCAGTCTGGGTTGTTGCTGTATATCAGACTTTTAAATGTTAAAATAGAGCTGAATATATATATTGGGACGTGATTAAACTTCTGAGATAGATTATTAGTGTTTTTGTGGTGTTTCCGAGCATATTTTGTGCTATTTCGGGAGCCCGATGAGCATAGTTTTGGTCCTACATTTTCGAGCTGTTGTGTAAAGGCTATACAGATCTGGAAATGTCAATTTGTAGGCTGTTATGCTTCTGAAAGTTCTGTAAAAATTTCCATTTTCAGATTTATTAATAATTTGTGAAGTTGTGAAGCTTTTAGCACTATTTTCAGCATACCCGATTTGGGGTTTCTTGAGGAATTTGGTGGATCTTTGTGATAGCAGTTGTTTGATTTTGAAAATCTGATTAGAGGTGTGAAATACCATATCAAATCAGAAAAGGGGACATTTCAACCTAATAAGATTGTCAAATATTTGAGGGTTCCCTTTTCCATCTCCCCATTTCTCAAAGATATGTGGATTTGGATTAAGGATAAAATTGTTAAGAAGCTCTACAAGTGGGATAATAGGGTGTTGTCGCTCGTTGGTAGAGTGCAGGTGTGTCAGAAAATCTTGTCATCCTATAGTATATACTACTCCTCTATCTGGATGTTTAGTAACTACCAAGTGTTTGAGATTCAGAAAGCCATTAGGAGATTCTTATGGTCTGATGGCAAAGGTCACAGGAAGAAACATGCTGTTAAATAGAGTTGGTGTCATGTTGTCAAGAACTTTGGTGGCTTAGGCCTAACTGACCTTAGGATCTAAGGAATTTCCCTTTCTGCTAAGTGGATTTTTCAGGTTCTTGATGGTCAAGAACCCTGGAAGATTCTTCTTAGAAACAACATTCAATCTAGTTATCCTAAGCAAGCCAAACATTGGAAAAATATTCCTTTTACTGATTTGGTTGCTGGGTCTTTCCCTATCTCTGTCCAAGGTTCCCTGGTTTTCAAGTCTATTTGGAAAGCTTGGGAGCTTGTGAGGGGTTTCATCTATAATTCCAACTTTGCTAGCAATAACTCTATTCATGGTGAGCGTTCTATATGATGGAATCTACATCATAATGGTAAGCCTCTTGCCATGACTCAAGGTTGTTCTGCAAAATTTTGGAACAACCTTGGTATCCAAAGCTTTATTGACATTTTGCAGAATGATAACCTTGTTAGTTGGCAAGATATTAGAATCAAGTTCAATCTTCCTATCTCCTATAAACGTACGTATAATATGGTTGCCAATGCCTGCCGCACTCTTAATCTTCCTCGCAGGTGTGATGTGGACTCTCATAGATTTTTGAATTTCCATTGGGATGATGGATCTCTCCTACATAAATTTAAAGCTAAAGATATATATAAGGTGCTCAATAAAGACAACTTTGTTATTTCTCTCCTTAATACCACTAGGTATATGAACTTGAACTCTCTTGAATGGCAAAAAATTCTTGACAGGAAATCTTATGGAATCATTCAGTTCCAAAAAAAATTATAAAATATATTACTTGAACCAATAAGATTCAAATATTTTTTTCAATTGTAAGTTTTTTATAAAGTTTGAATATTTTGATTTTTTTTGAAATAGAAAAAAGCTATTTAACTAAAATCTTATTGGCCCTCACTAATAATAGTAAGGGAGATAATTAATTTTTGAAACCAAAAAATAAAGAAAAATTTAAAGCTCTAACTTTTAGCATTAATTGTGCAATTAATGAATGAAAATATCATAAAAGATGATGTGACACTACATTTACTTTATCATTTCAAGAATTTCAAATTTAAATTCTTTATTATGATTGAAAATATCATAAAAGATAATGTGACACTACATTTACTTTATCATTTAAGAATTTGAGAATTTAAATTCTTTATAAAGTTTGAATATTTTTATTTTATTTTTTGAAAAACCAAAATAGTATTTAATTAAAATCTTATTAGATCTAACTAAATAGTAATGGAGAAATTCAATTTCTAAAATAAAAAATCAATGAAAATTTAAAATTCTAACATTTTCTATTAATTGTGAAATTAATATAATTATTATAAAAGATATGTCACACCACACTTCACTTTAGCATTAATCAAATTAATAATAGAATGTGCTAACTCAAAAAAAATTAATTCATTTTGTCCTTAAAGCATTATCTTTTAAAATAATTAAAAGTAGTAAAAACTAAAAACTAAATAATGTAACAAAGAATTTTAAAAACTAAAAACTAAATAATGTTACAAAGAATTTGAAAATGGTAGTTATTGTAAGTACAATTATGTTTATTGTTTCTGTATTTAAAATTTAAAATATCTTATATCATTTTTGGGTGTCAAGTTGTTCATTAAATATTTTTTTATAAATAAAAACTTACAATTCTAATTACTAATGATATTTTGCAATATATATTGAGAACTATTAAAAAATATTATCTTTTATTGAAATGTACCTATTTTCCCATGTGAATGAGTATAATTATATTATTTGGTCATTAAATATAAATTTTAGTTCTAATATTAATTCAAATTATTTAAAATATATAAGCTTCTCAATTCTATTACTTAGATATGCTTTACATTTTTCAATATTTTTAGTTAAATACTTTTTATTATCAAATACAACCTTTTACCATTAGATGAAAATGTCCTTCAAATTTTTAATAGTTCTCCTAAAAGTTCAAAAAAGGATTATACATACACAAATTCTGTTTTTTTTTTCCTTCAAACTTGTACTCATATTTACAAAAAAATAACATATCATGCTTAATTTCTATTTATGAATTAAAGACCAACACCAAAAACTTCTTTCCATGTCCTTGTGCCAACAACACCACCAAAAGCAAGAACTTTGATGCTTGTGCCTCTTATTTGAAATGAAAACATTTCAATAAACAAAATTGAAATGTTTTGAGAAGTAGCCTACAATAGATCGAAGAACATTTCGGGTGTGCTTGAAGACCTGGTAGTGTTGCTGATCATTGCATCTTTATAGATCTGGTTTTTTGCAACTTCAGAGCATGAGAAATCAATAGTACATTATGCCTCCATTTTTTACCAAAATTTTTGATGACACACTAATTTGGCTTGTCAAATTCACTTTTTTAAAAAAATATGATCTCAATAAGGTCAAAATTCCCATACTTAAGCTTTTTGTCAAAATTTTGACAACACTTTAAGTTTTTTGTCAAAATTTTGACGTTGTTAGGATATAAACAAAAATAAAAAAAAAGTGAAACACTTTATTTTGTTTTCAGCAGATTGTGGGCGCACGTGAGAGGGTTTTTTGCATGTTGTTCACTCTCTTCTCAGGCAAGGGAAACACTAACTGCGAGCTGACTCGGGCAAGGGATTTTTTGACACACGCTCTAATATTGGAAGCTTTTACTGAGTTGGGTTCTATAATAACATTCTTTTCCGCTCTATTTAGGCTTAAAGTTCCAAGGGTTTTTTAATCCATGCATTTGCAATCAATACTATAATGGTAACAAACTTTGTGGGTTTCTATTTCTAGGGTACTTGAATGCAATTCAAATGTAGTAAAAAATAAGAATTTCAGAGTCGATCAGGGCAAACTTTTAGAAACCCCCCTCCAGAAAAAGATATAAATTATTGGCGAATCTTTCATTATTTTGAAAAACTAGATTATATTTATCGGTTAATCTCTCAATTTTTTTAATTTTAAATATTATTTACATTTGTGATTATTTTGGAATCATAATTTTTGAGTAGAAAATATTGGCGAATATCAATAATAACAGGAAGTTCGCTAATCATCATGAAATATTACAAATCAAAATTGAACATGTTTTATCTCATGGAAATTCTGAGGATAATTGCATTATATTTTATCAATAGTGAAAATGAAATATTGGTAATATATCCCTAAAGTGACTAATAATTATGATAATTATTGGTGAATTAATTTTAATTTCTTCAACAATATTAGGTGAATCAAATCTAATCATGTATCGAATATTATGGTGAATCTTTGAGTTTAAATTTTTTAATAAAATAAATTATTGAGCGATTTTAAGTATTTTAGAACTAAATTTAATAAAAATGTGGCAATTTAAGTTGCATTAAATCTTAAATTATTAGCCAAATTGCTAGCAAATTTTTTGTAAAATTCACAAAATTACGAATATTCACCACTAAAAAACACTCTACTTCCCATATCAAATTTTTTTTAAAAGTGAATTTGCACCATGCTATCAAGTACACTATATAATTATAACCAATCTAAATCAGTAGCAATTTTTTTAAAGGTTGTTGGGTCCCTAGAATTTTAGAGGCACATCTTGCCTCTAAGTTGCTATTTGAAAATATATTTAGAAAATATTTAGATTTGTTTGGTAAGTAAGTGAATCAAACTAATATATATTGTTCAAATTATTTTAATGAAGAAAATCCACAAGATTTTCTTAGAACAACTTTGTTGGAGTCTAATGAGTTGTGTGCAATGTGCACCCATTGTTTGTAATAATTTTCCAAAACACACAATATTAAATTTCCTATGTTTGTGTTGAGTCAATTTTGTACCAAGGAAGTATGAATGTTGTCCGTCCTAATAGTTCTTATGGCCTTTTTTGGAGAATGGAAGGGAAACTAAAAGTCATTAAATTTTGATTGATTGTGTTATAACTTCTTCCCCTACCTAAATTTTTCATTCATTCATTCATTTAGGATTAAGTAATGAATATATATTTTGTCTATTGTTGTACCCTTGTTTTCTATGTCTCTGCAGTGATCTTTTTCAATGGAAAAGGAAGGGTCTTGTATACACAATGTAGTACAAGTGGCTTACATACAACCACATTAAGAGCCAATGGGAGTAGCAGGAGGCTAGGTCAATTAGTAATTATTTTAGTATTCAAGGGAACATTAGAGTCATAGATCAAAAGGGCACAACAGAGACATACATCACAAAGGAGCAGCAAAGAGATGGATCACAAGGCCACGGGAATATCAATATGTAGGATTTTTTTCCAAGCCATTGAGAAAGTAAAGTTTTGGATATTTATGAGATTGTTCAAATATCTAAAATGATGATAGTTGTGATTATCAAGTGTTGGAAAACATAATCCCAACAACTATACTTACCACAATATTTGTTCATCCTCTAGCAAGTAGATAATGCAACTATTTTATTCAATACAGGATTCTTTATGTTTGTTCTATATTTTTATCTCTTTTTCCCTCTATTTTCAAATATCATCTTTTGACTCATGAATGTATTGTCATTCATTCACTATGAATGTGTTGTCATTCATTCACTATGATCCATCGAATTGGGTGATCATAGTTTCATTTATTTTATTGCTTTCAGCTCTTACTATCTCTATCCATGTTTTCTTTCCTTCAAGTTTGCCACTTCCATTGCTTGGTGTTGGTACCAATATTCTACTTTTGTGATTTTTACCGATGTTTCAAACTTTGAGACAACTAAAACACACTACCTCTCCATTTAGCCATTTCTAATAATTTCCTCCGAAATGTGTTTTGATGGAATTATCTAGAATGTGTCTATATTCTCCAAAATAATGATAATTGCACCATGTACTGTAATCCCAATTGTAGGAATTGCCTTTCATTGATGTATGAGTTATTTTTCAGGTAACCAATTTGACTTTTTCTTGAATCTGCACTTGTAAGCTCTATGTCCATACTTTTGACAATTGTAGCAACGACCTTGGAATTTAGATACCTTTCTAATTGAGTCATTATTCTTTGATCTGCATTCATGTGCTTGATGTCTTACTTTCTTAAAACAATTACCACTTGGTTTAGGTTTAAGAATTTTTTTACCATATTTACTTCTGAAAATATTGGTTGTGTGACCAATTTTCCAATAGTGATGACATGTAGGTTTGCCTTTGGATTTTTCATTCCTTTGTTCTCCACTTTTGGTTGAGTCTCCTTCCTTAGTAGATGAAGAGTGCTTGTTGTATCCTAGTCCAGAGGTGTCTTTTGTTCTACGTGACCTCATCATGTCTTCAAAGTGCTTGATTGCTTCATTTGGTTTTTAAAATCTCTCCATGAATTCCTTTTCATGCCTTAACTCACTTTTCAATTGCTCAATCTATAGCCTTAGATTTTTTATTTTCATTTAATAATTGATTTATCATATGCAATTGATTATTTGTAAGCTTTTGTACTTCAAATGATCTTTCTTCAAGTTTGTTAGTCATTTATCTTTTGTCTTCTTCAGCCATGAACTTATCTTCAATTGCTTTCTTATTTTGTTTGATTTCTTTACAAAGTGTAATTGATTGAATTTCTTTTTCTTCTTTTACTAGGGCACTATTCTTCTCTAGCAATTATGTCAATGCTTCATCATTGTAACTAGTCTTTCCACTGTCTCGTAGTCCTTCTGTGTCAACTTCTTTGTATTGAGTGTCATTTAGCTGAATAGCTATCTCTTTTCTTCTTTTTAGAGTTTTCCTTAATTCCTCTTTTCTTGCTTCTAATGTTGCAATACAATCTAGATTTCAATCATCTGATTCTCAATGATTTTTCTCATGTTATACACTTCCATCTCCGTGATTTGATCCTCTCAAGTTGTTAAGCTTCCCGACAAGAGAACTAGGCTTTGACACTAATTGTTGGAATGAGTATATGGAGAAAAAGATAGTGAGAGGAAGGTGAATCAGGATCTTAAACTCTTAACTTCAAAACAAATTACATAAATCCACACCTAATTCATCTCATATAATAGATCTACCATTAAAACTTTAATTTTTAAACATAAATGAAATACATCACATCCATAAAGAGTTCAACACATAACACAATAATTTGGTAACCCAGAAACACTTCAAGATGAAGGTAAAAATGGGGTGGGGATGAAACCCACAAATCTTCGCTGTTGCAATAATAAAGTTAACCTATTAAAGTTACAATGTTTGATCATAAGATATGATCTACCCTATGAGGTATTTTTCCTATTAAAGTATTAAGAAATTTTTAGGTCTTGCCTTGTCAAAGGATTTTACACTCACAATGAAGTAAGGACTCTGTCAGGAGGTTTACATAGATCTGTTAAGACCACTCTTTTAAGATATTTACCCTGTCTCAATTAACAATGATTGATTTGGTACATGACCCTCAATTTTCTCTGTAAGCTAATCTTGGGTCTCCACTTTGCTATATACATATTCTGATCTCCTAATTTGATAACTTTGTTCAGTCCTTCACTTCTCTAATTTCTCTTTCTTTGATTTGCTTTCAAACTTCATCTTTACTCCTTCACATGGGCATTCACACATACAAGGATATTTCTCCTTCTCCTTTTTTCTCTACACTCTTAACACATGATACTAGGGTTAGAATCCTCCTTAAATAGATATTCTATGGAGGTTCTAGATCTTGATCGACGGTTTACACTTCATCATCTTTTGTTGTTTCTATCCCATTTTATGATTGGTTGAATTGTACACCTCGTGGTCATGCCCTTTTGAAATGATGCATGATTATCTCTTTAGCTGGCTCTACAAATATTAAATATCATAGAAAAGTTGGCCAAAATAATTTACATACGTGTTTGTGTCATTACAAACATGTATGTCAAAACTGAACTACTCAGGACTCAAATACTCTAATTTTCTGTCATGTATAAACCTTCTTAAATTTGATTCAACTTCTATATATATATATATATCTATTTTCTTAGCAATCACTAACTTTTCATTGTGCTTGGTCTCTACTATATTTCTTGGTACGTACATATTCTAAGTCGTTATTGAATACTTGACAATCACTATCCTACTTGGTATAAACTTTGTATGCTTTTTTTTTACTAGATAACTCAATCATAGTGATGACCTTGTAATCATGCCTAGTAAATGACTAAGTGTTTGGACACTAATAGACAACATAGGCTTAGAGGTGAACAATAAGTCTTTACCTATTCAAATTTTAATTCATTCACATTGGGGTATTTGGGAGAAAAGGATTGTAACTCAGAATGTTGAAATTGTTATTAGGCTTTTAAATCATCTTGGTTTTTCAATACATAGTGTCAAAATGTATCTCAAGGGGAAATTATAGTTTGAATTTTTTTATCAACTAATCTAAATAAATGTTCTTTATTTAGTCAACATATGGGTGCCTTAGTGACTAAAGACAATGATTCTTCACTATTTATATTGTAGCTCTATCGTCGAGTTCCTTATTTTGACTATTGGTACATTCTATATTTTGATGTTATTCAAAGTAATGTTTTGTTTCCTTTGTTGAAATGTGTCATGCCTTCATTCACTAAAATTGATCTCTACTAATTGTAACCATATTGTTAACATGTTGATCTTAGTCTTCTTAAAGTAGTTGTTATAACACTACAGATCTTAATATGCATATAGAAAACTCACCAATGCAAAAAAAAATTAGAACATATCTTGAAACTTTTCAACATTTCTTGTAAAGCTATTTGATCATGATTTCATTGTATTTGGTTGCAGGGTACCAAGTAGCAAAATTGAATGAGAAATTGAGGTTTTAGGGTTAAGAAAGCATCTCTCCATCATTTGAGGGTATTTTCAGCTAAGGACCAAATCTATTTATGGTTTGAATCTAGTAGGAAAGTATCAATGACAAAAAAAATTAGGTTCCTGCATAATGTTGTTTTATTACATGTTTGGTGTTGAATGAGGGACATTATGTACCTGTACCTCTCTTTCTCATGAATTTCTATTTTATTTTTCTCTATTTCTAAACCATATCCCAACCATTTCTCTTTTCTACTATGAGATATGTTCAACTTCTTCATTTTGGTCTAGATATATCATCCCCGAGGGAAATAGTTCCTCTTATCAAAAATTCAAGTAGAGTTTCTTTAGAAGAATCCACCATATACAAAGAAAAATAAAACCATCATAAGAATCTACCAAACTTTATGAATTTGAACAGTGAGGCATATTCTAGATGAACAACTACTACACCAAATTTTTTATTTTCTTGTGCATTGTCTCCAAGCAACATGGTGAGGAAGAACATACATGTGAAGATAAAAATTATTAGAATATGTGTCCAGTGCATTATTTCCAATTCAATTAATTATAAAATATGGTTGGACACCATTTGGAGTAGCCACTGTTATTGAATTACTTTCAACTCATTTATATCACAACCAAACCTTCCTAATAATGGAGTTTCAACATTAATTGCTCTTTTATTCTCTTTTTCTTGCAATGACTCTTCACTCCTTCTAATGCATCTAAGTTGAGTTTTTTGAAAGTTCCTTTGCAGTAATGTCTAATCTCCAACATGGACAAACAATTGTTTATATATTCTTATGTGGGAATGTCAAACAATAACTCCAATTTGTGGTTATAGGGCATTTGATGGATCTTGGTAATGATATAGAAGTTCACTTAAGCATTGTTCAAAAGATCACATTCCCAACATATTAGAATATTACTCCCAACATAAAGGTTCAACAAACCTTCTACTACTTTGAAAATCTTGGGTTAGTCTTAGATCAAATTTTGTGTTCTACATTGTTTCCTTGTACTATGTTGGCTTTCTACTTATATAATTTGTTCAAATCCTCTCCTTACTTCGGTGTGACTCCCTTAAAGGAAACACAGTCCATTAGTAAGAGCTTAGTATTCATTTAGATAGAAAATATGCTCTAATTGCCTTCATCGATTTGGGTGTTGGTTCTTAAATTAGCATAGATCATGATGCACATAAAACAAAAGACTTGGGCTAATAAGTCTTCATGTTTCCAATTTATCATTATTAATGACTCATAATAAAATCTTCCATACTTATCTCTAAATCTATGTCTCTTCACGTGATCTCTACAACCCATATATCAAATTTTACAAAATGGTAGAATGGAGAAGGTCAAATCATTCCATTTATTTTACAATATTTGTGTGCAGATTGGAGTAAAGATTCAATAATGGTGTCATTTTTTCTATGTTACAAGCATGATAGAAATGGCATACAACTAGCTTTCAAATTGAGCCTATGTCCCTATGGTCAAGAGATCATGAAACATAATTTCTTGAGAAAGATTTTAGATAGCATTTTCAAAGGCTAGGCATTAATAACTCTATGGCATGTTATAGTCTTCTCCTCTTAATGTTTTCTATGTTCGTTTTTCAATGCACCCAATAGATTTCTATAGACTATATGTCCAATCAAACATCATACATTGTAACAAGAATGGGTCTAAATCATTGATCAACATCCCCTAAATTCATTATCATTTTTTTTTCCAAAATAGGGCTCTCGTCAAAGTTTCAACGGTCTTTTGTCAATCTTTCGACGATGTTTATTGTCAATGACATGTCAACATTGTCAAAATCTCCTAGGATTTCAGTGTAGATTTTGATAGAGTTATGGAGAGGTTTCGATGAGGCCTATTGTCGATGACATGGAAACCTCATTGTAAACCACTAGTAATCATCGAAGTTTCAATGTCTATTGGTATGATCTGACATTGCCTCCTGAAAGAGATTGGGTTCATTGTCGAAGACGTCGTTCATCAATAAATAGACAGACTTTTCTTGCGTCAAAAGTTTTATGAAATTATAATGATGAAATGTTTCAACCATTTATTGTTAAAAAATTGACCAACCCTCATCGAAAAATAGGTCCAAATTTACTAGTGAATGTTGAATATATTGTTGTGTTCAATTTTACTAGTAGGCGTTGATTTGATAAACAATTTTTTTGCATAGATCGATGAACGTTTCATTCTTGGAGCTAGTAGTCTCGTAGATTACTGTGTCGACATAGAAAGGGGTCTTTGCAACATTTGGGTATGAGATATTTCATTGTGTTTTTTTTAATGATATTTTAGGGTTTCTTCTATTTTAAAAGTTATGGTTTCTTCTCTTTTTTTGTCTTAATATTTTACTTCCAAGGTTTTTTAGATATATAGTTTGACCAGTTTTCAAATTCTAAACATAAGTAAGAGAATAGATTTTTAAGATATATGGAGTATGGAATTTAGATTCGAAGACCAAAAATTTGAAACTCTTTTCTCCCTAATTTCATCAAGTTCTATTACATTTTCTTTAAAATTAGTAAAATGATGATAAATATAATAGAATGGAGAAATAATTTGCTTAAAAAAATGTACTTCACTTTCTTAATCGAACCCCCATGCCACTTGTAGAAAGTCACATGCCTAGCCTCTGACTCCTTTATTTTCTTTATCTCAATTCTTTGAGGCACTGTCTCAAATTGAAGCTTCAAAACCTAAATAGACGCTCTATCTCAAAATGAGCAGAAAATTACACCAAAACAACATACAAATCCCTCTCAAGAATAAACTGGAGGAAACTAAAATTTAAATCAACGAAAACCGTGAGAAAAACCATTTCTTCACCAAGGAAGCTAATGATTCTTAACATGTATGGTGCATATTCATTCCACAGATAGAAGTACACTGCAACCACTAAATTTGTGTCACTTTAGGGAATTTTTTAAATGTTTCAATTATATAGGATAGATAACACCATAAGATGAATCTATATAATTGTTTAGCCCAATCTATGGAGAAAATGGTCCCTTATGTTTTTTCCATCAAGACGTAGTGTGCTAACTACCTCATGCCAAATAGTTTAAGTGTTGAGACCATTTAACATAGTTCATAGATAATCATGATTTTGCATCTCTAAAAGTTTTTTCTAGCATGCTTTTGGCATCACACACTAGATTTTAGTTGCTATGACTGGATGCAAAAAATTAAAGACTAGTCCCCCAAATGACAAATTTCCTACTGCTTGTTTTTTAATGTACTTTCCATGATTTTCTTGTATAAAACAACACATTAGTGAATGAAATGGTATGTACAAATAAATTGTCTTCACATATGTATATGCTAAAGGATATTTATTTTCATTTCAAAAGTATGAACACTTAAAACATAATTATATAAGTTGATGTTAATGACATTTCTTCCTTGAAACTACCACATCCATATACATGTACATCAATGGGAGAAGGTGATTGATGGGTGACCAGTTATGTTGTCAAAATGGTTTAAAATTGGTTACATATATGTGGAATTTGCAATTGCATCCATGATTGGATGAGATGTTCTATATGGGCAACCTCATTTCATATATATGTCCCATTTGATATCTATATTTCTCTCAAACTGCATGGATTCTCTTGAGAGCTATGGACTATTTGAAGAAGTTGTAGTGGCATATGTGAAGGAAGCTTATATTCCATGGAGCACATTGGAGGATTCTTTAAGAGGATATGACTTGTAGAAGGGCAAAGCCCCAATAGGAGGTATAGTATCTTAAGAGATGATTAGCAATGACTCAAAAACTAGACGAGTTATGTAGGCATACATGCAGTGTGCAATCTTGTTGGATGGTGGATTTGCCCAAATTGGCGTCCAGAGCCATGGTCAAGGGTTGTGTGCTTTGATGATTGAAGACTTGACAAGGAGTTACGAATCTATTTTATTTTCATTATAAGTAAAATGAAAAAATTAATTCTAATTGATTTTCATTTTAAGTAAAATGAAGTTTTAATATGTTTAAATTAGATTTTAAAAAATAAAAAATAAAACTAATTTAAAAAATAAAGTAAAATAATTTTTAAAGTTAAAAACTAAACTAATTGAAAAATAAACTAAAATAATTTTGAAAATTAAAACTGAATCAATTTAAATAAATCAAAGTTAATTTTAAATTGTTTTAAAAGAAATTATAATTAACTTACTATTTCTCAAATCATATATTGACTTAATGAGAAAATAATTAAATATGTAAATTTAAAAAATTAGAGGAAGAGACTTGTTCAAAAAATTCTACATAAATCTTATCTACTTAATTACTTGTATATGCATTTGTATATATGCATTTTAAAAACTTAAATAATATAATTATTAGAATCCTCAAACAATATACTTTTATATATTATTATATACTAATAATTACTATAATAAAAAAAATTAAAAATTAAAATATCAATATCAATTAAACATTATTAATAAATTATTTTATTATTATTTTAATTTACTAAAAATAAAAATAAATAAAAGAATGTAAACTCATTTTCCCAGGTTCGTAGTTTCTAAACGTAAAAACTTTAAAATTAAAAAGTTTAGTAATCGAGAGCGATTTCGTATCCAAGGTGTACTATCATATCGAAGGATAGGAATGGGTGAGTAATTGTTGCGGACTTTGAGCATTATTCACAAATAGACAAATCTGCCAATTCACTTTTGCACACTTTTGTCTGTCTTTTACTATGCATTTTTATATTGATGGAGATTGATTACCAATAGACACAATAAAACCGTTTTAATGACAATTTTTTACATTATTTAATAAATTAAAAATTAAAATATAATTGTATTTGATTCTTAATTTACTGTTTGTGACAAAAGTTTTTGGTTTAATATCTATATTATTGATTTAATATTCTTATTAGTTGATATAATAGAGATTTTTTCTATTACAACTTTGCATTTATAATTGTGATTTTAAAACTATTATTACAATGATGATCGTTCATTATTGAATAAAATGTACTCTTAATTATTAGAATTGATAGAGTCTTACCATTATTGTTTAGACTCTTTTAAACATCTTGTTACAAAATAAGATTTCTAAAAGTAAAAAGTTAAGGAGCTCAAGTACTTCCTAGATCCTTCTCCCCACTTTATATTTCGTCTTGACTCCTAATACCTATGTGAAAATTTCAAATCACTCACACATTTTTTCAGCATCATAGAGTAGAAGAACTATAGTTATCAGTGTCCATCGACCTTACATCTAAAACAAACAACTTAACAACAATAGAAAGTGGGAATTGAACCCTACACAACTACTCAACATCGGCTACGGTGCAACTTATTTGCATTGAAGTATGCTCTACCCAATTTTATCCTGCCTGGAATCGTCCCCTACCCACATGTCTTGTCTGACACTACAGTGCCTTCCCTGCAATGACGTTGTTAGGTTTTATTTACAATCGTACCTACTAAACATTAACTTTAAAGTGAACAATTTTTATTTGAATATTTGAATGGTTCAATTGTAATTGTATAACATTAAATAATATTATAGATTTTTGATGAATAAACCTTTTCCATTAATTTAAAACTTTAAAGATACATATTCACAAAAAAGGGGCCAGAGGATACGAGATCACCCCACGAGTTCAACTAGCCCAAGGCCGAAAATCAACTATTCATCGAAAAACATATATAAGCAGAAATAAAAAAAACTTTAGGCTACAAGTGCAGTATCAGCCAAAGGAGGGTCTTTGTCATTAAAAGTCCTTGGTGTCATTGGTTGGCTCAGGGGGAGCCCAACCATCAACAACTGCAACATCTTTATCTTCCTCGGCCCTAGGAAGAGAAATGGCTAAATCTAGCCAGGGGAATGCCCACTTAGGGTCACGGTGAGCAGTTAGCCAACCCACATCAATGGTAGCAAGAGGAGCCACTGGGGACCAACTCGAGCCTACCCTCCGAAGAGGTGAGGCTGAGTGACAACGACCACCAAAGCCACCACTAGGAGAGCAACGACAAGGCTACAACTTGGGGGTCTACAAGCAATGGAAAAACTGCTTTGGCCTCTCTGGCGATCGAAAGTAGGAATGCAGTCATCGAAAAAAGCATCCAGAGGTACTCAAGCAACTGTACAAGAGGCATTTCCCTAATGAGCAAGTAGCTCCTGTAGGTGAGCCACTTCCAGCATGACCTTATTAGTTTGTAGTTGTATCTACATCATAACATTTACATATACGTGCTTTAGAGTACATTGCAACACAAATATCAAGAAAGTTGTGAGAGAATAGAACAACATTACGATCTTTCCATATTGTGAATAATATCTCCATTCTAAAAGCATGCCAAATCTGGGCATATCTAAAAGGGATCCTAGGAACATCACCCAGAACCACCATATGCCAAGTAAAGGCCTCTAGATGAAGAGGCCTAAAGAAATAAAAAATCTAGAGCCAATAATTCTGAGCTCTTCTGCAAAACCAAAAAATATGCAAAAAGCTTTTAGGTTGGCCACAAAAAGGACATCTAGGGTTATTAAATTAGTGTTATAATATTTATTTTAAAAGTATATTAAAGTTTGAAATTACAATATTTAGCTGGTATTTGTAAATTTTGTTTTCCTAGTTTAATGGTTATTATTAATATTATATTTTACAAATATGTATAAATTTGTTTTAATGAAAATTTGTATATAGTTGAATTTAAAATTAAATTGATTAAATATATGATTTAATTTTATTTTATTTTATTTTTATATTATGTAAATTAAATTTAAGTTCATTATCAAATAAATTATTTAAAATTAAATGTTTTTTACAAATTGTATTTTTAGATATAAGTAAATCTATTTTAATTAATGTAATAGAACTATGGACAATTTTTTTAACTTCTTTTTTTTCTTTATGTAAATTAATTAATTTGGTATGTACGAATATAATTTGCTATAAAATTAACAACCCATACTTGCCTTTAGCAATATATAGTTAAAATAATAATAACTAAAAAATTGTAAATTTTTAATTAACAAAAAAATTAGAATAATTTTTAGCAATAACATAATGTCTAGCTAAGTAGAAATAATATATTAAAAAGATATTATTTTTAAATTAACAAATTTTTTTTAAAAATTAGTTATAATAATTTAAATAATATTAAAATAGATTTTAAAATAGTTCTATAAATTTAAAATTAAATAGTAATATCATTTATATTAAACTTATTTCTTATTATTTAAATAAATGTATATGATTTTATAAAATATTATAATTTTGTGCGAAACTATTAAAAATTATAAGTCTAAAATAGTTTCAAAGATTTTTAACTGTTACAACATGTAAATTGTTAAGTATAAGACAATATAACGCAATAATGAGGGTCATTATGAGAGAGAATTTAAAAGGTAAAAATTATATGTCAACATTCATAAATAAGCATATAAGAGTCTAAGTGAACAAACCAATTAAAATATAGAAAGATAATTTAGAATAAATATAAAGTTTACTTACTAGTATAATTTGCTATACAATTAATGTGTAATAATTTAACCAACAATAAATGTGATTTTAATAGTTGTAAATCATCAAAATTTGTATTAATAGGATAAAAGTATTGTCAAGTTTTTAAATTTAATTTTTATTTGATCTTTTAAAATATAAAATTTAGGCCAAATATTTTTAACTCTTAATCAAATTAGATTTATAAATATAGTTTTGATATATGTTTTATCATTATATAGTTTTAAAATAAAATTATTCTTTGAAATTATTATATTTAAGTGTTTGAAAGATTATTTGAAATGAATGTATACTAGATTAAAAAAATAGTTGTGTAATGAAAATATACAAATTTAGATAAAACATTAGGAGTATATAATTCATAAAAGAATTCATACTTTTAAAAATATATCTATTTTTCAATTACATAATGTTTATTAAAAAAACTTACATTACATTTTTAACTTTATTAATATTTAATTTTAAATCCAGACTCTTGAGTTTTAATCTAATACATGTCTTTTTTAGGTAACAAAGATATTTAATGGTCATATTTTTAAATTAGATTTTATAATTGAAGAGCAACCAACATAATGATGATCATATGAATTTCATTTTAATCCTAAATTTTAGAATGAATTAATATAAATTATCTTAGATTTTACTTTTATGCAATCTAGGTAGATTTTGAGAGGAACCGATGTATTTTTATCTTATTTTTACTTTTTATTTTACAACATATTTGTGTTCATTTAACATTGGGTTTATACTATATTTTATTCTAAAAATGATATTAATTTTTATTTTGGATTTTATTTAGGATGAACAAACACACTTGTGATCATATTTTTAAGTGTATTTTTCTTAGATAAATTTTATGTGATGTATTTTTATATTAGATTTTATTCTAAATATATTAAGAGTAAGTTTTTGGAGGAAGAATAAATTTATGATCATATAGTTACATTGCATTAAATATAGTATAGGTAAGTTTGAGGAAGAACCAACATATTTTAGGTCATATTCTAGATTGGATTTATTCTAAACACATCTTACCTAAAATTTAAGAGGAACAAAGATATGTATGATCATATTTTATTTTAAATTAGAATTTAATTTAGCTGATAGGCTATTTGTGGGAACTTTGTTCTCGGAAATTAAATTTTTGACAGAAAATTTGCAAGAGTTTGGGTGGAAAATTGAAAATCTTTCCCGTTAATTATTTATCGACCAGTTTTTATCTCCCTCCACTTTTAACTCTTGTTTTGATATTTATTAGTTGTTATCTCCATTTTTAACTATTGTTTTTCTTTTTCTATTTGTTAGTTGTGATCTCCACATTAGCTCATGTTGCGATCTATTAGTTAACTTTTGATTTTTAAAATTGATTTAGAATTTAGTTTTTAAATTTATTAAATTAATTTTTTCTATATAAGTTTAATTTTTTCTTAAAATATTATTTTTTAGTTTCTATAATTTATTTAGTGAATAGAATATTTATTAGGCCTTTTTTTTCTATTTCTTTTATTAATTTTTCATAGTAGAGTTTTTGACGATTTTTTTAAATGATTATTTTTTTCATATTTGATAAATTTAATTTAAATTAATAATATTTATTAATCTATTTAAAAGATTTTAGTAAATATTATGTTATTTAAATTTAAAATCATTAATAATCTAATTTATTCACATTAGATTATAATTTAAATAACCACTTTTAACTATTGTTTTTATTTTCTTATTTATTTAAAAAATAATTACTTGTGATCTCCACATTAGATTCTGTTGTGATCTCTATTTATTAAATTTTTTATTTTTAAAATTGATTTAGGCTTTAGTTTTTAAATTACTTTAAAAAAAAAATTATTAGTTTAGTTTTTTCTTTAAATATTGTTTTTTCAGTTTTTATAATTTATTTAGTCAATAGAATATTTGTTAGAGATGTTGCTTTTATAAAAAAAAAAAAATGGTATTTCTCTTATTAATTTTTCGCAATAATTTTTTTGATGGTTTTTTTTTAAATAATTATTTTTTCATATTTGATAAATTGAATTTAATTGTACAATTTTTTTTACATATTATAAATCGAGGGATCAAAAAAGGTACATCAAAAAGGAGGGAGGCAGAGCCTCAACCAACTAATCGAAGAATAGCAAAAGAGAAAGCCCACCAAGAGGGACCACTATCCGAATAAGTACATCATAACCATACAAGGAGAAAGGTGAGCCAGATGCATAGCAAAAGGAAAGCTACGGGAGATCATCTTCGAACTTATTGATCCATGAGGTCCAACCGAGGGGTCCCTCCATCCATATGGCTTTTTTCTGATTCAACAGTTGGTGAAAGACATGGAGATTATCCGCAGAAGGATTCTTGCTATTTTTTTATCTCTTGCAAGAGTTTGGCAAGGGCTTCATCGAATGCCACCTGATTGTCTATTATACTGGCCAGCTCGTAACCATTCTGCATTTCGTAGATAAACATGGTAGCCCGACCATCCCGCAATAATCTAAGCAGATTCCTTTTTTCCAAATTCAGCACACAACAAACTTGTGAAGCAATTTTAAAATGTATGAGATTTCTATGAAATCCAGTAAGAGATCTGGTAAAACCTTGGAACTTAGAATCATTTCTAAATTTCCATATATGCCAAAGGATGAGTGATGAGAGAATCTGCTAGAACAAATTAGCATCTTTTCTAAGGCCCTCAATAAAACTAGAAATAATATCCAAGGTGTAAACATACTGAGTAATGCATATACCAAACATGAGCCAGATTTCTCTAGCAAAAAAGCAATAAAAAAATATGTCTCATAGTCTCAGGAACTCTGCAGATAGAACAAATATCAAGATTAGCATGTTGGTTTCTTATGGGGAGTCTGTCCAGCAGGAGCAGCCACTTAAAGCATTGAATTTTAGGCTGAATAGGAGCTTTCCAAAGTTTATCAAGAATTTTATGCCAATCTGAGGGGGTAAAGGTACAGTACCAAATGTCATTAAGATGGTGGGAAATAGAGGTGTCATGATTAAGAAATCTATAAATATCTTTGGCTTTGATAGAGGTGAGGAGAGTACCATCTTGCCATCTAAAGGAGAGAAATCGGTAAGAATACACATTAGTGTTTCAGGGGAGATTAAGCTGAGAACAAGCAACTTTGATAAGATTATAAGTATGCTTATGAGAAGCGAGAAGATCATACTGATTGGCAAGGTCATCCCAGCTGATGAGCTGATTGTGCTCAAGGATGTCCATGATATAATTGACACCTTTGTTGGCCCAAAATCTAGCCGAACATCCTTTAGTCAAGGCAAGGGGTTTGCCCTGATGGGGAAGATTCCACCATAGTGATCTCTCACCTTGAAGAGTATAATGATAGTCAAAGGCTGAGTTATCAATATGGTGGCGAATGTTCTCCCACGCTTTCCAAATGAAGCGAAAAATCCAGGTTCCTTGCACAGAAATGCATAATTTGCCAAAAATCAGATCACTAAAGGGGAGATGTTTCCAAGCTTTAGCAGATTTAGGCACACCATTTTGAATGTTATTTCTGACAAGCACTTTCCAAGGCTCATTACCAACAAGGGATTGAAGGATCCATTTAGAGGCAAGAGCCATTTCTTGAAGTCTGAGATCTTTCAAACCAATCCCACCAAGACCTTTCTCCAGATGGCACCAAGCCCACTTAACAGAACGGGCTTTCTTATTAGCTTTGCCATCCAACCAAAGAAAATGTCTGATGGCCTTCTGAATTTCCAAAATCTGATAGTTACTAAACATCCAAACATAAGAGTAATAGATACTATAGGAGGAGAGGATCTTCTGGCAAACCTGAACTCTCCCAGTAAGGGAGAGGAGCCTGTGATTCCATTTATTAAGTTTTTTGAAGATTTTGTCTTTTACCCATAACCACATATCCTTGAGGGAAGGGCTCACAGAAAAGGGGATGCCAAGATACCTAACAATCTTGTTAGGTCCTCCCCAAGAATACCCAAATTGAGAAAGCCAGCCTAGAGGAAGATCATTCCATCCTAACAAAATGGATTTAGAGCTAGAGATACGAGCGCCAGAAGCTTTACCAAAAGTATCAAGTTTGTTGCAAAGGCAAATGAAGTTGTCCAGGTTGAGCTCTAAGAACAACGATGTGCCGTCTGCAAATTGAATATTAAGAAGCTCGGAGTCATTAGGAAGAGTGATACCGCACACCTTAGGGGAAATGGTGTCATCTTTGAGGATATAATAAAGAGCATTAGAAGCAATAACAAAAAGAGCAGGGGCAAGTGGGCACCCCTGCCGAATGGATCGAGACAGAGCAATATGATTGGATAGGGTACCATTGACATCAATTAAGGCCAAGGCATCTTTTAGGAGAATTTGAATATAATTACAAAAAATATTAGGGAATCCAAAAGCTTTTAACATCATCAAAATGAAGTCCCATTCAATTCTATCATAGGCCTTCTCGAAATCGAGAAGAAGCATAGCAGCCTCCTAGTGTGAAGAAAATTATTGAACACGTTTGTTAAGCAATATTCAAATTTCCTAAATATTGTAAATTTTATATCTATGTTTTAATCTTCAACTTTTTTATTTTTGTATTCTCATTTTCAAAAAACTAATATTTATGTTATTTAATGTTCATTTTACATTTTTCTCTTAAATCTCATCTCTTATTGGTGCACTTGTTGGATGTACAAAAGCATGCAACTACTAGTCTAAACATGTTTTAGGTAAATTCTAGGTGAAATTAAGACATTTATGATCATATTTTTACATTAAATTTTATTCTATACACATTTTAGATAAATTTTAGAAGAATCAACACATTTATGATCATATTTTTGCATTGAATATAAAAATTATTCTTTGAATAAATTCAATTCTACGTTTGACATACAATCACATTTATGAAACTACTATTTTTAATCATTTTTTATATCTTACTAATTTACTAATATTAGATATTTGAATAATAATAAAATTATATTTTAAATATAATAATTAAAAATTTATTTTAAAATTTAACAATCAATATTTAATAAAAATATATGAAATACGTTATTAGAACATAATAGAATAAGAAAATGATATTAAAGGTATTTTTATAAAAAAATAATCACAATTAGTCTTTAATTTATCTAATCTAGAAAAACAAATAATAAATTTTAAAAATTCCTATTTCACAATAATAACAATCTTTGAAAACAATAAAATCTAAAGTTGTGCAACTAATTTTAACTTACATAAATAATGAAAACTTTCCAAAAAAAAAAAAGTTTCTTCCCTATAAGAATATATTTATTACTCTGCACACAAAACAATGGAGTATGGTCAAATGTAACTTGGGCACGACATCATAAGGGGAAGGTACCAAGGTTTTTATGGCATGGGAGGGGTGGCATGGCATCCAACCATGTCGAAATAACTGGCTGGGTAGCCGTTGCAGACAAAGATTACGTGAGAAGCACATGGGTAGAGAACCCACATCAATTATGCTAACCTACGACCTTGTCAAAATACTATTGTTCCCACATTGATTTAATTCTTAAATTGTTTTGCATGCTTGGTCAATTCGATTTAGCGTCACTATCAAACAAACTTGCTACCGTACATTAACTCAAAATTGTTCTAAGAAAATACCCTAACAATGGAACGTTTCGAGGAGCGATGTGCATGTTAACATTAAATTTTACAACATGGTCAACAAAATAATGCCCATTAATAAAAATGCTGCCTTTTTTGTTTAATAATAGTGGAACAATCATACAGTATTCGTTATCCTTGTATATGAGAAATATGTTAGCAAGTAATACTAATCTATTAAAAAACAAAAGCATTAACTAGCATAAAAACCATAACATATATGAGAGACAAAGTGAAACCCTCAAATGAGAATATGAGCCATATAATGGATCTCTCAATGAGGATAGTCACTTGATTTAGGGATGAGTCTAATGGATTAGTTTGGGATGTATGCTCAAGCTTCAAACTAGCTTCAATGGAGATTTTTGGGATTTTTGGTGTGGATGCATGCAAAAGTATGGATTTGGCTTCAAAATGGCATTATAACTTTACTTGATGGATTGTGATTGAAATGGCTTGGGAGGGGATTCAATTTATAGGCTAAGGGCTTGAGGGATGGAGGGCTAAGATGGAAGGAAAGATGAAAGATTAAGGAGGGCTAGGATGCACTCAAAAGGGAGCACATGGATTGTGCTTGTTTAGCACCAATCAGGGAGTGACACATGTCACAAGGTCAGTGGATGGAGGAAAGGGGAAGGATGAGTCAACAAAGGAGGCTCAAAGGATAATATCTTCATAAAGACCCTTCATTATGGCTTGTAAGAGCTTGTAAGAGTCTTTATGGCTTTTGTAAGAGCATTCAAAGCTTAGTGGTTGGGATATTTTGAGGGGAGTTGGGATTGTTGACTTTCTTTGGCTTGAGAAAGTCTTAAGCTTGCTTAGGGAATGTGACAACATTAGGGGGTGGATTAGGCTTGGGTTTAGGATTAGATTAGGGATGTTAGAGATTTGCAAGTGGATGGCATTCATGAGGGTGGGTGAGTTAGTGACTAAGCTTAGTTAGTATGGGTGGATGGGGTGGATTAGGCTAAAAAGAGGGTTTAGGAATAAGTTAAGGGTTATTAGATTTGAGGGTTTCATTTATCAAATAGGTTTATTTAATAAATGGGGATTTTGGATTTAGATAGAAGAATAGGATTTAATTGATAAATAATAGGTTATTTGATTTATCAATTAGGACTATAGATGATTAATTAAATTAATTAGCTAGGGGATGGAAAAGAATTAATTAAATAGGAATTTAATTAATGATGCCTTTAGAGATAACTAAATAGGATTATCAAAGCAATGTAATCAAATTTAGGTGTCTACATTTTTCCCCTCTTTGACATAGTGTTGAGACAACACTATTTCAAAGAAGTTTGAATGAAGAAGACACGAGAAAGAAGTTTTGGCAACAAGGTTGCCCTAGTCTCGGATAAGAAGAGGAGAGACTAGACTTAGATGATGCCCCCTCAAGAAGGCGGCGGGGAGAGAAATGAGGCTCGACGACTTCTTGAAAAGTACAAGAAATTGAGATGAGCTAAGACACAGGTTGGCAAAGAGAAGGGGCTAAATTAGCTCAAACTCTCACTACGGGAGGATGATAAAGGGAAATCAGAGGCACAAGAGGAAACAAGCTTAAGACTTTTGAGATTGGGGGGGGGGGGGATGAAGGAGCAGAGCACTATAAAAGGAATCCAGGATGGAGAGATGGATGAGGGGATTAAAAAGCTAATCCAACAGGATTTCAAAGAGTCAGATTGGTGGAAGATGGGTTTCGGAGATCCCTAGGACTAGGATTGTGGATCTCGAAAGATGAGGCTTGGTGGATTGATTTGATTGGTGGATCCCTAGGACTAGGATTGTGGATCCCTAAAGCTAAGCGTGAGGAGCGATTCAAAGAGGTACTGATGCACAAGCTAGGATAGGAGAGACGGATGCTGGATATGGATGGGGGATAATGGAGATGAAGGAAAACCATTGAAGCTTTTTTGAGCGGGGGGATACTTCAAAAAGAAGTACCACCATGTAGTTGAGCACTAGATTTGCTATAGGACTGTTGGTTAATTTCCAAGGTTACCAAGAACATTAAGGCATGTTCACCAACTGTCCAGAGGACTGACAAACTGACTCGAAACAAACACGCAAGGGTTGTCCCAGCATCACACATGAATCCCAGAGGAAGCAGTGCGAAACCGACACTGGGTAACCCACAAGCAGAAAAAAAAATAAACGAAAGACTTGATCAAGACCTTACGCTCTAATTGCCCCATTCGCAGCATACCATGATATGGAAGATCATGGAAACCTTGAGGAGGGAACAAGGAGATTGCTTGGAAAAGATACTTCAAGACCCAAAAGGGAAGATTCCAAATCAAAAGAAAGTGAAAAATCCAAAAGAGAGCCGTTTGCCAATGAGATGGGTAGGACGAGGTACTAACGGACCAAGATCAGACATGAGGAAAGCTATATCCTGCAAGGACCTATTGGAGAGCACCTAAGCTGATGGATTTGGATGAGTGATGCGTCTGGCAAGCTGAACTAAGAAAGATAACACTTTGGTGATAGGAAATCTAGCTAAAGGATGCATTGGAATAGCTAACCAAGGTGTGCGATGTGTGCAAGATGTTGATCAAGGACAAACCGACACGAACATTGGATAGATACAATGGTACTAAGCTAAAGAGGATGTACAAGCTGACAGACCAAGATATTTACAAGCTGAAGCTGACCAAGATATTTACAAGCAGGCAAAAGCTCAGGATGATAGGATAGCGGGATGATTCGATGCTATGCAAGATGCGAAAGCTAAGGATGAGGTGATAGCAGAAGATATGGATTTGGAAGGATGCATCCAATGATGATGATAGATGTGCGACCAAGGATGGGGACAATGCTAAGGTTGGTGGTAGCTGAGCTGATTGATGGTGCTAGAGCAGGTAGCTATAGAGTGGATTGACATTGGGTTTGCATGAGGATAGCCTAGAGCTAGATACCAATGACAAGGGAGGATGGACAAGACAAGATCTCCAAGGAATACAGTGCCCCCAATCAGAAGATAACATGTGGAAGGAGGTCTTACAATGGATGTGATAGGATTCAAGCTAGGATGGAAAGGTAGAAGGCGCTAGGGAGATGGATGATAGCTAGGATGATGGGGTGAGGTTGTTGGGTGATGCGACGCGCTCCCCTGCCCATAGGTGGTTAATTATGGGATGTTCCATGTTCACTAACATTCATGGCTTTTGGTGTAATGGTAAATGGGCCCTACAATTGGTATCAGAGCCTGGTTTTGGCCTGGTCATGGGTTCAAATCTCCCTGGTGCCTTCCTGACCCACGTAAGCACCTGGTATGCGTGTCGAGGGGGAGATTGTTGGGTGATGCGATGTGCTCCCCTGCCCACAGGTGGTTAATTATGTGGTGTTCCATGTTCACTAACAGTCATTGCTTTTGGTGTAACGGTAAATGGGCCCTACAGAGGTTGCAGAAGATAAGTGGATAGTGATAGATAAAAGTTGGAGGATGAAAGATAGGTGGATAAATTGGAAGATGGAGCTGGATGGCAAGATGTGACCAAAAGCATGAGGATGATAGGTTAAGCTGGGGATGGCTAGATTACGCATGATGCTTGTTTGCCAAGTTTTCATCATGGTACTTGTCCAAGGCGCTTGAATTGCCAAGTTTTCACCAGTGGACGCTTTATTTTTCTTTTCTTTTTTGACTTTTTGACTTTGGACTTAGCTAGAATGATTTTGGCTTTCTTCAGCTATTTTGGCTTTTTTGGGATTTTTCACTGGCTGTTGGAATGTTCAATTTTGTTGCTAGTTGTTGGTACATCGAATGTGTGATTTATGCAATAGATTGGATTAGATGGGATTGATGTTAGGAGATGGAGGGATGAAAAGGTTGGAAAGGAGCATGAGATGGGGATGCTTGCAAGAGCAACATTGGCACATGTTGGGACGGGTGTGAAAAGAGCATATGGGGGATAGATGGTAGATGCAAGCGTGATGGGGGATTTGTGGAAGCGTGCTTGGGGATATAGGCACCCAAGATGGAGTTAGGAGATGGGGGATATGAGTCACTAGATGGGGGATTAGCAATGGTGGATGCCATTATGCATTGGGTTTCAACTTTTTTCTTGGGGATCCACATGGTTTTGGATTTTCTTTTCATAGGCTTTTGCATTGTTTTGTATTCTTTGATTGGATTTTGCCTTTTTGGAGTATGTCTTTTAGAATAGACATATTATTGCTTAGGATGTGGATTTTTAGCTTTATGCATTTTGAAGTTGGCATTCACATTGCTGTGGTAAGCTTTGGGAAGATGGTTAGGAGAAGCTTTGTGAGATGGAGAGGATATGAAAGAGCATGTAGGGGGATGATGATGGATGATGTGCCCTGATATGTGCCTTTGTTGATCTTGCATAGGAATGGATGGAATAAGATTTTTATGATGGCTGATAGGAGGATGGAGGATGGTAGATTTTGGGACATAGGGACCCAAAATGGATTTAGCGGATGAAGGGGGGATATGGTAGGTTGTTTTGGGTTGCAAAGATGGTGGAGGGGTGATGACATAAGATTTCTTGAAAGAGTGATGGGAGGCTGGCATGGGGGGTTTGGAGATAGGCTTGGTTTGGGGGTGTGGTGTACCAACACCTTTAGATGGTGAGCCTTTGGATACATATCCAAGACCATGAAATCCTAGATTCTTTTGTGCAATAATAGGCTCTCTGATTCCTTGCTCTTGTGGTCCTAAACCTTGACCTTGATAATGCCATCGATTGAGCATTTGAACAAGCTGAGGAAACTTTTTGCTTGCAGAAAATGGTAGAAGTGATTTATTAGATGTATTGCAATGGGGAGATACTATTATTAATTCTTCTGCTGAGAGAGGGCCACCATGAATGAATGTAAGTGAACCAAGAGGGTAGATTTTAGATGGTGGAATAGCTTGGATAGGCGGTAAGATGGAAGCATGGAGCGGGGGAGATGGAAGGATAGGATCTTGATGTAGCTGGTGGGATGACAAGATATCTTGTAGTGGAGGAGATATGGCTTGAGGTTTTGGAGATGGAGGAGATGGTGACTGCACTATGGATGGAAGACATGGTACGATGATATCTTCATTTATGCTTTTGGGGATGTCAACATGCTTTTGGGCAGGATCTTGAGAGGATTGGTTTGGAGTGTATGGTGCGATAGGAGGTGAAGGGATGGATTCTTCAAAGGCAGCAGATGGATAGATGGGAGATTCGGTAGTGGAGATGGGTGAGTAGAAGATGGATGCATAAGGGTCATTACGGGAGATTTGGGAAATGCTTGGAGGCGATGTGGATAGGATTTGGAGGGATTTGACAGGTGGTGGGATTTTGATGCTTGCGGGAAGTGGAAGGATTTTAAGCAATTTGATGGATGGTATGGGAATGATAGCTATAGGAGATGGAGGTGATATTATAGATGGGGAAGCTTCATCACTGACTACTTCACATGGTTGGATTAGATGACATGGCTTATCGACTGTTGGAGGCAACTTTTCTTGTATTTCCTCTAGGAGATTCCTTGGAGACTCGTGTGTCAAAGGTGGAGGTGGATTGAAAGGAATAGCTAGTGTGATGGGGTGGAAGATTGGAGGCTTGGTTGATTAGGTGATGGAGGAGAAGCTGGGATATCAGATGGCATGACTAGATAGTTTGGAATAACTCTTGGATTTTGGGGGATGCTTGGGGGAATGTTTCTGAGGCTTTCAATATACCCGTCATAGTCAACAAGATTTTCATCATCATTTGAATAGGAGGTGGCAGGAGCAAGGAAAATGCAACCAAACACATCATGATAGGATTGGTACTTCATGCTTTGATGATGAGTTTGATGGGGATGGGATCTTGCATATGGATGAACACAGAAGCTCATGGTTGGATTTGGATTAAGCACAGATTTTGGATTGGCTGATGAAAGATTTCCTAGGGAGAGTCAAAGTTGTATGACAGACCTAAGGAGGATTGGCTAGAGATTTTTGGCTTTCCTGTGGATGGAAGACTTCAAGGGCATGCTGTCAAAAGGTGAGAGTTTTGCTTTCCTATGCGCTAGATTTTGTGGTGGCTATGTCAACTTGAGGATAAACTAATGATCCTATGGGCATGACATGAGATTGACCACTTGTGGATCCCAACCTTTAGCTCAAGGTGATGAGGGATGCAAGTGACAAAGCTAGATTACCCTAGACAATGCTCTGTCAGAGGGATAACCTTGGTGAGATTGGTTGATTGGTAGGATAGATTGATTGGATAGCAAACTCTGGCAGAGTGACAACAACTCTTTAAAGGCTTGGGTGATTTTGGATTGGGTTGCTAGTTGGCTGGGGGGGATGATTTGGAGAGACTTTGGATTTGGGATTGTTCTAAAGAAAGGAACTAGATAGATTTGGTTGCAGCGGGGGAGCTTGGATGATTTTCTGATAAGGCAGTGACTACGCTAAGTATGCCTTGAACTGGGAGATTTTTGCTTTTTTGGGATTTTGAACAAAATTGGCAAACATTCATTCAAAAGCTATGAACAAACAAGAAAACAAAAGTTTTGAGCAAGCACATCAAACACACCAACATCCTAGGAAGCTTTCTACAAGGATGAAATTTGGTTTAGCTAGGGAGTCCTCGATATACGCAAGGTACGTGAGGCCCCAAATCCGTAGATGAAACCAAGAAGATGTCACACAGCCAAGAGGAGTGGTAACCCACTTCTCCTCTTTCACTTCTCAAGGGTATAAAGTTCCTTGAGGCTTAGCCCGAGTGACAAAATTTTGATCCCAAGAGAGGTGTCTTTGGATTCACCTCTCGATCTTTATACTCCGTCGGAACGCTGGAGTTGAGGTCGTCCCAAGGGGTGATGAAATCCCTAAGCAGGCCTCCTAAAAAACTAAGACAAGATTTTGGATCCTAATCTTATGCACCCAAGATGGCCTCGAAAGACGACAAGGGGAGAGAAGACTTGGATGACCTTGGGCTAAAAAGTAGAGTTCTTTTTCAATTGATGATTTAGATTTTGTAAGCTATGATTGAAGACACTCGTGATTATGGCATACAATGTTCATTCCAACTTAACAGCGTCGTCAGCATAATGGAAGTTGAGAGATCATCAACATAAAAAATGCGAGCGTCATTGAGATGCATCAAAACCATGCAATGTTCATTGATTGTTAGGCATTCAAGATTGTGTTAGAGTGTTTTAAGCCCAAATTGGAAGTGTGAGATATTGCAATGGTTAATTGATCCTTGACATTCAAGATTGGATTTGTTGTTTTAAGCGTGCATTCCAAGAAAGATTGATTTTAAACCATTGCATTCAAGATTGTGTTTGAGCAACATTCATTCAATGAAAGATGTGTTTAAACATGCAAGTTCATTCTAAAAAAAACTTGCAAAAAAAATGATTAAGTTAGTAGGACGCTCCAACCTGCAATAGCTACAAAAGAAAGTCAAGTTGATTAGTAATCCCAAAAATCTCAAAATTTGAAGCTTAACTATGGGAAAAATAAAATCAACTTTTTTTGTTGTTTTTTCTATGCGCAAAAATGCTTTAAAATGCTTAAGATTTTAAAGCAAAAGTGCAACAGTGACAGGTGAAGACGACAGTTCATCAGGCGCAGACGCCAGACTGCGGAGATGCTAATCTGCACAGACGACAGAGGAAGAGGCGGAGACGACAGATTAAGTTGGCGGCGGCGGAGACGACAGTTTGTTTGCTGGTGGCAGCGGAGACGACAGTTTGACTGATGGCAGTAGCGGAGATGGCAGAGTGGATTTTGAATATGAAAATGGCCAGGTGGAAATGATGGTTAGAGGCGAAGATGACGATAAAAGCCAGGCGGAGACGCTGATCTGCGTAGACGACAGTCGACCAGTCGAAGACGCTGATATGCAGAGATGACACTGCGCAAAATTTGGTTTAAAACACACGAATTTTCTTCAAAAAAAATTTGGAATTTGATTTTTGAAGCTTCGTTTTTTCTCCCTAATGCTTCCTTTAACCTGCAAGAACAAGATTAAACCCTACAACTCACTCAAATGACAAGAAACATTAGATTATTAGCAAAAAACAACATATAGATAGAAATAGAGGATTAAATGACCCATAGTGGGGTCCCACAGGGCGTGCCAAAATGTATATGAGAAATATGTTAGCAAGTAATACTAATATATTCAAAAACAAAAGCATTAACTAGCATATAAACCATAACATAAATGAGAGACTAAAAAGGAAACCCCAATTGAAAATGTGAGCCAAATGAATGGACTCTCCCAATAAGATTTAGCTCCTTGCTTGGTAGATGGGTCTAAGGATTGGGATGTATGCTCAAGGTTCCCAAAAACTAGCTTCAATGGAGATGAAAAATGGCAAATTGGTAGCCTTGTGAGCTCTCAATTTGGCATCATAAGGGTATGGTTGATGGCTTTTGGCTTTCAAAAAGGCATTATAACTTTAGCTCCAAGATTGTGATTGAAATGGCTTGGGAGGGGATTCAATTTATAGGCTAAGGGCTTGAGGGATGGAGGGCTAAGATGGAAGGAAAGATGAAAACTTAAGGAGGGCTAGGATGCACTCAAAAGGGAGCACATGGATTGTGCTTGTTTAGCACCAATCAGGGAGTGACACATGTCACAAGGTGAGTGGATGGAAGAAAGGGGAAGGATGAGTCAACAAAGGAGGCTCAAAGGATAATATCTTCATAAAGACCCTTCATTATGGCTTGTAAGAGCTTGTAAGAGCTTGTAAGAGTCTTTATGGCTTTTGTAAGAGCATTCAAAGCTTAGTGGTTGGGATATTTTGAGGGGAGTTGGGATTGTTAACTTTCTTTGGCTTAAGAAAGTCTTAAGCTTGCTTAGGGAATGTGACAACATTAGGGGGTGGATTAGGCTTGGGTTTAGGATTAGATTAGGGATGTTAGAGATTTGCAAGTGGATGGCATTCATGAGGGTGGGTGAGTTAGTGACTAAGCTTAGTTAGTATGGGTGGATGGGGTGGATTAGGCTAAAAAGAGGGTTTAGGAATAAGTTAAGGGTTATTAGATTTGAGGGTTTCATTTATCAAATAGGTTTATTTAATAAATGGGGATTTTGGATTTAGATAGAAGAATAGGATTTAATTGATAAATAATAGGTTATTTGATTTATCAATTAGGACTATAGATGATTAATTAAATTAATCAGCTAGGGGATGGCAAAGAATTAATTAAATAGGAATTTAATTAATGATGCCCTTAGAGATAACTAAATAGGATTATCAAAGCAATGTAATTAAATTTAGGTGTCTACAATCCTAACCTCCCTCAAGCAATTTTCCTACAGAGGAAAAATTCAATGACACTTTGGCCCACAATTTGGGCACAAAAATTTGTTGGAAAAATTCAGGAAACTATGTAGAATTCTTATTTTATTTTAAAGAGTAAGTTTATTAAACCATTTCATTGACTTCACTCCTCACAAAAATTGGGTTGCATTATTTTAGGCCCCATTTGTTTGTCGCATAGGAAAAGAAAATTAGAATAGGAATGGAAATGTGGAGTGGGCATGGAAAATAACAATCTCATTCTTGTTTGGTTAACCTAGTATTTGATTGGGAATATGTTACTCCCTTGTTTGGTTGTACAAAAATGGAATAGGAATAAGGTGAAGTTTTCTATTTTTAAAATAGATATAATAATAATAATTTAAAAAAATTAACAAAATTCTTCTTCTTTTTAAAATCAGAATTGGAATAGGAATGACCCATTCCAATAACAACTATTTTTTGGAATGGACATATGGTCATTTGAGGGGCAAAATTGAAATATATTTTCCTATTCCCTATTCCCATTTGGGGTACCAAACAAAGAATACATTTCTTATTCCTATTTTCCTATTCCTATTCCAACAAACAAACGGGTCCTTAGGTTTATCATGGGAGATCAAGAAATAGATATTTTCACTGTGTTGTATTCATACACTTGTGAGATCTAGTCTTTATATTTTCCATACAAAATGGGTAACACATGTTCCTGTTGCTCAAATGTCACTCCTTTTTTGGAAGTGCCACTACTACACAAGAGAGCATATTAAGACATTATTTCAAGACAACATTATATTTTTTTCTTAAAATAGATTTCTTTTAATTATCTTATTTAAGAATTAAAAGTCTCAACATGCATTTTCAAGGACTCGCAGGAAGGACTTTGTGAAGAGCATTTGGCATTCTTATTTTGAGGGTCCTCTTTAGGGATTTTTATCTCATTCCCGTTGATTATATTAAGTGAAGAAAGGACTCTGGAGGAGATAACCAAAGGGTGTCATATGTATTGTTCCAAAAAATTTGTCCCATTCCTCTACCACTAGTAGTGATTTGGAGATTTCAATCAAGGAAAAATGCAATCAATTGAAGGGCATGAACGACACAAGAATTTTGTGAGCATTGAGTGAAGGGCTTTATAGAATTGTGTCGCATGTGCAATTTCTCCCACTTACAAATGTCTACATAGAGGTTTTACATCTTAGTGCCACTTAGCAACTTGGTCCCCAATTTGAGATCCTCCAAATTTACAAATGGGGCAAGTCCTGGATTTCTTGATTCATTCGTGTTAAATTCTCATGGAATGTTTTAATTTACATGGATGTAGTAGAATCAATGGCAGATCCAACCCTATATTTATATGGAGATTGAGCATATGCCAAAGATCCAAAGCGTACAACACCAAGATCGAAGGCAGTAATAGTAGACCTAATAACAACAAGTAAAGCTAGCAGATCATCAAGTTGGGTAGTTCCATTTCGAGATCTAAATCTTGAAGTAGGATAACATTATCCAGTAGTAGTTGATCTGGCAAAGGCAAGGTATAGGTGAAGGCCAAGGAGGGCCCTAACTACCCTATTCTCAATACTAGTGTGCTCTTCTATTATATCTATTAGTTTGTCATTGACAACCATGTCCATAGAAGCCCATGTATTATGCCAAAAGATCTAGTACGCTAACAATTGCATTTAATACATGAGATTTGGAAAAAAATTGTATAATCATATATACATGGGCTGGATGATTGGATTTTTTCTTTGAACCTTTACATTGCAATTTTATGGTAAATATTTCTAAACTTTGGTTAGAGACTCCACAAATAGAAGCTTTGTATATTCAAGATAAATTATAACACTTGAAGTCATTATCAACTTCAATCTTCATTTGATGGTTCCTCATACATTAGGTAAAGAGTTCACTTCCATGTCTCTCTTACTAGTAGAGGGAAACCCGAGAGAAGTTAATTACAAGAGTATAGTTCTATAGGAAAGTTATTTGTGTGTATGGATTACACATTAAATCAATCTCATTCTATATAAATTTTAAAATTTTCAGTTTGTATTTTAACTAATAAATATATTAGACAACCTTTTGAACTCATTTTTATTGTGCATGGTGTAACTAACAACTATTTGTTTCATAATAGAAAATCAAAGCAGAAGCCAAAAACAAAGTGAGGCATTAGTGAGGGATTAATAGAATAGTTTTCCAAAAGTGTTCAATCTATTATTATTTATACATATCAAATGTGAATTGACTCTGGTGTTAGCTTCCTCGTAAAGAAACACAATGACATTGTGTTTGATGTATGTCTTATTCAACAAACAAGCCACAAAGGTGTGCATAATCTGCAACTATCATTAAAATAGTTGTTTATTTTTAATCTTTCATAGGTGATGCTTGTGAGTCATTCATTACAAACTTACTTGGAAGGAGATTATTTTAATGTGTTCTTGTATTAACTGAATCCTTATTTTATATTTCACTTCAATCTTATTTATTTCTTAAGGGTTCTCATTTGAAGAAGAATGGAGTTTCAGGTAGTGTCCTTAAGGTTAAAACCATTGACCACAAATTACTACAACTAGAAAATATATTCAAAATAATGGAAATAAAATGCATTGGATCCAAACATTGAAATTTGATTACAAATATATATTTTCTGATAATGAAAATGAAAATAGGCAAATTGATTCAAATCGAACTACTCTTTATTCCATTAATTTGCTAAATAAGAAACTAAAGAGATGTGAAGTTGTGCTAGTAAGACTTGATTACTTGTGTAGGAGAAATTGGTGCATACATCTAGTATTACTATTTTTATTATTCATTTCCTTGAATGGTGCACTTTTATGTGGACTAAAAACTTGCAATTGGTAGAATTTATGGAGAAACATTTTAGAAATTATCATGAATATTTTGAACTTTGCTTCAAATTTTCATTTGGCTTTTGATTTTTCTTCATTATTTGAAATTTATAGTTTCTAGTTGTGTATTCAATATAATTTTACAACTTCTCTTTTGTCCACAATTTCTCTTTGAGCTGATTGCGTGATTTCCTTTACGAGCAGTACAATGCATACCATTGTTTTCACCTATTCATTTACCATTATTTTAAATTTAAATGTTAATGTCTTTCTACATTCTTTGACACTATATTTAGGCATTGATTATCACTATTCTACAACATTATTTTGTCTTTTATAAATATCTTCCATCTCTACAACTTGTTGCTCCTTAACTGTCCAAAATATGTAGTTGTTTATTACCTCAATTGTTAAGATTGCATTAATATTGCCACTATCTTTGTCTCATGTATGTTATTTGTTCTATTTTCTAACAATCCTTTCATCCAGTATAATATCCATTTTTCTTTCTCTTCATTTCTCTAACTAATATTTGAAGCATGTTTAGCATTAATTCTTTCATGAGTTTCTTGATTTGACTTAACATTATCTTTCATATACGTTCTTCACGAGAATGTCTTCTTCTTTTTTAATTCCCGACTTCTCTTTTTTACTACTATCAATTATTCCTTTCCATTTCACAATACCATATCATTTACTTGTTTCTTAAATTCTTTCCTTATTCATCAATCATTTCATGATTGTTCTTATTTATATAATCATTATTTTTTCATGTCATTAGGTATTCATTGCTTATAGTTACAACATCAATGGTTAGGATCAATGTCAGTAATATCAAACTCTATTTCTCACCATAGATTTGAATAACAATCAATATTATCTAATGGTGGCCTTTTTATATCATGATTGTGTTACTACTACATGGTAGCATACTTTATGATTTAATTTCTTATATCAAAAATTAGTGTATTGATTGAAAATTATAGAAATAAAGAGGCAGTTTAAATTATTAGCCAATATACTGACTATTCCATTAAATTTCTATCACAAATACCACATAAAACATAGAAGTTCACATTAATAATGTGGTAAAATAATGAACACAACATAATTTTTCTTTTCTCTACTATTCTAAAAATAAAGTGTACTCTATCAAAACAGAGAATTCAATTTTCCTTTCATGGTGATCATTGAGTGGGTTATATTGATGTTCAATTTTTGTTTGTAATATTCATTTCTTTTTTATTGATTTCCCTGTGCTTTTATAAAATTTACAGGTTTGAGTGTGAATGAATAGGTTAGGTTTAACTATATTATATATTAGATGATACATGGTCATCTCTAGATTCTTTCTCTTTAACAAATAGCATGACTTGGAAAATTGTTGAATAATTAACTAGTATTTCCAATCCTTTTGTATTTTCCTTTAAATTATAATCAAATTCACCTTTACATAGTCTGAAATGACTTAAATCTACAAATTTTCTCATATGATATGACACATTTATTTTGTAGTCGCTTGTAAAGTTAGCATAATAATAAAGCCAATAGTTTTGATGGAGGAAGTTCATTAAACCATAATGAGATTTTTACTATGCATATACATACAAGGATATGATAGTTAACAAAAAGCATTATGATTTTGTGGCATTTGAGATTCTAGAATACTATTAGAAAAAGGAAGAGTTTTTGCCTTATTGTGTAGAAAAAATTTGAGCTCAACTTAGCTTATTGGTAGACCCAACATACTGTGGATTTATACAACACCTATAGGAATAAGGATGTTTTTAAATAATCTGAACTTAATATGCTTTGTCAAATAGATTTTGATATTAGGAAAGATTCTTTTAAAATCCCCTCCTAATCATTGTCGTCAATTGTTGGCTAATGGTTTGTTGCATGTTCTTCAAACAAAAATTAATCCTTTTGCAATTAATGGCAAGGACTAAGGCATCACTAGTTGCATCAATGGCGAAAGGGGTCCTCATGGCCAACCTTGATTTGGCTACATAGGAGCATAGTTTTTAATTTGTATGCCAAATCTCTATCCCTCCATAATTTTGCATGTGTTTCACAGCTAGGCAATAGGGTTTCCACTGATGCAACTCTTAGATCTAGTATTCCTAGAAGTGGTATAGGGTGACATCAAGAGTGTTGAGGCCAACACAAATAGGGTGGATACTAATGGTGTTGAGGCCAAGTTCAAGGTCAAGAGCAATGTGTTCCTATTTTTGCCCATTTTTCCTAAGCTAGGGTTTATGGGTTCATTTCATTGCATATACAAACTACTTGTGAGTTTTCAATTTTCTTACAGATTAATTTTCTTCTAGATTATACATGTCTCATTCTCAAACATACAACATTATTACACGTCTCAATCCATTGCAACATGCCACATCAACCTGTCAGTCAAGAACATGAAGAACATCCACATGCTTCTTCAAAATACTCAAATGAAATTACAAAAGTAAATATGATGTTAGGATTCCTAGGTACAAAGTGCGGGGGGAGGGGTGGGGGGTGAACTCATACACATACCTTCTATTGTCCCAAGGGCCAGTTCACAATTGCACTTAATTAATTCTAAATGTGATTTACAAGATTTTCAAATTTTTAAGTCTCTCACATCGAAAAAATGTCATCTTTGGAAGATAAATGGCCAAGCCTATAACACTGAAATTAAGAAGTTATAATTGTTGAAAATATTAGATAGGCTAGGTTACTGAGAAGGGAGGGGTGAACCAGGAACCAAGAAAACTTTAACTTATTTTACCAATTAATCCTTCAAATAATATTTTGATCTAATTGCATGCATGAGAGAATGAAAGTAGTAAAACATTCATAACACTTTGACACAAGATATGGTGGCCCATAAACCTTCCAAATAGAAAGTAAAACTGGGGTGGTGATGATACCCACAACTTTAGTATAAAGTTGGCCGGTTAAAGCTTACAATTGATCACTTCTAATGATCTTCCCTGTTAGGATCAATGAGGACTACTAGATCCACCTTGTGAAAGGATTTTAAAAAAATACGATGATGTATGCACTTAGTAAAGAGATCTCTCAAAGGCTATTAAGTCTACTCAATTAAAGGATTTAATTGATGCACTTGTTAGGATGAACTAGTGGCTGATCTCTGATCTACAACTCTGATTTGTTGGTTGAGATTCCTTTGAAATGTAAAGATCACCTTGTTGTGATAGATAAATCTTTGTTGTCCCTTCTAATGCTTGTGGCCTTCACACTTCGTACTTTAGCTCTCTATATTTTCTTTATACTTTTTCTTCTATATTTGAATGTCATATAATATGTTACATATATACCAATCCAAATCACAATTCATCAAAGTTAGCTACAACATAGTTTTCCATCAAGATTACAAAGTTGGCTCAACTATTGAAACTCAGGTTCTAAAGAAAAACTTAGTGAGGTTCTGATACTTGGCAACCATTGTCAACACTTGGCATCATCATGCACTTGGTAGATGTAGAAGCTTAGTTCATACTAATCACTTCCAAGTAGCTTGAACTTGATCAGCATGTGCGTGACTTTGTTAATGCTCCATGGCTCAATCAACACTAATATTGTGAGCTTGGTAGAAACTAAATCACTTGGTTGACACTCCCTATCTCGATCAACACTAGATTCACATCTTTGATACTACATGTTCGATAGATACTAGAGACCATAGTTGACACTGTGCAACTCAGATAATACTATGAAGCTCGGTTAGCACTGTCACTGATCAAGTTGGTAGATACTTCTTAGCATGAACTGCATAATGATTTTGAAACTCAGTAGCAACTATAGAACTTGGTAGTACCTGGATTACTTGGTTAACACTGCAAATTGCAAGATAAGCTAGGTAGTTGTTTAACTAATTGACTAAGTGTGAGTCACTAATAAAAAAACTTTGACCTTAATGTCAACAATCTCCCCCTTTGGCATTAGTGAAAAAAATACTTATCAATCCAAAATTGAATGATCAGAATTTTAAGTCCAAAACATTCTTTTATCACCTTTCTATATCTACTACTCGGTAACATACTCTATTTTTTAGATTTTACATAAATGCTTTTGTAAAGGATGTTTTATAATTATTTGTACATGTATTTGTATAAAAATGTGTTTCTCCCCCATACATATATCTCATATTATACTTCTCCCCAATACTCTTCATATATACATGCATCTTATATATATATCTCATAATATTATACTTCTCCCCCTTTTTGACATAAATGTAAAAGGTGTATGCTACATGGTAATGCCAAAATGTGACAAGAAGTCAGAATGTACTTTCAAAATCAATGCCATCATCTTATCCCAATTTTCCAATAACACCTTGCTTGCATGAATCGCAATCTTCACTTCTGCTAATAACTCCATCATGTGATTAGCTATGGAGAAGTTATTGTCATGGATGCGAGTTTTTGCATGTGCAATGTGTTTCTAAAATGCATCCATGTTAGGAAGAATCATGCCTTGGATGTCTTGAAGTGTAGCCCTGATCCTACCTTCTTCCCTTAATAATTCTACTTGCAAATATATCAGATATCTAATCTTTGAATAGTGAGCAGAACTATAGCTTGGGTCAAGTGACAACTGGAGTGCACTTGCCTTCAAGTCTTCATCTATCTTAGATAATTTTTCTTTGATTCCTTGGGTGAAGATAGATGTATCACACAACTTACTAAATAAAAAAGTTACATTATTTGCAGATGTTTCCAATGAACTAAGAATAGTAGACAATTCCACTTGATTTATTGCAATTTTCTATGCCACTTATTCCAACACCTTGTTCTCAAATTTACTTTCTTCTCTTTGTAGCAACTTACCTTGTCCATTAAAATATTCATTCAATTTCTAGAAAACATTTGCTAACTGATTCAAAATAGGTTGTGTACTATCAACCTCAACACTCAGTGCATCCATAAGTATGCTCTTTACATCTTCAAGCACTTGGATTTCCTTGCTCTTCTCTTCTCTAAGCTTTTGTTTCTTAGCTCTCTTTTTCAATAGTTCACCCATGATTTTCATTTGATCAAGATTCAAAGTAGAGATATCCCAATTCGAGATAACTATATCCTTGTCTAGATCAATGTCTCCCTCTTTACCCTTATCCTTAATTGAAACTTTAGTACTCGGTTGAGACTTGTTCTCAACTATCCTTGTACTAGCTAAATGTGGAATAGAAATAATGGTAGAAATTGAGGGGCTAGCAAAAAAAGTAGATATTGCACTAATAGTAGAAATACCTTGTTTTTGTATTGTCAAATTTGATGATAACGGAGGCACTAGTTGCTCAGTAGATGAAGTGTTGATCACTTTAGTCAATGTAGTACTTAGTTGAACAGGTGTAAAGATTGGTTGGGTGCATGTTGTTGTAGTGGTTGTCACAACCAACTCAGAAAAATAATTATTTGAGCTTGATGACATTAAATGTTTTCTTAGAGAGTGAGGAAATGAGGCCATTACTATTGCTGCAATCTTCTCTAGATCAATTTACTCACTACTTTGAATCTTAGGGAGATTCTCCTTTGTAGCTTCCTATTCGTCCTCCTCATTATCTAGATTTACATCTTTTGTTTCCACATATTATTCATTATCATTTTCATCATCTTCATCATCTTTATCACTAACATGAACAACAAATTCACTTGGTTGATGTAGGTTGTAAATGTTCTTCCATTTGGTAGTAGCAGTTTTTACCATAGATTCTATGTCTTTCATCATCACAAGACATGTGTTGAACTTGAGAGTGAATTTTTCTTCATTATTCTTCAAAGATTCTTTCACCTCTCTTTCACTAAGACTCGACATGAGTTTCCTTTGAGTCTGTTCAAATATGCCTTTTGTTGTCTTCCTTACATTCTCCCATCTAGGTTTGATTGCTTGTAAAAGCTCCTTAGGAATTTTTTGAACAAGCTAATTAGGTGAGTACTTCCACTTACCCAATTTTGACATCATAATGTCCTCAATCTTCTTTTTCTCATCTGCATTCCTAGTTTCATATCTGAGATATTTGAAGTTTTCCATTCCAACTCCTTTTTCTATTTCATTTAATTTTTCTTGAAATGCAGGTGGGGGATTTTTTTAAATAATTTCCTCGACATCTTCCTCACCTAACTTCAATTTCTTCCTGGATTTTTATGCTCTTCTTGTGAATGCAGTAGTGGATGACTTGATAGGTCTAGTTATGATAACCTTACCATTCTTCCTTATAGGCTCTTCTTCCTTAGGATTTTTTTCTTCTACTTCATCCTTTGCTTCATCTTCTTCCACATCATCTCCTTTTCAATCAGTTAATAGGAGAGTAGAACTTTCTTTCCTCAATTTTTCTATCCTCTTCTTTCCTTTGTTAATTGCTTGAGGAAGCCTAATTTCAAGTTCTATACTTGTCGTGGCTTCTTCGTAAGTACCAAAATATGTGGCCTTGGGATCCACAAGTTCATTCAGCAGTGCCTCAATGATATTTTTGGTATCATCAATGTTAACCTCATAGTTTAGAGGATTAACCCACACAACTCTAGGTTTGACTACTTGAATGTAAACTTTGTCACAGTCTACCATGAAAGAAATATCATTCTTGTAGTCTTCTACAAGTTTCTTTGGTATTCTATATCTGTTATTCATATTTTTCTTGAATGAATCAAAATAGTTATCCATGATACTAACAAAGTTTTCACTCATCTCTGCTACATATTCATTAATCTAATATAAAAATGGTAAATCTTTTCTCCATATGACTGAAACTTTTGAAAGGAAGAATTTTTGCACATAGAAGAATAAAAAAGTTAAGAGTGAACCAAACTTACACGAATTTTTTTTGGAAGTTCTACTGCTCTCCATGTTCTTGTTGAATTGATTCAACATTAACTCGACAAGGTTGAGGGACATATTATTCTTCACTACCTTGAAAGCCAGATCAACTGCCTCACATGACACATTGTTAAGACGACTGGAGCTATAGATCTTATGAGTGATCACATGAATTTAAAATTTTATTTCCATGTCATTCACATTGTTGATCTCCATTCCTCTTCCATCCTACTTGGCAAGAGTCTTGTTTTCCAATTCTACCTGACTTAGGTTTTTGGTAGTCTTGGCTTTGTTCAACATTGGGAGCCCTATGATTTTATGAATCATTTTCTTTGTGATTTGGATAGGCTTCTCCAACCATAACTTCCCATTGTGTACAAAGCTGAGGATAAACCTTATCCATTTTATTTGAAAGTCTTGGGGCATATGTGGAATGTGTGTTAAACCCTTGGTCTCCAAATGTTGATGCTAGAGTTTCAACACACTATTCACACATAACTTCTCCAGAGTCTCATCCATCTCTAGGGTTCCAAGTTCTTGTATCAAATAGTGGAAATACAAATGGATATCATGAATAAGTAATACCATGGGTGGAATCTATGATTGATCTCCAGTTGGGTCAAGCACTTCTGCAATTGTTAGACTCAATTTGAAGTCTAGTGCCTTCCAATAGATTCATCGAACCAACATATCAATTCCTTTCCTAGTTTTGTTGCTGGAAGATGCCATGCTTAGTAGGGTTTATGAAAACACAAAAATATTCAACAACAAACACATAGATCACTTGGAAGCACAAAAATCACTCTTTGCAAATAGCTCTCAAAAATTCATGATAAAAAATGAATTCAATTTCCTTCCCTTTAACAAATTTCACTTTGCAAATTCCATAAATGCTTTGGTACAAACACTCACTCGGTGATAGACTATCTTCCACTTGGCAGTTATTCATAGCTCGATAGTCTCAATATTACTTGGTAGAGTCTTCAACAACTCAGTGTCCACACACAATACTTCAGTGTAATCCAACCTTGCTCGGTAGGGTCTTGCAACCTGACCTAGCTTAGTAAGGTTTATGATTTCCCTAATCATTTTGTGATCCTAGTGCATCTTAAATATTGATATGTATCTTTTCTTCTAGCTGGATGAAACTTATGTGAGATGTCTACTTCAGAGTCTTCAGTTCTAGTTATTCCACAGGGAATTCAAGTTGAGATGCTTATGTCACCCAACTCTTGAGTGACATCTGCTTCATGAATAGGACTTGTATTCTTAAGAGACTTAGGTATCCATTTCTATTTCATATACTTTGTAATATTTTCAACTTTGGCTTTCTTTTCATCTTCAATTCTTCTAGTGTTCATACAATTCTTGGCAAGATGTCCAAGTTTTGTACAAATGAAACATATTCTAGAGGTGTCTCTTTTCCTCATGTGATGTTTCACACAATTTTCTCCAATATTCCCAAATTCTCCACAATAGTGGCATCTACACCATGTGTTGTAGTCCCATCCAAATACAACTTTTAAAACCTATCTTGTTGGATTCAATATCTTGGTTTTGCATTCAGAAGATTTGTGTCCTTGTTTCTTGCAATTGTGACATTTACCTTCAAACCTAGGTTTCTCCTTGCATTCACTTGCTCTATGTCCATGCTTATTGAAACTTTAACACTTTCTATTGAATTTTTCTTTACTATTACTCCAACATTTGTTTGATGTATGACCTAACTTACCATAATGATTGCAAGTAGGTCTTTGATTCTTTTGAGCTCCTTGCTTGGATGATTCACCTTCTTCTATGTATCCTATTCCTTCTTTGCCTTTCTATCTGTGTTGACTATGTTCATTCAAATAATTCATGCTTTCTTGAGATTTCATCATCCTCTCATTGGTTTTCTTTGTTGTGTTTCGATCATTCTATAATCTTTCATTTTTTGATCTTAGATTCATGAGTTCTTCATTTACATTGGTGAGCTGATCAATGAAATCTTCTTGTTGAAGGGATAGATGTTGAATTTCATTGTTCTTTTCTTCTATCTCTTCTATGGATTTGTCTTTTTCTTCCATGACTTCACATAATCTTATTGACTAGATTTCTTGTTCTTTTTTTTAGTTTTCTAACTTCTTGAAGATTGGAATTCTTTTCAAGTAGATTTTTGATTTCTTCGTTAGCTTCACCTGAATTTGTTTTAGGATATATATCTTCAATTCTTTTTCAACGTAGAGATTTTCATTCATTTGAACTGCAAGATCTTTCCTTCTTTTCAATGATTGAGAGAGTTACTCCTTTTCTTGCTTCAGATGCCCAATAGCCAATTCAAGATCCAACTTTTCATTGTTAATAGCCTTATCTAACTTGTATATCTCCATTTCCTCTAATCTTTGCTCAAGTTGTTAAACTTCTTCCCTAAGAACCACAATGTTTTGATACCAATTGTTGGAAATATTAGATAGGCTAGGTTACTGAGAGGGGGGGGAGGAGTGAATCAGGAACCAAAAAAACTTTATAAACCTTCTAAATAGAAAGTAAAACTGGGGTGGGGATGATACCCACAAGCTTTAGTACTACAATATAAAGTTGTTTAGTTCAGGCTTATAATTGATCACCTCTGATGATCTGCCTTGTTAGGAGCAATGAGGACTACTAGGTCCACTTTGTGAAAGGATTTACACAACATACAATGAAGTGTGGATTAGAAAAAATAGTCCACCAACATAACTTGGGGGGGGTGGGAGGTGGTGAATCAGTTATCCAAAAATTAAAACATTTATCTTCCTTAAATAAACATAACCATTTAACCAAAGTAAACAACAACCATAACAAGATGCACATAAATAATTACACTAGATATGTTAACTAGGGAAACCCTGGTGGGAATGATTCCCACAAGATGACGTACTAATATAAATATTCCTCGTTAGAGGATGGACCCTATTAGGATTCGATTACAACATTTAGTACATACGAGTCCCTATTAGGAGACTTTGAATCCCTGTTAGGAGATTTTAACCATGTTAGGAGTTGTGTCAACCTTGTTAGGAGTTGTAGTACAATGTATACAAGAAGAGCCCACTGCCCAAACATGAAATTTTAACTACAAGAAGATCTCACTGCCCAAACAAGTAATTTACTATTATGTTCCTCTTTCCTCTATTCTATGAACCAAACCAATCACTTTTAGACTTTGTCGACTAGGTCACAAACCTAGGATCCAAATATCAAAACTCAGATCACAAATAGAACTCCAACAATGAAGTTTCCATCACTTCCGCACTGCTCTTCTCAACTTCACATTTCGCTCTCTCTGCTAATTTTAATCATTTCTTCATGACATACTTGATAAAAGAAAATATCCTTCTTTTATATTGAATCCATAAAACAATTCCTTGAGCTAGTTGTTAGACCTTCTCAATTAATTATTATAGGACCACATTAAGAACATGTTACACTTAGTGATAACATTAATCTTTTTCCTTGCAACTTGAATATATTTCTGTACATGTAATATTATGATGAGAAAACTTAGCTGGATGTCATCACCAACATGTCTTATTCACATCCTCAACCTTGATTCTCAAAATAATAATTGTGCTAAGAGATATAACAAGTTTACTAGAACATGCCATTGTAAACTCTATCTCAGAACAGACATCACCAAAAATTACATAACTTCTTCCAGACTTAACATTTCTTCATCCAACATTAACTGTGTATACTAGATACTCAGAAGTATCTCCCATAACTTTGGATAGTGAGAATACTCAACTAGTTGTTCGTACCAACTTGATCTTTTTGCTATTCTTCTATTTGATACCACAAAAGACTGCTATGTTGACATCAATGACAATCATAGTCATGAATGTAACATATCATCATAGTAACATATCCACAATACTCCCCCATAGGAATATCATCAGCATTCATGTTTCCAACAATCTTCCCCTTTGGCATTGATGGTAACATAGGTGAAAACATCTAGTTCCAAGAATACCAACAAAAGATTGTTAATCTTTCTTTTCAAGTCCTCTTCATCAATCATTCTCCCCCATTGATATACTTTAATGAGATTTCCATCAAACTGTCATTCAAAATTGTACTTCTTCCAAACATGTTGTACTTCTTCTTACTTGCTTGCTTCTCCCCATGATGTTCTTCCTCATGATGTTTTTGTTTCTCCCCCATGATGTTTTTCATGTCATACTTCTCCCCCATTAACATCAATGTCATAGGTTTCAACAACCATCAAACTTTGCAACAATTGATTCTTACGAGCTCAAGTGTCCAAAGACACTATTCAAAACAACATCCAACAAGAGCCCTAGATGACTCTATCCATCATAGATACTCCCCCATATAGGAAGCATCAACATTCAGTCCAAACAAACAATGGGGCTCTGTTACACTAGACTGGTGCATTCTTCCATCTTCTACTCTGATGTAGGAAGGGGCATAACCCCTAGAATACCTCGCAAATACTCAAAAGTCTCTTCGGGAAGAAACTTAGTGAATATATTTGCAATCTTCTCTTTAGTTCTCACATACTCCAATCTAATTTCCTTTTCTGCAACTTTCTCTCTCAACATGTGATGCTTAATAGAAATGTGTGTAGTCTTAGAAGGAAACACTAGATTCTTAGACATATTTACTGTTCTTGTGTTGTCACAATGTATGACAACAGGTTCACTAATTTCTATCCTTATATCCTTTAGCATCTACTTCATCCAAACAGCTTTATTTTAATTTTTTACTACTATAACATATTATGCTTCCATTGTACTTTATGAGGTACAGTCCTACTTCTTTCTTAGCCAAGAAACCAATCTTCCTCTAAGAAAGAAGGCTCCACCACTGGTGCTCTTTTAGTCATCCATACTACCTACCCAATCAGAATTAGTATAAGTACTTAGAGTAAAATTATTAGATCTTTCATTCCACAATCTAAACTTTGGTGTTCCTTTTAGATATCTAAATATCCTTTTGACTATTGCATGATGTGCTTCTCTAGGATCAACTTGGAATCTGGCATCAATTCCAACTAAATTTTCTATATCCATCCTTGTGTAAGTCAAATATTACAATCCTCCAATCATAGATTTGTACTTCTTCTACTCAACAGTAGGTGGCTCATCCTTAGTAGATAAATTGTGTCTAGTTACCATATGTTTTCCAATGGGCTTACATGTTTCCAAACCAAACCTTTTCAGTGAATCCTTCAAATACTTAGTCTAAGAGATAAAGATTCCTTCTTTATCCTGTACAATATGTAATCCTAGAAAATATTTCATTTCTCCTGTCATACTCATTTCAAATTCCTTCTTCATTTCTTCTTCAAACTTGTCACTTTCATCATCATTTCCTCCAAATATGATATCATCAACAAATATTACCAAAATCATCAATCAATCATCAATTTCTTTCCAATATAGATTGCTATCTACCATATCTTTTCTATATCTAAGCTTTGTCAAATGCTTGTCCAATGTTGTATACTAGGTTGTGGGTGCATGCTTCAAGGCATACAATGCTTTATTTAGTTTGCATACTATTTCCTTATCCTCTGTCAAAGGAAAACCTTTAGGCTACTCAATGTATACCTCTTCTTTAAGTTCTCCATTTAGAAATTTTGACTTGACATCTATCTGATACACTTCAAATTTCTCATATGTTGTAAATGCTAAGAATAAGCATAGGTCTCATTATGGTCCATTCCTTGTTGTTATGAGTAACCTTTACATACCAATCTTGTCTTTTTCCTTACAACTTTTCCTTGCTCATTCATTTTGTTTCTGAATACCCATTTAGTTCCTATCATTTTATTGTTTTCTAGTCTAGGAACCAATTCCCATGCCTCATTATTTACTATATAATCCAATTCCTCTTTCATAGCTTGCTTCCAATGATCATCTTTACATGGTTCATCTGCATTCTTGGGTTCAACTTGGGATATCAAACATAGTTCTTCATTGACTCTAATTGTTATCATCACACCTTTATCTCTACTTTTGATCATGTGCTTGGATGGATGCTTCTTTGTCATATTCTTTCCCAAAGTAGGAGTTGCTATCTCAACTCTTGCTTCTACTGAAGGTTCTGAGCTTTGTTCCTACTTTGGCTCTCCTTCATTCTGCAAATCATTTTTAGTCTCAAGGAATACTTCATCATTCTTGGTTTAGTAACAACATCATCATCTAAATTGTAATCAACTATTCTCTCTTGTATCCTAAATTTTTCATCAATTCTCACATTTGCACTTTCCATAATAGTCTTAGTTCTTAGATTATAACATCTATAATCCTTTATTTTCAATGAATAACCAAGAAACATACTTTCATCACTTCTAGCATCAAACTTACCAATATCATCATCTCTTTTGATATAACACTTACTACCAAAAATTTTGAAATACTTAACTATAGGTGAGTGAAACAAACCATAGTACATAAGGAGTATTATTTGTGTCTTCCCTGACTTGCACTTTGTTCATAGTGTATACTAATGTATTTACAGCTTTTGTCCAAAACATCTTGGATACATCATTCTCTACTAACATAGCTCTTGTTTCTTTTGTAGCTGACATGTTTCTTCTCTCTACTATACCATTCTGTTCAAGGGTTTTTAGAGATGATAACTGTCTTTTGATTCTATTTTCTTCACAGAACATGTTAAACTCATTTGAAGTAAATTCTCCTCCTCTAGCTGATCTTAAACATTTAATCTTTATACTAGATTCATTCTCAACTCTATTCTTGAATATCTTGAACTTATCAAATGCCTCAAATTTCTCTTTAATAAATGCAACCCACGTCATTCTAGAAAAGTCATCAACTAGAATCATAAAGTACCTTTCACCATATAATCCTTTAGTCTGCGTAGGACCATTGAGATCTATGTGTACAATCTCCAATTTTGTTGTAGTAGTAAACTTCTTGTGGGAAAAGAAGTTTTTTTATGCTTTGCCAAAACACACTCCTTGCAAATTGTGCTAGTAGGTTTTTGAATCTTAGGAAAATCTCTAAATGGAGACATACTACTAGTCTTCACAATACTATCAAATTTTATATGAAAAAATCACTTATGCCATAACCAATTGGCATCTACCTTTGCAACCAAACTTTGTCATTTGAGTAGGATTTAACTGAAATACATTACCTCTAAATCTCGTTCATGTTCCAATTACCTTTCCATTTGTGTCTCTAATCATGCATGTCTTTTCTATGAACTACAACTGATTACCTTTGTCCACTAGTTGTCCAACACTCAAAAGATTGTGCTTCAAACCATGAAAGAAATATACATCCTCAGTGTTAGTTTTACCTTCAAGAGTTATAGATTGAATACCTTTAACTTGGCATGCTGCATTGTTTCCAAATCTAATAATACCTCCATCCTAACTTTTTTTGTCGACAAACTTGATCATATCACCAGTCATATGATGTGAAAAAATACTATCAATTATCCAATCATATTTCTTTTCAACCTATGACACCAAAGCTACTTTCTCTGGACTCTCTTCTTTAATAGATACAAATTCAATTTCATCATCACTAGCACTTATTGCTTGTTCATAAGAATCATCTTCTTCATTTGCATACAAACATTCTTTATCTTTTCTAGGTTTGTAATTTCTTTTATACTTTTTCTCTCTTTTAGGACACTTAGTTGCATGGTGACCAAATTCATTACAAGTCATTCATTTAAAGATTTTCTTAGCATCCTTTTCTCTTCTTACCAAAAGGGCTACTCCTTCAATCTTTTTGTCCTCATCAGATCTATTGTTGCTAGCAAAGTCTCCTCTAGCACTTATGTTCCTTGATAGACTAGGTCAAATATTCAAGGCACTAAGAGCTATCTCTATTTTGGTCAGTTCTCGAAACTGTCTAAGATCATTCTCAACTGCTTCAAGTCTTCTAAGCAATGTCTCCTTTATGAAATCTTTGGTACAAGATATCAACAACTATATCATTTGAACTGTTGGCTTAAATGATGGTGTTAAGCTTTTCAATATCTTCCATATCATCTCATCATCTTCTTTTGTTCCTCCTTGAGATGTAATACCTGCAATAATTTTTGATATTCTACCTACATATGTTCTTATAGATTCATCTCCCATCATTTTAGCATCTTGAAATGTACAAATCCAACTTTGTAGCCTCAACTTCTTAGAATGTGCATCACCTTCAAAACTAGTTTCCAAAGCTTTCCAAATCAAATGTGAAGTAACAAGTGACTTTACCTGATTGTATTCAATTTTAGGAAGTGCATTCAATAGTGCTTCTCTAGCTCTCATGTTGCACATAAAAAGATCTCTTTCTTCCTCCGTACAAGTTTGAAAATCCTTTTTAGTAATGATTGTCTTTACTGATTTTTTCAAGATCCAATATCTCGGACCCATACATAGTAGATGTGTCTTCATCTTTTCCTTCCAACTGTCATAATTTATTCCATCAAACTTCAGACTATCTTTCCTAAACATGCTCACCATGGATCTCCCAAAGTTGTTAAACTTTATCTTTGAGGACTTGATGCTTGGGTACCGATTGTTAGAAAAAATAGTCCACCAAGATAACTGAGAGGGGGGGGGGGTGTTTGAATTAGTTATCCAATAATTAAAACATTTATCTTCCTTAAATAAACTTAACCATTCAACCAAAGTAAACAACAACCATAACAAGATGCACATAGACAATTACACCAAATATGTTAACTAGGGAAACCCTTGATTAGAGGGAAAACCCCGATGGGAATGACATCCACAAGATGATGTACTAATATAAATATTCCTTTCTAGAGGATGGATCCTGTTAGGAATCTATTACAACATTTAGTAAATATGAGTCTTTGTTAGGATACTTTGAATTCCTGTTAGGAGATTCCAACCCCGTTAGGAGTTGTCCAACCCTATTAGCAATGTATACAAGTAGAGCCCACTACCCAAACATGCAATTTCAACTACAAGAAGAGATCACTACCCAAAAAAATAATTTACTGTTATGCTCATCTTTCCTTTGTTCTATCAACAAAACCAATTAGTGTCAAACCTTGTAGACTAGGTCACAAACCTCGGATCCAAATATCAAACCTTGGATCACACAATAGAACCTCGATAATGAAGTTTCCTTCACTTTCGCTCTGTTCTGCTCAACTTAGCATTTCAATCTCTCTACTGCTTTTAATCACTTCTTCATGATATACTTGATAAAGGAAAATGTCCTTCCTTTATATCAAATCCATAAAAAAAAATCTCTGAGTCAGCTGTCAGACCTTCTCAATTAATTATTATAGGACCACATTAAGAACACATTACACTTAGCGATAACATTAATCTTCTATCTTACTGTACATGTAATATTATGACAAGAGAACTTATCCACATCATCACCAACATGTATTCTTCACATCATCAACCTTTATTCTTAGAATAACAATTCTACTAAGAGATATAACAAGTTTACCAGAACATGCCTTTATAAACTCTATCTTAGAACAAACATTGCCAAAACTTACATAACTTCTTCCAGACTTAACATTTCTTGAAATGACATTAACTACATATACTAGATACTTAGAAGTATCTCCCATAACTTTGGATAGTGAGAATACTCAACTAGCCATTTGTACCAAATTGATCTTTCTATTGTTCTTCTATTAGATACCACAGAAGACTGCTATGCTGACATCAATGACAATCACAATCATGAATGTGACATATCATCATAGTAGCATATCTACAATACTCCCCCATAGGAATATAATCAGCATTCATGTTCCAAAAGTATGCACATGATAAAGATATTTGTCAAAGATGGTTAAGTTTGCCTGGTTAAAGGATTTAACTGATGCACCTATTAGGATGAACCAGTGGTTGATATCTGATCTACAACTCTAACTTTTTGAGATTCCTTTGAAATGTAAAGATAACCTTTCTATGATAGATAATAAAAAATTGTACACACTTATTGATCACCTTAGTACACACTTATATACTCTTTCATGCATCTTGATCGTGGTTCCTTGACATGCAATTATTTTGGCCCACTTTTCCAATTTCCTGTCACCTCACCCTTGTCTACATTAGGAGGGGTTCCTATTATTTCTCATGCTTCCTTGGTTTGATTTATCAGCTCTTCAAGCTTTGGTGTTTTATCCATCTATACTTTCAAGTTTAGTTGTTTGCCTTTGTTTGCCTCTCGATTTGATGCAGATTACAGTCTTCTCTACCTGGTCAGGTTCTATTTTAGAGGAATTTCTATAAATTAGTAGTTTATTTTTGAAAGATTTTGTAGCTTCTACATGCTTCAGTGGTTTTCTTCATGATCACTCTTTGTTCCTATTTTCTGGAACATTCCTCTAGTTGGAGACTCCTGCAGTCCTTCACTAGGTTTTTAGCTATCTCTTTTTGGAGTAGAATTTTTCCTACTAGGTTTTCTCTATTTCTCTATTTGATAAAGATTTTTGTTGTGATTGGGTACCCCATTAGGCCTTGTTGTTAGGATTCAAGTTTGCTTTCAGCATTGCATTGTAGTCTCCTTGCTCTTCCTACATTATTTGTAACTGCATTGTTGCTCATCTTAAGGGGGTATTAGAGAAAAAGATTAATTTAATTAAATTAATTAAATTACCTTTTCTCCCTCCTTAAGATTTTTCTTTATGCATTTTTTTATTTCTCTATTTAATAATTAATTAGTAATTATTAAATAGCTTTTACCTTTAGGTTACCCTTTGTAACTTTTAGGTTACCCTTTTTAGGTTTCGATCTACTTTTATAAGGATTGATCTCTTTGTAATTCTACATCTTTTCTTCATCTGAATATACAATTTGCATATTTTCCAAAGAAAACCCTTGCCTCTTCTTGTCTTTTTTTTCTTTGTGATAGGTTTTTTACATGTAGGTATTTGAGGGCTTCATGGATTTGATTTGCATATTTTCTCAAATCCTTCAAAAATACCTGCAAACCATTCTTCCCTTTTTCTTCCTTAAACATGCACCTTCTTTATACATTCTGTGTCCTTGAAATGTGTTCCAAATTTCTTCATAATCTTGATCATTATTCATTCCAACAAGTTGTCTTATATTTGAAAGACATGGATGTTGACCAAAAACTTGAAATATTTAAGATATAAGTTGTGAATATACTGATTACTTTTTGTAAGTATTTTTACTAACATAGAAAAACATTAATAAATTATTTATATTATTATTATTATTATACCTATATGTTTCTTTGATGTAGATATACTATTGGATTCCATGCATGAATTATAGAGTGATAATATCTTTTAGCCATCTTTATTTGTTGTTCATTAGACCAATCTATCTATCCATATTTGGTGCTCCATGTAACCATAAGAAGATATGCACATGTGGTGAACCCCTATGTTTCCATTCACATCTACACCAAAAATCTTTAACGCTTAAAGCTTTTTCCCAATACTTCCTTCCTAAACATTGAATTTCTTAAATGCATGTACTGGGCAACTATATGAGGATAGTCAATAACTACTTTTTTTTCCACAATTGAGCTTCATGAGGATATGTAGGAGGTGTGCTTGGCATTATTGCATGTAAATTTGGCCAATACAATCAGTTGCACTCAATGTAAAAAATATTGTTGGCATTCCAAATTGACAAAGTAAGTCAGATAATTCTCCTTGAGATTTTGTCCAATACGATTGTGTACCTCTTAATGTTGTATCAAATCACATCAATTTATCAACTAGATGAGAGTTTGGCAAGTTTTCCATGTGTTGCAACTGATGATGGTTTCTTTTAGCGAATACTACTATTGAATTTTGTACATGATGTCTCATTACCATATTATTCATATAGTATCAAAACCTTGGGTGCTTTCCAAAGTGGTGATCCCTATACCATATCAAGTGCTTCACATACTCATGTAGATATACTTATCTTATCTATGGTTCTAACCAATCAAAGCTACCATCTAAAAATAGTGTTGGAAATGCCATATCAATTAAACCTGACATTATATACTCATTGATTGGAGATATCCCAATTGTAGGCCAGTCAACAAATGTAGTGGGATCTACATTTGGATTTTTAACCCATGCTTGGATTAATTCCATTTCTTGTTGGACATTAGGAATTTTTCAAGCCATTGAGTTTGCATGCTATATAATATTGGCATCATTTGTTTCCACAATTGGACTAGAATGCAGTATCCCTTGCCCAAACTGACTGATTTTAGCTCAAGGAATATTATCAAAAACTTGTATGATGCCTTTCAATGCTAAGAAATTTAGAATTTTCTCAAATGATATTACAATGCCTCTTACAATGAACTAATATGCTAGGGTAGTTCTTTTGGTATTTTCAATGCATATACATAGAAATTAGATATGGAATGCATACCTATAGCCAACTGACATTTTGACAAACAATTGACATACAACTATTATGTTGATCATATATGTTATTAGATGGACATTTTTTCAAAAAAATGGTATGCAACATGTATCTTCTTTATTGAATTCATTCTCACGTACAATGTTGCTATAAGTTTACCAAGACAAATGGGCTTACAATAATGACAACAATGATGCCAAAATTTGATCCTAAATTATCACAACAAAATCATATGTCTAAAAATTAAAAAGTTAACTACTCATAGCTACAAAAGGAACCTAATAATAGTAATGCCCAAAGTTGGAGATGAATCAAGCATAAGTATTGTAGTGCAGCATCATTCTTGCATACTGTAGCAGCCAACAATAAATGTATTCTCCAATTTAAGCACAAATAGAACTCCTAAATTGAAGCTCTCCTGAATACCAAATTTAGTGGATATTTCACCACCTCAAATGGTTGCAACACTGAAGATTTGACATTATCCAATGGCTAACTAAAATTAGAAAACTTAGTTTCTTCTCCCAAGTTCTTATCAAATGCAATTCACAATAATTAGATGATTAACAGTGAAACCCTCACCTTTATTTATTCTTTTCCTTCACCCTTCTAGAAGGAAATAAAATATTATTTAATTGCATTCTCTAGAAGTTTTCCCCTTTCCAATACAATAATTAGTTTTATTTCTAGAAAATGCATTCTCTAGAAGCTTCTCTCTTGCAATACAATAATTGATTGTGCTTCTAGAAAATTAAATTAATTAAATATAAAGTCACCCTTTTATTTTAATTTATTTAATGACTTTATAAGAAATTAATTTAATCAATTTCTCTTTATTTATCCACTTAGCCTTTGGAGAATGTAAAGTCTAATAATTCCATTAAGATGCTATAAGATGGGGACAATATAGTCCATCCTCCTTGAAATTGCTTGTCCTTAAGCAACTTCAAGTCTGGATGCTACAAAATCTTCTTATTCTCCCATGTCACATCCTCTACTAACAGGTCCTTCCATATCACCAAATACTCCCTTATAGTACACCACCTCAAGTTCCTTTCCCTAAAATCAATGATAGCCTCTGGCGCCAATACCAATTTTCCCTCATCATTCAAGGGTGAAAGCACTATAGAAGGAACAATATGTTGTCCTAGCACCTTCTTGAGGCATGATACATGAAAAATGTTGTGCACCTTGCTCTCCACTAGTAAATCTAACTCATAAGCCACCTCCCCCACTTTCCTAATAATCCTAAATGGACCATAGTATCATGGCTTAAGTTTCTTTGCACCACTCTTCTTGAGGGTGCATTAATGGTAAGGTTACAAAATAAGATACACCATATCTCCAACCTCAAAAGTTTGCTCATTTATTTTTTGGTCTGCATACTACTTCTGCTGATTGTGTGCCTTGGTTATATTATCCTTAAGAGTATTAACAATGTCTTGACTCTCCTATAACAAATCACCTACATTGGCACTCTACTTTCACTCAAAAGTAGATCCATAAAATTGGGTACCTCATACCCATACAGGGCCATAAAGGGTGACATCTAAATAGACATGTGATAAGTGGTATTGTAGCAATACTCACAGAGATAAATCTACTTTACCCATGCCATCTATTTCCCTGCTATATAATTTCTAAGATACCCCTCCACCCATTTATTCACTATCTCCATCTGACCATCTATTTGAGGCTGGTAGCTAGTACTCAAAGTGAGATCTATCGCGCACAACCTAAATAGCTCTTCCCAAAAATGACTCATAAAAATGTTGTCTCTATCACTCATAATGCTCTAAAGTAAGTCATGTAATCTGAATATCTCCTTGAAGAAAAACTTTGCCACCTATATAGCATTGTATATAGCAGTGATCAAAAAAAGTGTGCAAACTTCGTAAGGCAATCCACAACCAAATCTATGCAATACCTTGCTTAGGTTCTAGGCAGTCTTGCAATGAAGTCCATAGATAAACACTCCCACTTCCTATCAGGAATCAGAAGTGGCTGAAGTAAACTGACTAGATCAGAGTGTTCCTACTTATTCTGTTGGTAGGTGGGACACTCCCTAACATACTAAAGTACCTCTGCTTTGAGCCCTTTCCATGTGAAGTGTTGTCTAATCTATCAGTATGTCTTGTAGAAACCAGGATGTCCTACCATAGGTGAATTGTGAAACTATTTCAAAACCATCCTCCTCACTGTTAAGCTTGGAACCAAAAATATTCACCCTTTGTAAATGATGAGCTCATTCACAAGGGTGTATCTAATATCCTGAATAGTTTCATCTATGAATTTGGTTGTCCATGCATCCTTTTCATACTCTGCAAGGATCAAGTGTCTCCAATCCTCTAATATATTTGTCAATAAGCTCAAATGGGACCTACGTGATAAAGCATCAACAACTACATTCTGTGTCCCCTTAAAATATGTAATATCAAAGTCATAGGAGTGTAACTTTCTCACCCACTTATGCTGCCTATCATTGAGATCTCACTTCCCCAAAAAGTTTTCTTGGCTATTATGGTCAATTTTGATACAAAATTTTCTACCTACCAAATATTGCCTGAATTTAGCCAAAGCATGCATTATGGCTAACATCTCCTTATCATATATGTTGAGCTCGACTCTAGCCCTCTCAATTTCTTTCTCTCATAAGAAATAGGATGCTTTTCCTACATAAGCATCGCTCTAGTGCCCTCTCTAGAAGCATCACAGTGTAACTCAAAAGGTTTGTTAAAATCTAGTAATGCTAATACTGAATAGGAAGTCATCAACTCCTTAAATTTCTCAAAACAACTTGTACCTCAAGAGTCCACAACAAGGCTCCCTTTCTCATCAAATTTGTCAAGGGTGTTGCATGCCTAAAATATCCATCCACAAACCTCCTGTACAAACCACATAATCCAAGAAAGCCCCTCAACTATGTAAGGTTCATCAGTGGAAGACATTCCACAATGACACGAATCTTTTTAGGATCAATGTGTATGCCTTCTGCACTGATGATGTGACCTTAATAAAAAAACTCTATCATACCCAAATAACATTTCAAATCCTTTGCATACAAGGAATCTCTACCCAATATATCCAACACCATGTCAGGGTGAACTAAGTTATCCTCCCAAGATCTATTGTACGCCAAGATATCATTGAAGAAGACAAGTACAAATTTTCTCAACTGAGGATGGAAAACCCTATTCATTGTTGCCTAAAAAGTAGTAGGTGTGTTAGTTAGCCCACATGGCATAACTACAAACTCAAAATGGCTACAATGACATCTAAAGATTGTCTTCTCAATGTCCTACTCTCTAACTCTAATCTAGTGATAACCTAATCTCAAATCTAACTTTGAGAAGAAGCAAGCTCCATGAAGCTCATCTATCAACTCATCAATCCTAGGAATGAGGTACCTATTTTTAATTGTCTTCCTATTAAGCACCCTGTAATCAATGCACATCCTCAATGTCCCATCCTTCTTCTTCACCAAGGCCATTGAAGAAGCAAAAGGAGACTTACATGGTCTAATGTGGCCCATAGCAAGTAACTCCTTTATGGTTTTTTTAATTTCATCCTTCAACCTCTTTGAATGCCTATAAGGTGTAATCATGATAGGCTTAGCCCCCTCCTCTAACTCAATGATGTGCTCAATACCCTTGTATGGTGGTCTACTTGGTGGAATGTCACTAAAAACCTTAGAGTGTTTAACTCTATGCTCCTAAATATCAGGAGGATATTCAGTCTTCTATTGTCCCTCCTATGATGGCATTAACATGCATTTTGTAGCCCACTCTACCTAATCATGTTGAATAAATATAACCATCCTCCGAAAAGAGACCATTCTAAAATCATTTTCCCTGTGTCTTCCCATTCACTTTAAACCTCATCTCCATCTCCTTGAGATTAAGAGTGAACTTGCCAATATCATGCAACCAACTCATCCCAAGGACTATATATGTATCTCCCATAGTCACAACATAGAAATTTTGTTGGTGTAAATAGGTATTTACTATTTACACTTTACTTAAGTTAACTTAGGTTAGTGCATTATTTTATTATTTCTCTTTATGAGACACTTAGGAGTTTGTGCATCTTCTACAGTTGTGCAGCGGAAGCGTGATGGGCCCATAACCCCCCCCCCCCCCCCCCCTTAAGTGCAACTTAGGGAAATGCACTTAAGCTCAGTAATGCATAATGGGTCCCAGCTACTAGGCCATGTTAGGTACCCATGTACAAAAGCAATGCGAAAATGATGCAATGCGATCTCTCATAAAGCGGAGAAAGAGGGAAAACCGCATGGGAAAAACCCTCCTCCAAAAAGAGAGATAAGTACAATAGAGAGAGAAAAAGACCTCATAAGAGGAAGAAATCCCTCCCAGAAGAAGAAGAAGAAGAAGAGAAGTCAAGGGACTTCCCTATCTACAACATCTCGCACCCCCAAGAGATCTCGTAAATGAGAATACTTAACCTCTGTAAAGGGTTTGGTAAAAATATCTGCGACCTGCTCTGTTGTAGGACAGTACTGAAGTGCTATGATCTGCTCATGGATAAGCTCTCTGATATAGTGCATATGAACCTCAATGTGCTTTGTCCGCTGATGCTGAACTGGATGCTTAGAGATTTCAATGGCACTTTGATTGTCACAATGAAGAACTGTTGGCTTAGGTAGATGAAATCCAAATTCCTCCAAGATATGCTGTAACCAAAGAGCCTCTGTAGCTGCATTGACAGCCCCTCGATACTCAACCTCTGTGGAAGAAAGAGCAACATTGTTCTGCTTCTTACTTTGCCAACAGATAGGGCCGGAACCAAGGTGAAATGTGTACCCTGAAGTAGACTTCCGAGAATCTAAGTCGCCTGCATAGTCTGAATCTGTGTATCCAATCAACTGAAGCCCTGTACCTGCTGCATAATGAATCCCATGTGAATATGTACCCTTGATATAGTGCAAAATGCGCTTGGCAGCCTTCCAATGAAGCTCATGAGGTTCTTGCATAAAGCGTGAAACCATACCAACTGCAAAGGCAATATCAGGGCGTGTGTGTGTCAAGTAGATAAGGCTCCCAACTAATTGTCTGTATAATGTCGCATCAACAAGTGGGGTTGCGCACTTAGCCTCTAGCTTAACACCTGATAAGAAGGGAGTAGGAGCAGGCTTACAGTCACTCATGTGAAATCGTGAAAGTAAATCAAGAGCATACTTGGGCTGTGAAAGTGAAATCCCTGCTGAAGACTGTATGATCTCAATGCCAAGGAAATAGTGTAGCAAACCCAAGTCTGTCATGGCAAATCTGTCCTGAAGAGAGGTCTTGACACTGGCTATGATGGATGCAGTGCTCCCTGTAATGATCAAGTCATCGACATAAAGCACTAAGATCAAGTGAGAGTCATCTTTCTGAAGAGTGTAAACATTTGAATCAGAATGACATCTTCTGAAACCAACTGAGAGGAGAAAGGAGTCCATTTTGGCATACCATGCCCGAGGAGCCTGCTTTAAACCATAAATAGACTTCTTTAATCTGCAAGCCATAGTAGAATCCTGGATGAACCCCTGTGGCTGCTCCATATAGATTTCCTCATGAAGGTCACCATTTAAAAAAGCGCTCTTAACATCCATCTGGTGTACAACCCATCCTTGAGCTGCAGCAATTGCTAGTGTCAGGCAAATGGAGTTCATTTTGGCGACTGGTGCAAAAGTCTCTGTATAGTCAATACCTGGAACTTGTGAGAAACCTTTGGCAACTAGTCGAGCTTTGTGTTTATCAATACTACCATCCGCTGCAAATTTGGTTCGATAGATCCACTTGCATCGAACCACTTTTCTTCCCTTTGGAAGGGGGACTAAGTCCCATGTGTTGTTTTTCATCAAGGAATTGTATTCTTCCTTCATTGTTGTATCCCATTCTGGAATCCTTAATGCTTCCTTAAAAGACTGTGGATCTGAAGCAATGACAATATATGCATGTGGAAATGACTTGTGTTGTGACCTAGTCCTCCGAGTATCTGAAGGATTTCCCACCATTGAACCTGCAGCATCAAGAGTTTGTTGTGCCCAACGAGGTTTAGGGGAAGAAGATGAAGGAATATCCTCAACTATTTGTTGACCCTACGAAGGTGGTGTCTTGCAAGTCAAGGTTAGAGAAATTTCATCTTCCAAGTCGCTTTCATCACTATGATCACTATCCACATGGGAGGAAGAAGGAGGAGTTGAAGAAGCCAAACTTGGACATGTTTCTTCAAAATGAACACTCCTCTCATAGAATATTTCGTGAGTCTCTGGATCCATTAATTTATATGCCTTGAGATGATTAGGATATCCAACAAATATGCATGGTTTGCTTTGCGGTTCTAATGCCTTACACTTTTGTGGAGGTATCCTAGCCCATGTTGGAGAACCAAAAACTTTGAAGTGCTTAACACTTGGTTTCCTTCCACACCATGCCTCAAAAGGTGTTATACCATCTAAGGCTTTATGCAGACTTCTGTTTTGAATGTAGTTGGCACAACACATGGCTTCAGCCCAAAACACTTGATCAAGAGACTTGTGTTGAAGCATGCAAGTAGTCATTTCTTTAAGGGTTCTATTCTTTCTTTCAGCTACACCATTCTGCTATGGCGTGTATGCAACTGAATGTTGAAGATCTATCCCCTCATGTGTACAATAGTCTATAAGTCTGGAATTGACATATTCTCTGCCATTATCTATCCGTAGTATCTTGATGGCTTTCCCAAATTTCTTTTCAACTTGAGCTTTGAATGCGATAAAGTTGTCAAAGACTTCACTCTTATGACCAAGAAAAAATACCCAAGTGTACCATGAAAAATCATCAATAAATGTGAGAACATAGCGGGCCTTGCCAAAAGAAGGTACTAGAAGGGGGCCAGCTACATCACTATGTACCAATTCTAGAACAACAGTTGCTTTCCAAGACTTCCCCTTGTCATATTTCTCTGCGGGATGTTTACCTGCTTCACAGCCTGGACATACTCCCTTTGAAAACTGGACTTGAGGTAGACCAATGACCATTTCCTTGATGCTTAATTGCTGAAGGTAGCGATAATTAAGGTGTCCAAATCTGTCATGCCATAGTTTACTTTGAGTGTTTGAATGAGTCAACAAGGCAAGAGACGTGGATTTAGGCACAAAATTGGAGAAAGAATAAAGTCTTGTCTCATGGTTTTCCTTTCCAATCGCCACCATTGAATCATCTTTGAGATTGTTTACCACTACGGTGTCAGGGAGGAACTCTACTTTGTTGCCACATCCATAGTGAGTAATTTGATAGATGGAGAGAAGGTTGGTGCTAAGGCTAGGAACATGAAGTACATCCTTGAAGATGCCATTCTCTATCTCAACATTCCCTTTACCTTCTACTTTAATTTGAGTATCATTGCCCACATAGATGTAGGGTACATGTGAAGTGTTTAAAGAGGAAAAGTGCTTGCTTGAAGCCCCCATATGATGAGATGCTCCAAAATCTAGAATCCATTCCTCCGGATTGTTTGTACTTGCAACTAAAGCTTGGCCCTTGCCCTTTGAAGTGGATGAAGAACCTTTGTCTTTGTATGTATTAGGAACATCAATTTTGTGTTTCCTCATAATGTTGACCAATTCATCAATCTGCTTATCTTTGCAGTCATGTTCTTCATGTCCATTCCTCTTACAATAGGAACATGTTTTCTTCTCCTTCTTGTTAGAATTATTCCCTTTTTTATTACTCTTTGAAGAAGATTTTCCTTGTTGTGAAGAAGAATTTTGAGTAGAAGGAGATTGATTTGTGGAAGATTGTTGTTTTGAGGAGGACTGTTGTGTCTCGTCTTGTTGCTTGGTCTTCCATTGCTTCTGCTTCTGGTTTGAGTTTTTACCACTTGAATTACCTTCATTTGCTACCAAGGCTTTAGTTTTGGAAGACTTGAGAATTCCCATACCCACTAGATTTTCATGTTCAAGGATCAACATTTCTGAGAATTTCTCAATGAAGGCTTAACATAGGCACTACCCATTGTTAATTTGTGTGTATTAAAGCTAGAAACAAAAGGAGCATATTCAGATGGAAGATGAGTCATGATGTGTTTGATCATCTTTCCATATTTAATAGGTTCTCCACAATCATTTAGTTGAGCCCTATACATTTCTACTTGGGTAAGATAGTCTTTAATTGTATCAAAATTTCTAGGATCCAACTTGAGAAGTTTATCCTCTATTGTGTAAGCCATGTCTTCATCTACTGTCCCATACAAAGCTTCTAATTTAGCCCAAACCTCTATTGGATCTGTAAGCTTCCTAATGTGAAATTTAACAGGATCAGAGATATTTTTCAACAAGGTACCTAAGGCCATCTCTTGTTTGGATTCCCAATCTTCTTTATGAGCTTCATCAGCATCAGCAGGAGGTTTTCTAGCTGCACCAGTAACATAACGCCATAAACCTTTTTCGACCAATGGCTCTTTAATGTTTTCTTTCCAAGTAGAATAGTTATGTGGAGTTAACTTTGAAAAAGAACCCATGATGCAAGATTTCAAGATAAAGGAGACACAGTACACAGTACACACCCCCCTTTTTTACTCAATCAAAAAATCCCCCCCAAAATAAATGATTTTGGCACTTTATATATAGTGCGTTTACAATGGGCCACTTGCCAAAATAGACAAAGTGGACTTTCTGATTTTGCTAATTACAACCTCTATATAGAGTACAAATCTGGACTATTACAATAAGGCTGAAAATTACATCAATTGTTAAGCATTACAATGCAAAACAAGACCTATCTCTGAAAGTGATACTTCTATCCAAATAAGACTACAATCTGATTGTAGATCTGAAAATTAGACAAAAAAATATCCACTTTCAAAAAAAACAGAAGCTGAAAAGGAGTCCAGATGAGCCCGTACAATGCTTTTCAAGTTGCAAATCTTAGGATTAGATAGGTACAGTCGTGAAAAACTACGATTTCTGACCAATCTGAGCACCAAAAAACAAAAACAAACTACACAACTAAAAAATTCAGAAAATTTTACCCAAAATCAAAAAAAATTGCACCTGATTTGGAGTCCGAAGGACCAAGTTATGGCTGTTTGAAGTCAAGCTCCAAAATCAAAATTGCAAATGAAGAGGGGTGAACAGAGAAAATTAGGGGCTTAAATTTGACGTCCAAACGGCCGTCTCGACAGCTCAAAATAGCCCTTGTATGACGGTCAGACGGCCGTCAAGTTTAGGACTTCTGAAGGTTGACGTCAGCAACACAAAGGACAGAGATAACTGCAGCAGATGATATGTTGTACGAAAGTGACAGCGTGTCAGGTACGTGGATGCTGACTGGATACCACATCTTTCCCTGAGCGGGATTGCTGATGGCAGCACGGCTCTGATGGGGCTGACTGTAGGGCCCACGTGGCTGTCGCGTGTCCGTGGGCGGGAGAGTTTAAGTTGTCGCCAGTTTGCAGGATTGCGATGCCAGAATGTTGCACTGTTGGCACCGGATTGTGTGCAGGTTGCCACCGAGATGTGGGAATTTAATCCCACATCGTCGGTGTGTGGGAGCGGTCGACAGTGTATAAGAAAACTGCCGCAGATATAGATGTAAACCTATGCCCAGTTTTGGAAGGGGCCGCCGGATTGGCGAGCAGGCCGCTAGAGTTGACTGCGCGGCCGGTGGTTGTTGCTGGATTTGGTAATAGCTCGACGCCAGAAATTGTCCGCGCCTAATGAAATTAAGGGAGTGTAGAACTATTAAATATTCTGCGATAAATTGTATATTCTGCGGGCTGGGGTGTAAAGATGCAGTGCCGCAAAAAAAAATTTTAATGTTTTTTTCTTTCCGGACAACAATAATTTCGAAAAAAAATCCAAAAATACAGAGAAAAAATGCCAAAATTGGCAGAATTAAATAGATCTGAAAAATAAATTAATCAGATCGTAAGATGATCATACCAAATTTGCAGATCGGGCCTTCGGGTTCCGATTTGCAAAAAAAAATTTGCCTCCTAGTTGACTATGGCCTAAAATGGGCAAGTTTATAGTCAATTTTCACCGAATTTTTTCTCCGGACACAATGGCAAGGTCCACTTCGACTCTAGACGCTCCCAATTGCAGCTGATGCTCCGGATCTGAATTGGATCTCTTGAAGAGATGAGGCAATGAGGTCTCCAAAGGCTATGTGACGAGTATCTCCCTCAGCTCTGATACCATGTAAGAAACTGCATTAGAGCAGAATTTCCCCAAGACCAAGGAACTCAGATACACAAGCACAGAATAGACCAGAGTATGATCAGAATAACTATATATTATTCAATTCACTTACAAATACACTAGGAGTGCCTCAATATAAAGGCCTCTGAGATGCATCTAGAGTGCCTAGGAATCAGCACCATGATAAGTCCAACAACTAGGCACATGTCCACCAGATATGGGTTATCCTCCATTATGCACGGAAGTAAGTGTGATGATGTGAGGATAAGCCTACAAAGGTGAAAACACGCACATCAGTGTTGTAGACAACATGTGCTAAATTAGGAGTGCGAAAAACTGTGTTGTCAACATGACAACTCAGGGAATGTTGCAAACTCCTGTGGTGTAGACACCATGTGCATAAATAGAGTGGCGTACTTCTAGAGTTGTCATGTAGACAACATAGAAGTATGCCACTCTATTTATGCACATGGTGTCTACACCACAGGAGTTTGCAACATTCCCTGAGTTGTCATGTTGACAACACAGTTTTTCGCACTCCTAATTTAGCACATGTTGTCTACAACACTGATGTGCGTGTTTTCACCTTTGTAGGCTTATCCTCACATCATCACACTTACTTCCGTGCATAATGGAGGATAACCCATATCTGGTGGACATGTGCCTAGTTGTTGGACTTATCATGGTGCTGATTCCTAGGCAATCTAGATGCATCTCAGAGGCCTTTATATTGAGGCACTCCTAGTGTATTTGTAAGTGAATTGAATAATATACAGTTATTCTGATCATACTCTGGTCTATTTTGTGCTTGTGTATCTGAGTTCCTTGGTCTTGGGGAAATTCTGCTCTAATGCAGATTCTTACAAATTTGAGTTAAAGGCATAATTATTAACTTCCAAGAGGAGTCTAGTGATCTTACGATCACAATTGAGGACATAGCCATCATCTACTCTCACTCTAATTCCCCCAAACTCCTTCGTTTGTATGCCACACTTCTCCACCAACCTAGCATCAATGAAATTATGAGTGGCACTAGTATCAAGCAAAGTTATAACTCACTATTTAGCAAGTACTCCTCTAATTCAAAATGATCCTTCCTACTTAATACTAGTGAGACAAACTTCCCTAAGTTGCCCATCTCATTCCCCATCCTTGAACTCCATTTCAGACAAGTTTACAGCCTTTTTTTCACCATCTATTTCCTCTATATTAGACCGTTGGTCTGAATTATCTGATTCTGATTCCTCATAGTATGCCCACATAACCCTATTAGCTTTTCCCTTTGGTCTAAAAGGATAGTCATGGTTTGCATCATAGGGTCCCTTATAGTAGAAACAGAATTTTTTCTTCCTCAAATCATTTATTTTTTCCCTATCAAAAGATGCTAGATTTTTCTCTGTAGAATCATTTTTAAAATCATTCCCCTCTGGATTTTTATAAAAATGGTTTGTTATCTTTACTAGAAGATGCTCCTTTAGACTAAAATTTGTTTATTGGAACTGCATGTTCCATACTTCTTGCCTTTTTCATAGCTTCTTGTAAAGAAATGGGATCAAATGCCTTTATCCAACCTCTTAGTAGTTCAGATAGGCCCTCAATGAAAAGAATTATCAATCTATGCTCTGAAATATTTGGCACCATGACTACCAATTGCTGAAATTCACCAACGAAATACTCCAAGTTGTCTATTTGTTTCAGCTGTGCTGACTCCCAGAAGTAAACCTCTAGATCTTTTTTGTCAAATCTTTCAACCAACCAATCCACAAAGTCCTGGTACTCTGTCACCTAATTATGCTAAAGTGTTACCATACCATGGTACAACCAATCGTGTGCTACTCCCTCCAAATGAAAAGTGGCATATTTGATAGCTTCAATCTCTATCATTGGCCTCAGTGCCAAGAATGTGTCAAGCTTATGAATCCAAGCTTGAGCTGTCATCTTACCACTCCCATCAAATGTAGGCATAGTAAGCTTTCCTGTAGCCCTCTTCAACTCACTATTTTGACCCCTAGGCCTCCTATCCTATCGGAGTGACCTGTAATGTTCTCTATTCTAATTTACAAAGCATTCAAAGGTCATTCTCCCATGTACCTATGATGCCAAAAATTACCATTCATCATTAGCAACCATAAGGATATCTGCAAATGTTTCATCCTCAACTTCCTCTATTGGTTCTTGCATCAGTTCGTCTCTTACAAAAGTAGGACGTGTGGACTTGTCTACTATTCTAGAAAGAGTTCTATGAGTTATGGGTGATCCCATTGCACTCCTGTTATCCCCTAGTTCTACATTATGTCTATCATGTGGGTTCATGCATTCAACTATGGTGGTGAATGCCTACAAAGCTTGAGCCATCCAATCTTGTCCTATAACCATTGCTCTATAAAATTTACTTGTTTCCTTATCCTCATTCTTAATGTCTCTTGGTGGGCTACGCTCTTGCCTATCACCCATGGTATCTGGTTGCCTGTCAAAATCTTGTTCCCTATCAAACAAAGCTTGCCTGATAGTGGAAAATCTGTGAGAGCCAACCCTAGGTGGCTACATGTGATTTCTAAACCCTAAAGATGGTAGGATTTAGCTCTGATACCAATGTAGTATCCCTTGCCCAAATTGATTGATTTTAGCTCAAGGAATATTGTCAAAAGCTTGTATGTTGTCTTTCAATGCTAAGAAATTTAAAATTTTCTCAAATGATATTACAATGCCTCTTATAATGAACTAATATGCTAGGGTAGTTCTTTTGGTATTTTCAATGCATATATATGGAAATTAGATATGGAATGCATACCTACAGCCAGTTGACATTTTGAAAAACAATTGACATACAACTATTATGCTGATCATATATGCTATTAGATGGACATTTGGTCAAAAAAATGGTATGCAACATGCATCTTCTTTATTGAATTCATTCTCATGTACAATGTTGCTATAAGTTTTCCAAGACAAATGGGCTTACAATAATGACTACAGTGATGCCAAAATCTGATTTTGAATTATCATAACAAAATCATATGCCTAAAAATTACAAAGTTAACTACTCATAGTTGCAAGAGGAACCTGATAATAGTGATGCCCAAGGTTGGAGATGAATCAAGCATAAGTATTATAGCATGGCATCGTTCTTGTGTTCTATAGCAACCAACAATAAATGTATTCTCCAATTTAAGCACAAATAGAACTCCTAAATTGAAGCTCTCCTGAATACCAAATTCAATGGATATTTCACCACCTCAAATGGTTGCAACACTAAAGAGTTGACATTCTCCAATGGTTGACTGAAATTAGAAACTTTAGTTTCTTCTCCCAAGTTCTTATCAAATGCAATTCACAATAATCAGATGATTTAAAATGAAGCTCTCGCCTCTATTTATTCTTTTCCTTCAGCTTTCTAGAAGGAAATAAAATATCATTAAATTTCATTCTCTAGAAGCTTTCCCCTTTCCAATATAATAATTAGTTGTATTTCTAGAAAATGCACTCTCTAGAAGCTTCTCCCTTGCAATACAATAATTGATTATGCTTCTAGAAAATTAAATTTATTAAATATAAAGTTACTTTTTAATTTTAATTTATTTAATGACTTTATACAAAATTAATTTAATCAATTTTTTCTTATTTATCCACTTTACCTTCGAAGAACGTAAAGACTAAGAATTCTAGTGAGATGCTAAAAGATGGGGACATTACACAGAAAATGCAATTTGATTTAAGTCTGAATCATATTCCATGTGTATTGTCTTCATTATTTCAAAGATATTGGAATCATAATTTCTTTCCAAATTAGCTAGTGCATTGTAGTCAATTATAACATCTGAATAGAACTTGTCATGTCTTATTTTGTAATTTAGTGCTCTAGACACATGCTCTCTATTTACTGTAAAGTTATAATTTGTGTCATGTTGATCTTTTCTTCAAACTATTATTATGGGCAATTCTTTTATTGAATGTGGTAGAATTTTGGAGATTTGTTCAATATTTTGTGGAAAGTATGTTGTACGTCCTTTTTATTTATATTGACCGCCCATTGCATGTGTGACTTGTATAATTGGACTTTCATGTGCAATCAAAATTTATTCTACTTGAGTTAAATTAGCAAGTTCCCATGGTTGTCATCCTGAATCCATATTATTTGAGGCAAAAACCTATTGTTTCCCCTTTCTTGCTAACACCTACTACATACAAGGCCCCTTTGAAGTGTGAAATACTTTTATTTCAAGATAACATTCTTGACATATATTACACATTGCTGGACAAATAAGACTATCTAGCTAGTGACGAAACCTTAATTGAATATTATGAAAATCATCTTAAGCATACCATTAGGATTATCTATCTTTTGTACTTTTTTTTCTCTTCCTCTATTGCTTTCTAGTTGAGGGACATGTTGACTATTTTCTAGTATATTTTGAGTGAATATTGATCCATCATTGTGAACATTCATTTCAATATTTTCATGAGAATGATTTTGTTCCTTTTTATTTGGTTGTTGATGTATTTCCCACCTATCTCCTATATCACAATGAGAATGTTTCTCATAACTTTGTTGAGGAAGACCTTCTAATATATTTGTATCATCTCTATTGTGAGCACCCAGTTCTTCTATTTCTCTTTCTACTCTATGTCTGACATATCCTCCCTTTCAATATATGTCATTTGTTCTCGCTGCCTTCTACAATATTCCCTTTGATAATCCCTTCAATTTTGTCTTTTATGTTGCTCTGGAAATCAATATATGTATTATGTGTCTTTATTGTTAAAGGTTCATCTTGTTTCATTAGAACAATTTATTCGCTCATATAAATTTCAATAATTTTTATTTCCATAATTTGTAAGTGTGAATAATGTTTGTGAGTTTGGTCAATTTTAATTAACTGTAAAATTTAACTTTCTAAATCATCTTCCTATTACATCTAACTTGACAAGAGTCTAACTAAAACTCCAATACACATTTGTATATTATATTATGAGAAATTTATTTTCAACCAATCATCATTAAGTTTCTTTTATTTATAATATCATTTTTTTAAATAAAAAAATCCAACAATGAAAAATATTAAAAAAAATTAAAAACTTTCACCACATATAAAAAATTAGTTATAATTCATATTTTCAAAATATAAAATGCTACCAAACTATAGATGATCATGTCTTCAATTCGATCCAATTATACGTTGCCTCCAAGCACAAGGGTTACAACATTTCCACAACTCCATACTTAAAAATGTATATATCATTACAATTTTAATGAGAAGAAAGTTTTCAAATAACTAAACAAATTAAAAAGAAAAAATAATAGTACATAACAATTCTATTAAGAAAATTAACTTCAAAATAGCATGACCTAAAATATAACCTTCACAAATTGTTCCTCTTATCACATCATTGTATTGAGGCCATCTCTCTCTGTATATATAATTTTGAACGCGCTTCTTAATGCAGTTCATCCGATTTGATCATATTGGTTTGAAATGATTATTGAACAAAGGAAAAATCCACAAGTAGAAAAGTACAGTTTGAAGAAGCAAAGGAAAAGTTAAAGTTTGACACATAAGATTCATTAATTGTATTATGATTTGGAAGAAAAAATTATATTACGAGAAATTTATTTTCAATATCTCTAAAAACCAAAACTTATATAACTATCGCCCAATACACTCATTAAGAGTCTTGAATTACACACAAACCTTCTTTTGGGTTATTCTAAAACTCTAGATGAAGCATGCATTGGATCTTGATATATCAATGGAGCCCTCACTACTGCAGAGAGAATTTTGAAATGATAATATAGAAGTAGCTTGTGAAGAAAAGAGTACAACAATAGCGAGAAAAAATTATCAAGAAGATCAAAGGATCCTACAAACGACAGAGACATGTTAAAAATAGATGGGATTCGGATCTAAACTTTACTAATTTGATTTTGATTGCATACAATTCAAAATATTTGAAGCGATAAATATATCCCGTCAAAAAGATGGGCATAGATTTGTCATCTGTTAAGACAATAGAAATTGATATTTTGTTGCCTGCTTCATTGCTAAATCGTTTAAAACATATGATTGTTAAAAAAAAACTCTACTTGTATCATTATGGTCCATGGAAACTCCCAAGCAATCAATTTATTTTTTTCAAACTTGATTGAGGATATAAATTCAGATGTTCCAAACTGAAAGATGTGTGGTCTATATGATGTACATGTTTCAAACAATTGCAAATTACATACCTCAAAACTATGCAGATTTGAGGAAAAAATGTAGATTTAGAATCGTAAATCATCTATTCTCTCTATGCGATCTCAAACTGTCTTTGCAATGAAATTAATTTGCAGGTGTAACAGGGATTTTCCCTGAAGAGCTATTTTATACATTTCATTATAATGTAAAACTTAAATTCATTTTGTTATGACGTAAGACTGAAAAGTTAGGTTTCTTCGATAGTTATATATTAGACTATGGAGATTTGAGTTTGATTCGAAAGTTAAGCAGATGTTTTTTTATGTACACGGATGGCTCATTCCCGTGTATGCTACTATAGGAAGCCTCTCGGCTTAAAAATGTTTTCAAGTAATATATTTAACTATTAACCGTTGGGTGATAAAAAATGTTTTATTAGTTGTGCAGGATACTAAGGATACTATAGCATTCATTGAATGCAACTTTTAAATTTGATTCTCCAATTAAAACAATTTATTTTTCAAAAACTTGATGAAACTATATAGTTTTAATTTATATTAGCTTTTTCATAATTCAAAATAAATTATTTATCTACAATCTCATTGGCTAATGTATGCTACAATAGTGTTTCACTTCTAATTTTTTGTCCATGACAAGTATTCCACTAATGTGAATATGACAAGTGACAACATTAAAATAATAATAAAAATTATAAATATGTACCAACCACCTGACAATATCTATGAATATCTTCAAATTCTTTAATAAGAGATGATATTGAATTAAATACATAGAACTTTCCAGATTAAAATAATTAATAATATGTACCAACCATCGATGAATATCTTCAAATACTTTAATAAAAATGATATTCAATTAAATCTATAGAACATTCCATTTTTTAATTAAAACCATTACATTAAAATTATAAATATGTACCAAATAATAAATATGTACAACCATCTGACAATGTCTATGAATATCTTCAATTTTTTTAATGAGAGATGATATGTATCTTTTTGGCATTTAAAGTTTGACACTTGCGAAAGGAGACTAGGAAATTTGGAAATTAAAAAAAAAAGCATTCCCATTGGAAAATGATGGAAGAAAATTTTCACTTTGAGCTTTGCAGGAAATCTTCTTAGTTGTTGTCGTCACAGCCATGAGGTGTTGACAGAATTTATTTTTTTAGTTTGCTAGAGATTTGAATGTTTTTGACGCTCAAATCAATGCATTGCAAACATATTTTTTCTGTTTCCTCCTTCAACTTGATCAATGGTGAGCATTTTTGTTTGTTCTTGCTAAAATTTGGATTTTTATAATTTAAAACCTCAACTGAAATGAAGAGCATGAATCTGTTCGATGTGGGTTGCGACCATTGCCTTTGTTCTTCATTTGGTAATGTATATGTATTTTGCATCTAGCTTACAGTTACCATAACAGTGGCCTTCATGTTTTTTTGAAACTTTTGTGTGCTTGCTAGCCTCGAACCTAAGCTGTCATTGAAGATTTTTTGACATTTTGTTGTTTTTTCCACATCTCTGGAAGCATTATGTAGGATACTTGAAAAAATGATAAAATTCTTCTATTTTTTACATCCTGGAATTGCAGCCATAATTGGGTTCTATTGCTTCACTTTTATTGTGAAATATGTATTATGATGCCTTTCTATGAAGTACATAATTTTACTTGATATTTGGCTAGAAGGAAATATATTTCTCTATAGATGCTTGTGGCCTCTTTGTATACAAATATCTTCTGAAATGATCGGTGCTTCTCCCACTAAGGCTATACCTGCCATGAACTTTTTTTTGCAAAATTTTCAATTGAAGATTGTTATTAGCTCTATGTCTTGGCCTCCTTTAATATGATACTGTAACGCTGCCAAGGGATCTAAAAGAATTAAACTAAAGTTTTACTAATTTTGCCAAACATTATTTTTTTTAAAAGAACAACATACACATCAATCATAAAGTACTAGAAGCAATAACATACAATCATACATAAGCAAACATAACAGATTACATTCCTTAAGGATCCCAAGACATTGACTCACATTTAAATTTAAATAATACTAAGTCTAACAAATAACACATCCACATGAAAGTACAACTACAAGTCCATTCCACTTAAATAATATACATTTGTTCCGAATGCCACTTGGAAATAAAATTTGGAATGCACAATCATCCTCTGTACATGTCACAGGGTATGAAAGGCTAAAAGAATATACATTTATAAATATATATTACATCATCCCTTTCGGATCCATGAAACAAGGTACAATACAATAAGTAAAATCAGCCATCATAAAGATATAATCATCCATCATAATACACAAAAATAGAATGAAAGGAAATGCAAACAAGGAACTCTAGCCACAAAATCAACAGGCAAATCTCAATGGTAAGATCAAAAAGCACTACCACCCGACCTTGTGCTAACCCAAACAGGTCCACTCCCACTGTGCTGAGGAGATAGTCTCAAGTCTCAAACAGGATGTCAATCCCAAAATCAAAAGTAATATCTATGTCAAGGAAACTCTAAAAGTAATCTAACTCAAAGGTTCTAAGATAAATCGACATCTAGACCCAGAGGCAAACAAAGACACGTAGGGAATATACTATGTAAGCGGGTAAGTACCATCGCACGAATCAATGCTTGAGTTACCCTGGCAGCCTAACTTGGCCTCGGCCCCCTAGTGACTCTATGCAGCACTAGTATCCTTTCATATTGAAAAGGCATACTAATGATGCATGTCGTAACCAAGCATGCTCTCTATTCCCATCCTAGTTTGCACTAGCACTTGAGGCATGGGCAAGGAAATACAAAGACTCTTATTAGGTTCATTTTACTCTCTTTTAATGTAGTGTTTTCACTTATTAAACAACTTACAATGGGTTAGCCTGGCAGCCACTTTGGGCCCTGGCCTCCATTGCAAGCCACTTCCCGACATTATATATAGATAACCTACCCTAAGCTCATAAAATCACAAATCAAAGAATCATAGTATCTCCCTCAATCCTATACAAGTGATTGGAAAGCATCAAAAGATAATTCACAATAATCCTTCAATTCTTTATAAGAAACAGGAAAGTATCCCAAACATAATCGATCGAAGACTCAAAGGTCAAGACAAATATGTCATACCATTTATGTCATAATCATACAAGGACACTGAAAGCAATTATGAACAATATAACCAAACTCATCATAGAGCATAGCAAAAACATTACCATGGTTGATTTTAAATGATCAAAGATCAAATCATCATAATATCACAAGCACAAAACTCCCAACCCTCTGGTAGATGCCCCGAAATTGGTCAATGCTCTAGTCAACCCAAACCCAAAACATAGACAACGTATAGATAACAGTGTAATTTCATAGTTTGGTTTGATTTTGAAAACATATAGTTGAGTTAACCGTAAGGCTTAAGTATTTGTTTCAATGTATGTTTCAAGTAGATGAGGTTCATAATTTACCCTTACAAATTAACCCATTTCTTATATTTGAATAAAATGTACAATTACCCTTATTCATTTATAAGTCAAATATTCTAAAATAATTTAAAGGTAACTATTTATTAAATTATTAAAATAATAATTATTGATTTTCAAATAAAATAATTACAAATTTATTAAACTCAATATTATTATTAATAATAAAATAAATTTATAACTTCATTAAATGATATTCATCATTAATCAAACTTAATTAAACTAAATTTAATTAAATTAATTAATAATTATAAAATAAATAACTAGATTAATATTCATTAATTATTTATTAAAACTAATGAAAAAAATTTGTGCTCTGCTTTTTCGAAGATGTCGAACTTCCAAAAACCAGCGAAGAATCGCGAGAAGAAATTCTTGCAAAAACAGTGGAAAAGGAGTTTATTCTATTAGGGGAAGCAATGGCAAGGGCTGCACCCAGTCGAAGGCCGAAATTGGCATCAAAGAACACCTCAAAAAAACCATGCCAAAAAATTTAAAATCAAAATAGGAAACAGTTTTGAGGTTCTATATAAATACGATGAAGAGCCTCCCAGCCAAACAGATAACAGAGGGAAGCAGATTAACCAATGCATAGATTCATGTCCGATAGCCTCCTTCAAAATCCCAGAGGTACTTAACTCCAATAATTGGCACTTGTTTTTCACGCTTGAGCATCTGGATAACCAATTTCGAATCTTTAATTAAAAAAAATATGCACTCATGGAGCCTACCACTAAACACTTTAGCCAGCAATATCCGGCAACACCCCAGATGGAAAGGATGTCCACCAAAACTGATTCGCCTCTATCCTACATCCCTCCACATCGACGAATTCATAACCAAAAAGCGGCACCAAACCCTAAAGCGTTCGCTGGATTGTGTAAAAACTTGGAAGATCTAACAAGGATATCGATAAAAGAAATTGAGAACACATGGGACAAATGTCTCAATGGAGGAGTATTCGCAATTTGGAATGGTCCACAGCATGATCTCCCTCTTTTATCTGACTAGCTGGAGGAAATATGGGAGGAGCAGGTAAGTATATCACGTTTTTTAGATAAGGTGCTATATGTTCAATGTTTACATGAATCTGTAAAAAATGAGTTTATTTTAGTTTCTAAATGCTTTTTCAATAGTTATTGTGTTAAATTCATAGAATGCTCTCAGAATTTTAGTGAAGCAAAGATAGATTGTAAGATGCCTTCATGGTTTATTCTACCCTCTCTTCCTCCAGAACTATGTCAAGAGGATATTATTAAATCCATAGGGTCTGTAGTTGGAGAGGTGGAGGGTATTGACACATCCTTTTATTGTTGTAACAGTGTCAAGATACTAATTAATGTTAAGTTTAATCACCCATCTGAATTCAAAAAGGAATAACTAGTAAGGCTAAGTATGATATCCTCTTTCAAATGTATAAAGGGAAATTAGTTGACATTTTAAAATTTGATGAAGCACATAAGATCATGCCCAAGATACTTCCCCTGACCTCGGATGTTAGAAGCAAGTTCCCCTGGCTAAGAATCATGAAGAACAAAAGACTTCAAGAACAAAACTCTCTTACAAAGCAGCAGAATGCTCAAATAGATCAGGAGGAAGGGAGGGAACCCAAAGATATAGAAGAATGTTCTCCAGAAAGCAGAAGGCTTAAATCTGTCATAGTACTTAAGCCTATGGAATAGTCAGAGAAGGAGGCTAATGATATACTCATAAAAAGACAGAAAAGAAAAAAGGGAAAGGAAATGGATAAGAAGAAAAGGGATGCAGGTAAAACTAAGAATGGAAAAGATGGCAACTTACAAATACAACATTATTCTGGAAATATGGTCGACATTGGTTCAGATAGAAATGTGAATCCTATCAGAGATATCACAAAAAAGGGTATAGCACAAGAAGAAACTTCATATACAACTCAACCAGATATTAAAGACGATTGCAAAATGATGAATCAGTCAGAGGATATGCAATCGCAGAAGAAGATGCTAGGATCTAAAGGGAAGGAAAAAGATAACTACTCTCTGATCCCAGAACAAATAGGGGAAGCAAACCAAATCAAGGAAACTTCAAGTCAAAAAGGAGAGATTAAGTTCAAAGATAAGGAACTCAGTGATACTCAAGCCAAAGTCTCAGAAATAATTGAGAATTTTGATATAGGTGAAGTAGAAACTAATCTTCTCTTTTCATCTCCGACAAACAGATTGAAAGAAGGCACTATGCGAAATGATAATCAAGTTTCTTTACAAAAAACAACAAATAGGAATATGGAGGAAGATCTATCAACTCCTGGCAATAAGAGATCCGAAGGAGCCTCCAAATTTTGGCAAACACCCAGTCATCTGTCCACTTCACCATTTACTCCAAAGGAAAGCAAGATAGAGATGCATGGGAAGGACATAAACTTAGATAGCTTACTTTTGGAAGAGGTTCAGAACTTCTTAAACAAGGACTCAAAATCCCCTCCAGAAGCAGGAGTGCCAAAGAATGTTTATAAGCAGCTCGAGCAGCTATCTGAAGAACTGGTTCAAGTCTTCAATTATGATAATATAAACAATAGTACTGCACACCAGAAAGAGGAACTGATCCAAAAAATCATCAAACTGGGGGGGGAAAGATTATACAGCTGATGATCTTCGAAGAGATTTACTACAAATTCAGATGGAGGACAATTTTATGGAACTGGATAAGAAAAGCGGGAATAAATCAAAAATCACTAAAGGGAAGTATAGGACATCAGAAGGAAATATGGTGGAACATAAGCTGGAGGCATTGGATTAAGAAAATATTGGAACTGAGATATGCAAAGAAATAGAGAAAGAGGAGTTCCAAATAATAGGAGACATGGTAACTTCATCAATGCATGATTTGGATGATAATCTGCAAAAACTGGGTTTATATATGAATCAGGCAGGACTGAGCTCTCCTAATTTTGGCAAGATGAAAGGAAAAAGAGGAAGGAAAACTTTGAAGGAATTACGAGAGACTGAAGGACTAAACAGGGAATAGAAGAAAATTGATGAGCTTCTAAATATGGGGAAGGGGAAGTGCCTTCCTAGGGCATCATGAGGATCACAACATGGAACGCTAGGGGTCTAAACACCCCTAGCAAAAAAAGACTAATCAAACAATACCTAAATAATTTTAACTCAGAAATAATTTTAATACAAGAAACTAAATTAAACAAGTTAGAAGGTTCCAAATTAAAAAGGAACCTAGGTTTTTGGGATTCAGTAGTTGTAGAAGCAATGGGTGCATCGGGTGGTCTAGGTATCATATGGAACCCAAAAAATATAGAATTGAAGTATTTATTTAGTGGCTTTAACTGGATGTGTGTCAGCATACAGAGTTTAAAATTTGATATAAGATTTATCCTAATTAATGTATATGGACCTTCCTGTCCAATAAAGAAAAAAGAGTTGTGGGACAAATTAGGTATGATGCTGCATAATCACCAAAATAGCCATGTCATAATGGGTGGTGATTTCAACACCATTATCAACCTGAATGAAAAAGTAGTCGGAATACAGCATCTTACATCTTCTTCTTTGGAATTTAAATCTTGGATAGATAAACAAAGCTTGGTAGAAATTCCATTAAGTAATGGTACATTTACTTGGAATAATAGAAGGAAGGACCATGCTTTCATTGCGGAAAAGCTAGATAGGTTTTTTATAGTAGGGAAAATTATGGATTATAATAAAAATCTTGTATCATCCATTTTGCCATTTGCAGGCTCAAACCATTTTTCAGTATCCATGGAAATATCGAAACCATCTAAACCACCCAGAAACCCATTCAAGTGTGAAAAAATGTGGTTTCAAGATCCAAAGTTTATTGAACAAATCAGGATATGGTGGGCACAAGCAAACTTTGAGGGCTCCAAAATGTTCATTTTTGTCTCTAAGCTCAAAATGTTAAAAGAAAACATTTTAAGATGGAATAGAGAACATTTTAATAATATCTTCAAAGAAAAATTGGAGATAGAAGGGAAATTAAAAAATTTAAACCAGGAAATCATTAGATCTGGTATTGATTATGAGAAATACCATTTAGAAAAAGAACTTTTGACAAAACAAGAAGACATACTTTCAAAAGAGGAAACCTTTTGGAGACAAAAATCTAGGGAGAAATGGTTGGACGAGGGAGATCGTAACACAAAATTTTTTCATAACTCAACCATTTACAATAGAGCCCGATCTAGAATCACCAGTATCACTAACATGTCAAGTTTGTACACAGAAAATCCACAAGAGACAACAGATATGTTAGTCTCCCATTTTAAGAATTTACTCAATAATTATGAAGGATCGAATAGGAAAGCCCAGTCTAATATGCTCAAATTCATTCTGAAACTCATAACCCCTGAAGATAATAAAAATCTCAACCATCCAATCACCCTTGAAGAAGTTCGATTTGTAGTCTTTAATATGAACCCTGACAAATCGCTAGGGCCTGATGGTTTTCAGGCCTTTTTCTTTCAAAAATGTTGGGATATTTTAGGAACAGGCCTATGGAAAGCCATTCAAGCATCACAAAATGGTAGATCGTTGTTGGCAGAAATTAATTTTTCTTTTATTACATTGATTCCTAAGAAGGACGAGCTTGAACATCCCAGTGACTTTTGCCCTATAGCTCTATGTAATACAATTTACAAAATCTTCTCAAAAATAATGGCTACCAAACTCAAGGAATCCTTGTGAAAACTAATTTCGAAACAACAAACAGATTTTGTCCCAGGGAGATCTATTTTGGATGGCATTCTTATTATTCAGGAAACTATTCATTCAGCAAATAGAGACAAGGATCCATGTATGCTAATGAAACTAGATATACAGAAGGCTTACGATATGGTTGACTGGCACTTCCTCTGTAAAGTGTTAGAAGCATTCGGCTTCTCTCATCAATGGATTAACCTAATCTTCAAGTTTATCTCTACGCCTAAAATTTCTATTCTCATCAATAGGACCCTGGAAGGCTTTTTCGAGATATCTAGGGGTATTAGACAAGGAGACCCTCTTTCACCTTCCCTCTTTATCATAATGGCTGAAGCTTTTGGAAGGGCTATTTCGGATGCATATTTAAAATGAAGGATTTCAGGTATCACTGTAACTAGAAATATTCCTAACATTACTCATCAACAGTGTGCAGATGATACCATCCTACCAGGTAAAAGCTTAGCTCAAGAGGCTTTGGGCTATAAAAATATTTTGCAAACCAATATGGATGCCTCAGGACAAAAAGTGAACAAAGAGAAATCTGAGATTTTCTTTTTGAATACCAATCCAGAGATGGAGAATTTGATTTGTAGGATCATGGGTTTTAAAAAGGGTCTGTTTCCTTGCAAATATCTAGGAATCTCTCTAGAGAAAGGCTTGAAACACAACAAAGTTTGGAAGGACACAATTGAAAAGGTAGATAAACGAATTGGGAGTTGGAAAAACAAATGGCTATCTAAGGCAAGTAAAATTACAAAGATCAGGTCAGTCCTCTCAGCCATCCCATTCCTCCCTATGGCTTGTTTACCTCTTTCTAATTGGATGTCTTCATCATTCGAGTCCAAACTTAGGAATTTTTTATGGAAAGATAAAGGAGATGATAAGAAACTGGCCCTTATAAAATGGGATAATATATGCAAGTTGAAAGAGTATGGGGGCCTAGGTATTAAAAAGACCCAATGGAAAAATGAGGCCTTGGGAGCAAAATTAATTTGGAGATTATATAAGGAATCTGATAAAAAATGGGCTAAAATCTTATTTAACAAATATCTCAATCCGTCAAACCCGAAATCCTTGTTTAGAATGGATAGACTCCCTAAAGGATCAGAACGTTGGAACTTTATGACTAAATGTCAGAGTCTTATAAGTAAATTTCTAACTTGGGATGTAGGGTCAGGTGACAAGGCATTGTTTTGGGAAGATTCATGGGACGAACTTCCTCCAATTGAATCCTCCCCTACTAATGATATTCTTAAGCAAAGGTTGACCTCTTTGTGGGGTAGTAAAGTTAAGGACTATAAAATTAAAGAAGTTTCGAACGAGGTCCTGAAATGGAAGTGGTGCTCGTTGGACAATCTAGAATTTGATCCAGACCTAATAAAAGCTTATGAGAAGATTATTTCCAGCAGAAATATCAAACAATTTGCAAAGTCGAACAATCTTATTTGGGCTGGATCTAAGGATGGCTCATATAGTGTGAAACAAGGATATAAGACTATCATTCAATCGGAAAAATGGTCTAAGATTGAAATTCCGCTTAATATGTGTTGGGATGTGGCAGGTCTTCCTAAGGTCGGCTTCTTTTTATGGCTAGTCCTACAAAAGAGGGTTTTGACTGTGGATAGGTTATTAAGATTCGTTATTATAGGCCCTCATTGGTGTGTTTTATGTAAGCAAAGCGATGAAAATGTAGATCACTTATTCCTCAATTGTCCTTATGCGCTCAATTGTTGGGAATGGGTTAGGGCTCGTCTCGGCTTGGCTACCCCTTTGCAAAACTCTGTCAAAGGGTTGCTCGACTCATGGCCCACGAATTTGATAGGGGGGTATATAACAAGCTCTGGAATATATGCCCCTCGATTGTGGTTTGGGAATTATGGAAGGAGAGAAATTGCCGCATCTTTCAAGAAAAAACATTGAACATAGAAAGGTTTATATTAAAATTAGAAGCCTCTATAGTGGAAGTGCTTAAAGCTCATCTTAGGAAATCATCTAAAGAAGAAGGCTCATTCTCAATGTGGGATAGGTTCATGAAGAAAAATTGGCCCACCATTATCAACCCTCCACTGGTTCACTCTTCTCACAATAAGGAGGCAAGAGCGAACTGCAAGTGGGCTCCCCCCCCTCAAGGGTGGCATAAATTGAATTTTGATGGTGTGGCTCAGGGAAATCCAGGGATAGCCAGAATTGGTTATATTATCAACGATGAGCGTGGAAAATGGTTAGCAAAGTTGGCTTCACCATTGCCTCCATCTTCTAACAACATAGTTGAATTAGAAGCTCTAGAGAAAGGATTACAACTTTGTGAGAAACTAGGCTTGTCCAAGATCATAGTTGAAGGTGATTCTCAGATTGTTCTTAATGCGGTTAGAAAGAAAAAGACTCCGAATTGGGTTCTAAATTCAAAGCTTCAAGAAGTCCTCATGTTATTAGATAAATTCAAGGAAATTCATATTACTCACATTTTTAGAGAAGGGAATTGTAAAGCTGATGGGTTAGCTAATAACGGTGCGGATGGGGTTTCAATTTTAACATACAATTTGTAATATATAGATTAGAACTTCTCCCCCAATACTTAGCCATCCTTGTAGCTGAAGACCCACCAAGTTTCATTTCAATCAGAAATGGTTATAATAAAATAGAAATAAAAGGATTTTAATTAATTTGGTATCTCATGTGCATAAGGTATTGAATTAACTAGGTATCTCATGTGTATCCCTCTATAGTATTATCCTAATGGATCTATTTTTTCGTATAATATTTTCTTACTGCAGCTTTTGTACAAAGTGCATCATTAGAAGGCACTTGAAGGATCCCACTACTGGTAACGGTTTCCAAAACATATAGGATGTCATGTTATTTGAGTATGATGAGGTAAGGGATTCTACATGTGAGGTCTCATTAAGAAGTGATATGTGTTAATCGATAATGACAGTAGTAATCATCAATTTCTTTGTTAGAGGACAGATAATGAGGATATTAGATGTAGAGACGAAGTAGGATTTATATTAGGGTAGTTGTTGGTGGATTCATTTCAACAGAAGCTCTTAAAATTGCTATCCTTGAACATCCTAATCTCAGCTTAGATGGAGACAAACATCCATTTTTTTCACTCAACTAAAAATGAGACAATGGCCTTTTTGGGGAAGGTCAAACCCGAGATATGGAATTGTCTGCTAAGGGCGGTAGACGATATGACTCGCTTCGCAGTGATCAGAGCTATAGGAAAAGGTGTTTTTGACTACAGTGCAACCTAGAGAACCAACAGCTCCATAATTGGCCCCTTCATAGGGGTAATGATAAGGGCAAAAATTCAGAAAGAAGATATAGTGAGGCTCTGTTTCAATCTTTTTAACTCGGTATGGAGGAAAGGAGTTGAGAAGGCGGTACATAGCATTGATGATAAATTTAGAGTCCCATTACCTAAAAGGTATATGGGGTTACCTCTAGGCTCTACAGAGTTGGAGACAGCCCCTCTTCGGCAATCCCTCATATTCAGGAAAAGCCTAGCATTCTATAGGGAATGGCCACAAATGGAGGCTAGTGTTAATTTTCTTTTACGATGGAGAAGGATAGTTGTAGAGGAAAATAACAAGTGGGTCTCAGATTACCTTAAACTATTCAATGTTTATGTGTAGCCGGGAGTGATATTTGATGACCTCAATGAGCTAGAATTTTGTACCGTTAACTCAGAAAGATGAGCAAAAACAAGGTCTCGTTTGAATTGCCTCCCTATATGGCTGTGGACGAATCTGATGATGTTCAAGAGGTGATCATGGTTTCGTGGAGGAAACAGGAAATGTATATGGATGAAGAGAACTGAATGTTAAATTAGGGTTTGAACTTTATTTTTCATAAGAATATAGTATGTAAGTTCTTGGGTTTGTGTTCTAAGCCCAAATTTTACAATATTAGATAGGGAAGGTATCTAGTATTTTGAAGCTCTAATCTCATATAGATGCATTAAGGATAAATTAAGTATTGACTATTTTGACCCACTAGGAGTTCTTGCTAGTAGCATCAGACATATTAAGAGAATGCTTAAATGTATTTAAAGGTAATAGAACTTGATTTATATATATATGGAATGGTGTGTTTTGTCATATATGCAAATGCTTTTTTGGATGATTTCCTTAAACTTCCTTTTGTTTGGTCAAAGATTGTTTTGGGACTTGCAATATTAACTTTGAAGCCTAGAATATTTAATGTCTGGTATGATGAAGTAGAAATTATGTTTATTTGAGAGTTAGCATGTAGCTATAGGAAGATGCGTTGAAGTATGGTATTCAGATTTGAATACTAAGTTGAATCCCTATAGCATTGAGTGGGGAATGTTTGCTGCCAGTCTTGTATTTTGCTTCTATAGTTTTATTCTAGGATCTAGATTTTAGATTGGTATGTATCCTCACAAAGGCAATATAGATGTATGTCATTATCTGATATTTCTTGGGCATATGTATAATTGTCGTTGTCTTGGTCTTGGTTATGTTTATTGAGATATCTTAAGTTTGTTTATATTTCTGCTCTTTTGCGTCGACCATCATAAGTCTGTTTAATTTTCATGTTCGGCTTGAAATTTATTCAGATGTATTAAATCGGATATCAGACCCAAGATCTATTAAAGAATGGATCTCATCTGTCAGGTAAAGGATTTGTAAGCTTTGACAATACTCTGTTTCATAATGTTTAGGAGGAATCCTTTCGAAGCATTACAAAGATGGTCATTTGCTTGATGCCCGGTTCATTGCTTTATGATTTCAGGCTGAGTCATTGCCAGGTTGTAGGATCTTGAATTCTAAGTGGACTTCTGATATCATTTTTACTATCTTGGATGACTGGTAGTTTCGTGAGGTGGTTTCTTTGGTTAGAATCTCTGTAATTTTAGAATGGAAGTTGTAGTAAGGAGCTGTTTGAAGGGTTGGTTGGATCATTTCCATCTGGTTCATTTTGTTTTGATATATCTCTATCTTGTCTGGGTTTGATTATGTAAGTTCTTATCTATGTTATTGGTTTAAATACACAGAGGAAGGTTATGTTTGAAGAATGATTATGTGCTTAAGTTAGGTGGTGTAGGAGAGTATGGTTTACATTGGAATCATCTATAGGTATGACATTGAAATTCTATGTTACTTATTTTCTAACATAGTTTGTTATTTAGCCAGAATTTTGGTCTGTATTTTGTCTTTGATAGGTGGAATATGGCTAGAATAGTTTGTAGTTTTTCAAATATCATTCCAAAATTTGGCAGCATTCTAGTTCCACTGAAATTACTAGTTTTTTCAATTTGAGATCCGATTCAGCAATTATTTGTTAGGAATGTGTTTAGAACCTTTTATTTCTATTCTAACTTCCTATGGTGTTTAGCTAGCTAGATAGATTCTTTTGGTAGATATGTAATGTTGCAGGGTGTGGTCAAGGATGATCTTCTTGAAGATAGCAGTATCTCTATGGGAATTGGATGTAACAAATTTGGTCCTCTTTTATGTAGTAGCAACTTTATGGAGATCGGATGGAATAAATTGTCAAAGTTGTATCCATGCATTGATCTTAATGTAATTATAATAAACTAGTATGTATGATGTAACACCCCAACCTTGCTTTCAAACCCCAAGCTTTCTCAAGGCTTCCTTAGGTCATTCACCTGACCCACTAGGGCTTCTACACACCCTATGCTTCCTAGGATCTTGCTCAAGAGATCCTATTCCTTCAGTTGGAGGCACACCAACAAAGTAACATTATTGCTCACTAGCCTTCCCGAGTCCACCATCAACCTTCAAGCCCACCTAGACCTCCAAGGGTGCTAACTAGTCATCTATGGTTTCTTTGGACTCCTTCTAACATCCAAGATCCCAAACAATTCTGATTTAATGGGCACATTCAACCCACAAGGCTTCAAACACCAAAATGCTCCAAAAAGGCTACTAGGAATTAGCCCTCCTAAATAGCCGGCAACAAGATTTCTTGGAAAACTTCTTAACAATCCTGCAAAAAATTTATATTTATGGATACCCTTTTCGAAGTACCTCAAGATTCTGTAATTTTCCAACCCTCAAACTGTCCGTACAACCAAAGTACAAAATTTGGCTAAAATGAGGATTTCAAAGGCTTTATCATTGTTGTGATAGAAAACCACCTTGGAAAATGTTCAAAGACCTCTCCCTTAGACTAGAGAAAGGTTAGACCTTCTCCTTAATCACTGTGTAGCCGGATTGAGGCATTTGCACTCTCAATCCCCTCCATAGCTTGTTTTTCCGACTGTGATCCCTAGCCAAGTTGCATTTGGCTTGCCTAGGGCATCACTTTAAAAATGCTTGCTGATGCTTCCAAGTGCCCTCCTTCCTGGTACATAATATACATGGACCTTAGTTCCAAATCCCAAAATACCAAAGGTTTCCAATGGTGGGAAGAGGCCCTAAAATCCCATTTTCTAAGTGCAACCTTGTTCAGATCAGCAACTTGGCAAGAACAAAAAGATTTTCTAAACTAATACAAAACGAATTGAAATGATCAAACCAACACTACAACAAGATGAAAAACAATATTTCAGAACTTTTCCAACACAAAAATCAGGCCATTCAATCCTCCTGTATTAAAAATGCATAAAATCGGCAACAAAACACTTGCACAATTTGTACAAAATGCAAAACCAACTTGTCCAACCCATGAAAATGGTTGTCCTCACCTTTTTAAAGGCTCCTCCATCAGTTTCATAACTGTTCTAAACAGTTAGGACGTTGCAAACTCAAAAAAATTGCAAAAAGTTGCTTTTTGCAAGAAAATGTTGTCATGACAACATGACAACATTTTAGCAACTTTTGTTCTAAATGGAGTTAGACCTCCAAATTTGGAACAAAGACCAAGTAGACATATAATATGAATAAAATGATTTCAAATAAACTATTCAAAGCCATTGGAACCTTTCTAGACCATTTTAGCCTTTACCGGACCTAAGTCACCTAGTTGACAATAGTTGGCAACTTCTAGCAACTTGGTCACTTTGGGTCTTGCCAAGTCTCCTAAACACACCTAAGGACCACATAGGACCTATTATTAGACTAGTGATGTGGCTAGCATCACTACAAGCCAAAAATAAGGAAATACCTAGGTTTCACCCTTAGCCTGCCTAGGTGCTCCTGCACCAATGTAGGTCACTGGGTATGCCCCTTCCATGAGATGTAATAATATAGGACTTCAGTCTCGGGCTAGATTGGAAGTTTTCTTCTTCGTTCTTTCCGACCAGTGCTTGTTTGAACAGAGAAAGCTATTGTCACTTTTTGTTATTAATAAAATTTATCATGGCCTTGGTCGTTTACCGATCAAAAAAAAAATTTATTTATTAAATTATTAAATATTATTAATAAAATTATTAATAAATATTAATTTAAATTTAATATAATTTAAATTTAATAGAAATTAAATAAAAATAATTTAAAAATAAAATTTGAAAATGCATGATACCTTGTGTTTAGGGCCCACTGGCCTTTATGAGTCGTGCAACTACCCTATTACCAAAGGGCCTGTGACTGCAACAGTACTCTCACAATAACCTGTGAACAGTAGTGGTTATGCAGCCGGCTGGGGATAAGTGGGGGAGGTGGGGTAAAACCTACCTCTCCTACCTTTTTAATTTAATATATATATATATATATATATTTTATATAAAAAATAATCTAAAAATAATTAAAACTCCTTCCTAATACAAAATTTTATAATATATATTTATTTTTACAGATGTTCTATCCAACACTCTGATAGAAAAAATATGGTGAACCAATCAAATTTTCAATCTAAAATTTTGATTTCTTTCAAAACCCTTTCTAGATTATTTATAACTTTAAATCTACAGAACGAGGGTTTTACTGATATTTTAAATCCTCACATATACAGAAGAAATCAACATGCATACCAGTAATTTCAAAATGAAATATTGAAAGATTGATCACAATGAAATTTGGATAAACAATTCACAATCACAATGAAGACAGGAATAGTAAATTACATAATTAACTAGGTAAACAAAACACAAGGATCTACCTGGATTCACAAACACCCAAAGATTGTGAGAGAAATCTTTTCTCTCGAAACCTTCTCTCTAAAAATGTCCTTCTCCCAAATTCCCCGGTCCTTGGAAAATGGACCCTCAAATGCTGATAAGCAGTTCTCTCCTAAATTTGGGGCACTGATTATGTGATCACCCGAGGGAACTCCTTGATCACAACTTTTTAACTCTTTATTAACTTTTTCGAAACTTCATGCATACTTTATGCAATTTTAAATATCTTTAATAAATTAACTTTTATTTTAATTTTTCCTTTATTTATTTATTTTCGATGCATTAATTGATAAAGTATTTATTAACTTAAGTAATAATAATATTTAGCATTTATTTAAAAATGATCTCCTAAATATATTATTATTAAATTAAATAAATATTATTACACTCTCAAACTATACTATAATTTTCTCTTTAAATTGAATTATTTTTATTTAATTAATTTCCCAATTAATTAAATATTGAAAATATCATAATAATTTCCATTAAATTAAATAATTTAATCTTTTAATTTTACTTAATTAATTAAAAAAGTCACCAAATACCTATAAGACAAAATACGAAAACCCATCATAAAATATCACATATAGGATCAAACTCTAGGGTTATAATCATGATTTTATGTCATACGATGCATTCAGAAGGGTAATCATAACAGATACAATTTTGTCCTAATTTTTTTGGGACAAATGTGTTTAAAGGTTAGGATTTGGACTCAAGAATTTATCTCCCCTCTCTTACCATTGAGATATTGTGATAGGGTATGCTCATCCTAGAAATTTAGGGAAGTTGATAACTAGTACCTACAATCTACATAAAATACACGCATGTACAAACACATATATTCTAAACTAAACAAGCAATGGCAGAAAGTGTGTCGTGTAGATCTCGACTAGCAGGTGACTACGACTCCCTTCCTTAACCACATCAGAAACATCATATATAAAGAAATATACATGCACACCATACACATGCAGTATGGGGTAAGTATCCATAAGAAAACATGTATAATAATCCATCTAACTAATCATCACCAAACAACTAAAATCACTATAATAATCATCATCAAGGTATAATCATGCATACGTGAAGTAAATAGTACCAAGTAGTCTCATCATAAAATCAACTGAATATGAAACAATATCTAATAATTTGAAAGATAATGCTACTAATCATCAAGCATAAACTGGCCCAAAAGAGTTTGGCAATAATAATAAAATGTAAAGTAGGGGCAGGCACTACAGATTCAAAAACTTTTTTGTAGTCTTCATACTTGTCGATTCCTCTTGGAAACCTCATCTTTTGTCATGATATGATATCTCTATGAGCTTTACAAATGATAGTTAATATTCTTGAGAGCTTTGTACAAATCTAAATATTTCCTATTGAATGCATTATCAAAACCCTCACGGGGTTACCATAAAATTTTGGGTATTTGAGATATACACTGCAGGTTTTAAATTTCATGTTTCGTACATGTCATGACTTTTCTACCTCCCCACTCAAATGCACCAAAAAATCTATGATTATATGTCTTTTTTTCACCTTTATCACCATTTCATTCTCAAACTGATTAACCATATTTTCAATCACCCCACACACAGGTTTTACATCAGACTCAACACTAGTTTCTATTTCTTTCCTATGTGATTTTGATCTTTCATGTTTGCAATGTTATAATATTTGCATTGCACTGTTGTCTTTGATCTATTTTTTCCTCTCCACTATGTTTTCTTTGACACATTCAATATTGTTCCCACAAGGATCATGTTCCCTTAAAACCATGTAAACCACTGGTAGTTTTCTTTTCTTGGTATATTTTTTGTCCTTTAGGATGTTGATCAATACCCTTTTAACATTGCTTAGATCATTACTCTTAGCATTGTGTTTCTTCAATCTACTAATAAGGATGTCTCTTCTATGTTTGAATAAGACATGTATTGATTGAAAAGTGTTACCTTTGATGCTCCTTGAGATATTGCCCATGGTACTTTTTTATGCTCTATCATTGTTTTCACGTCTCTTATTGATTGTGATGGACTATTGTCTTCAATACTAACCACGATTTTCACATCTCTATCTTTGTGTCAATTAGCTCGTGTGTCACACTTGGCTTGGTGAAATTATTTTCTAGCAGCATTATGATTGTTAATTGATGTCTTGCAATTAGAATTTTTAACAGTAAATGTTTTTTTAAGCATATGATAATCTAATCATACCTTTAACTAATTGATCTTCTACCATGTTGAGAATGTAATCTGCTTGTAGTAGCATTTATGTGGTCTTTTGTCGCATAGTAGCCTGTAATTCACATTCTTTCTTGGGGTGAACATTATTGTTTGTTGTTGCTTTGCCATTTGAACCACATGATTATTATGAATGTACTTATACTAGAATAACCACCTAGCCCCTGTACTTGTTTATTGATTTTTTGTTTCTTCTTGCTCCTAGCATCAATGAGGCAGTAGATGTATTCATGTTCACTTTACGTTTATAGACCTTTGAAACCACATTCTACCATGAACATCATTAGATCGGTGCTACCATTACCATTCCAAGAAAACAAAAAATCTCCACTAACACTAAGATATTCTTTCCATTGTGCTCTTTGTGGCAACAACTAAATGTTTGATCTTTATTTACATCCCATAAAGATGGCATCTATGTGTTTCTGTATAAAAAAGTATTTCAAGGCTTTTTAATATGACGAAAGTGTATAGTCATCTTTTCAGTTAACCAATGCAGTCATTTACAGCATAGAAGCAATAATTTGTCAAATGAAAAATCACTTTTAAAGTATTCCACTATTGTGAAAATGACAAGTGACAACATTAAAATAATAAAAATAATAAATATGTACCAACCACTTGATAATGTCTATGAATATCTTCAAATTCTTTAATAAGAGATGATATTGAATTAAATATAGAGAACTTTCTATGTTTTTTTTATTTATTTAAACTATTTACATTAAAATAATTAATATGTACCAACCATCTATGAATATCTTCAAATACTTTAATAAGAGATGATATTCAATTAAATATATAGAACTTTCTAGATTTTTTAATTAAAACCATCAACATTAAAATAATAAAAATATGTACCAAATAATAAATATGTACCAACCATGTGACAATGTCTATTCTTCAAATTCATTAATAAGAGATGATATTTACCAAATGAATGTCTTTTATTTTCCAAAAAAAAATATTCTTGAAGGAATTTTTGTTTGAAAATACTTCAAATCCTTTATATTAGTTTGCTTAGGAATATTTGCATAGGTAGTTCGTTTGGATTATTTATCTGATTTGTTTAGAATTTAATTAAGATCTAATTTTAATAATTTTATTAGATTTTATCAAGATATTTTATAATTTAATCTAAAATTTAAATTTAAATTAATAGAAAGAAAATAGATTTGTGAATAATCATTTTACAAAAAAAAAAATTGATTACATTTATACTTGTGATATAATATTTTTGTTTTAAAATGAAATCAGAATATACTTAAGCAAGTTTATAAAAAATGTCAAATTTTTAACACAAATATATTATTAAAAAGTAGTTATGTTTTTAATGTATTATAAAAATAACATTTGCTCTAATTTATTTTAGATACTTAGTAGTAATTTTGTTCTCCATTTCATGACACCTAGAAAATAACTAAATACTCCCCTTTTCACTTTAAATAAGCTAGTCTCAATGCCATTTTTTGCATGATAGATATGGTTCATGTAAACATATTACAATTAATTTATCCGCAAAAACTTTTCATTTATTGCTTTTATATATATTTGTTATATACACTATGAAAAAATGCATAATAACCATTTTACTATTGCAACTGCAAATAAAACAAAAAATTTAAAAGTTAAATTTGTAGTTTAAGTGTATACCTCATACAATAACAATAGGTGACAATTTGACTATAAAATTCAAATCAATTTCTACATTGGCAGGAACTAGAGTTATCTAAATTATATAGTATATTAATTTATATTAATCATATATAATTAATATTAACATCATAATAAAAACTATATTATACATTTACTATGATGTTATCCAATCACATTAATATTGTTTAAAATACTAATAATCTAATAATATGTTGCATTTTGTGTATAAATAATTAAAAGCCCTACAAAACAACAAGTCAATTTGTCAATTAATATATTTTTATGAATTATTTTAAATATAATATAGATGAAAACTTTATAGTTGAAAAAATAAATTGAATAATAAATTATTTTGATTGGACAAACAAATAAAGGTAAATATATTTTTATGAATTATTAGTTCTTTCAAATATAATATAGATCAAAATTTTATAGTTGGAAAAAAGTAAAATTTATTTTAATTTTTAAACAACACTTTACATGAATATTACTTCTTTTGATTAAACTCAAAACTATTATCTGCAACAAAAATTAAAACTACTAGACTATTATAGGCATAAATAAATATTAAATAAATAATATATATTAAAACTTATTATATTATTAGATAGTTTATTATTACTTTAACTATAATGTAATAATATTAACTAAATATATATTAATATATATTATTAGTAATTGAATATCATTTATATGGAATGAATTAAAAGGAGCAAGGATACATTAAAAGATCATTTATATCAAATAAACTGAAAAACCATTCATAAAATAAGATTAAAAAGTAAATAAATTCATTTATAATATAATTTAAAAATCTCATTTACATAAAATAAATTAAAAATCATTCATATACTTGAAAAAACATTTGTATAAAATTAATTAAAAATGTTTACACACACACCAAATTTAATAATAATAAAATTAATTGAAGAAGACATTTATCTTACATTGAATATAAAATTATATTAACTTTAATATTTATTATATATATACACAAGAATGTGAATGATAGGTAACTGTACCATTCATGTTTTTTTTTGTATTAACTTGGCCAATAGGAAAACTTTTTTTTTTTGGTGTCTTCTTATATGCCTTTGTTTTGCATTTTCTTAGTTGATTATAATTGGACCTCAATGTATACAGTAGGGTTTCCAAACATTATTTACACCATAAAACTTTTAAATACTTCATGTTTTAAATTAAATTCTATTTTTCCTTCATCCTTGGCATGTAGGTGAGGTTATTTAATAATTTCAACTTAGTTGGGTTGTAGTTTTCAATATTTAACCAAGTGGATGAGGCTAGAATTATTGCCCATTGCTTTGTTCATGGCTTGTAGACATGGAAATTATTTTGTCTTTCTTATAGACTTTTTTGGTCATAGAAATTATTTGGCATTTTAGTCTACTCAATTTTAATGGGTGAGATATTGTTAGTCAGCAATATCTACCCAAATCATCATAATTATGTCTATCATTTGATGTGTTGGAAAATGAACCCATGCTTTTGAGAAAATTGTGTGGGGAATGCATTTGGCCTTATGCTACTAATGCTTCTAGCCCATGCTTTTGAGAAAATTGTGAGGGGAATGCATTTGGTCATATTCCACTTAATGCTTTTGTGAATACTTTCATCTGCCAACTAACCATGGTAAGTTGTCAGACTTCAATGCTCTTCATGAATTGTGCTCGTGAGGAGTTTTAAATGATACATAGTGCTTCCTTTTGAATTGTCCATGAATGGAGGCTTCTTAAGGCTTCTTATCTTTGTTGTGTTGCTCTCCCTCTTGGAGTGTGAAGATCTTGTATCGAGTAATCTATATGTTGTATCGTGTAATTTTTGTGTGTGTTTTTGAATTCTTTTGCTTGTTTGTTTGGATATTTACAAATTCATAATGTTCTTGCTTCCTTTTGGATTGTTGATGAGTGCAGGCTTCTTATCTTTGTTGTGTTGCTCTCCCTCTTGGAGTGTGAAGATCTTATATCAGGTAATCTATATCTTGTATCATTTAAGCTTTGTGTCATTTTTGAATTCTTCTGCTTGTGTTTCTTATTTTGAAATCTTTAATTATTTAGATACTATCAAAACCATCATTTGAAGAAGATGATGATAGTGTTGTGCACCTAGTAAAATATTATCTCTAATAGGATATGAACCCTTTTTGTGGATATAATTGTCAAAATTATATCATATGATGCTTTTGCACTATTTTATTTGTAGTACTAGCACGATAGATTGCTTTGGAAGAGAAAGCAGACACTTTAAGTATACACCATACAATAGTTTGGTATTGTGTGTGATTTTCCCCATCATTTTACATGTTGGATGTTCCCTTGGCTTCTTGAGGGTGTGTTTTTACTCCCTATAGTCTTAGCAATCTTTCTATCTACTACTATCACTTTAAATAGAGAGTCTGTGAGATATACAATCCTCTTGAGCCTTGCAAACCTCTTGATCCTCTTCATAGAAACAATCATTAGACTACTTTTCCAAGTTAAAATAGAACTCTTGGTGAGTAATTCCTGGTACGAAAGTTGAGACTCAAGATGCATCTTAAAGAAATATTGTAGTCCATAAATTTACTAAAACATTCATCTTCCCCAATCACATCTATGAAATCAGATACCACTTTGATGTGTTTAAACCACTTTGAAAGCAACTAGATTTGCCAAATTCAGCTTCAAATTTAGCAATTTTCCCCTACGACTGATGAGAACGATCATTTGAGTAAGAATCATTGACCACATGTAAATGATTTTTTGAAACTTAATTTGTTGATAGGGAAGTAATATATGAACCAGCTCATCACATCTTCTTCTTCTAGTTCCTTCCTTTCATGACTCATTTTCTGTGAAATCTCTCAGTCTCACCCTCTTCAATAATAACAACGAAAAAATTGTAGTGCCTACCCCTAGTTCACATTTTATTTTAATTGCCAAACTCTTTTAGGCCAGTTTTATACTTGATGTTTAGTAGCATTACTTTCAGATTATTAGATGTTGTTTTACACTCAATTTATTATATGATGAGATTACTTGGTACTCTATATTTCATGCATGTATGATGATTATTCAATATTTTCAGTTATCGATGATGATTAGTTAGATGGTTTATTATCACACGTGCTTTCTTATGGATACTTACCCCATACTACATGTGTATGGTGTGCGTGTTTGTTTTCTTTATGTATGGTGTTTCTGATGTGGTTAAGGAAGGGAGTCGTAGTCACCTGCTAGTCGGGATCTACACGATGCACCACTTCCTGCCATTGTCTGTTTAGCTTAGAATATTGTGTCTGTACATGCGTGAATTTTATGCAGGTTGCAGGTACCGGGTATCGACTTCCCTGAATTGCCAGGATGAGCGTACCCTATCGCATTATCTCAATGGTAAGAGAGGGGAGATAAACTCTTAAGTCCAAATCCTAAACCCTTTAGCCAATTGTCCTAATTGACAATTAGGACAAGTATCTGAGTTAAGTACCCTCCGAATGCATCAAATGATGTTATTTTGTGATTATAACCCTTTTTGTTTGATTTAGTATGTGTTCTTCTATGATGGGTTTTCATATGTTGCTTTATGAGTCCTTGATGTATTTTCTATTAATTAAGTTTAATTAAAAGGATTAATTAATGATTTAATTTAATAGAAAATTATTATGATATTTTAATATTTAGTTATATTTAATTAATTGAGAAATTAATTAAATAAAAAGTATTAAATTTGGAAATAAAAGTTTTAAGTATAATTTTAGAATGTGATAATATTTATTTAATTTAATAATAATATATATTTAGAGTTCATTTTTAAATAAATGCTAAATATTATTATTAATTGAATTAATAAATATTTTATCAATTAAAGTTTCTTAAATAAATTAAAAGTGGAAAAGATATTAAATTATTAAAGGTTTCTAGATCGCATGATCTAAGCATGAGTTTAAATATAAAAGAAATTAATTAAAACGATTAATTAATGATTTAATTTAATAGAAGATTATTATGACATTTTAATATTTAATTATTATTTTTATTTAAATTGAGAAATTAATTAAATGAAAGGAATTAAATTTGGAGATAAAAGCTTTAAGTCTAAATTTAGAACGTGATAATATTTAGTTAATTTAATAATAATATATTTAGAGTTCATTTTTAAATAAATGCTAAATATTATTATTATTTGAGTTAATAAATATTTTTATCAATTTAGTTTCTAAAAATAATTTAAAAAGTGAAAATATAATTGTTTAATAAAAGATTCTAGTTCGCATGACTTATGCATAAGATTAAATAAAAGAAATTTATTAAAAGATAAAAAAAAAAATAAGTGAAAATAATAATGTTACTTTAATTTCATAAAGTGCGCATGAGATTAAAAGTAATAAAGATTAAAAATAGAAGTCAAGTGGAATATTAAATAAAGTTATTTAATAATTCAACTTAATATGCATGAAAGATGAATGCAAAATAAAAAGAAAAGATAATAAAGGTTAATGGGAGTTAACTCAGTTGTGCAAAGAGTCTTCTCGGGTGAACGCACAATTAGCACCCTGATTTGAGGAGAAAATTGCTTATCACAACTTTGGGGGTTCATTTTTGAGGGGGGAACGTATTTTGGACTGGGAATTTAGGGGGAGACAAAGAATTTTGGAGAGACAACTTTTAGAAGCGAATTTCAGAGGAGCGGATTCTCGGGGTTTTCATTTTAGCATCAGAATCAGGTAGGGTCTTGTGCTTTGATCACTGATTAAATTATGCAATTTGAGATTCCTGTTTTCTTCGTGAGTGTTTTAAAGAAAAATCAAGTCTCTAGGTTCCATTGCATGAATCTCTTGTTCTTTGGTTCTGTATCTACGATAGGGTGTTGTTAAATTATGAATAGTAGAAAAATAAATTTACTTAGGAACCCTCATCTTCTAGCTTAAAGAAGACACGATTGGATTGGGAAGGGTTCGAATTTTTTTTATAGCCGGAGTAGTACTGGGATGGGTGACCTCCCAGGAAGTCCCGGTGTTGCACCCTTCTTTTAAACGAAATTTTTAAATTGATAATTTGGATAGTTGGCAATAGTTTCTCTATCAGAGTAATGTGGAGATCAAATTTTTAAAAAAAAAATTTAAAAAAAAATAAAAAAATAAAAATAATAATAAACTTTAAACTTTAAAAAAAAAAAATTTAAAAAAAAAAAAATTTTGGGAGGGGGCGGGAATACCCACACCCCCCCGTACCGCTCCGACAGCACTGCCGTCCCTGCCGCAGAGTACTGCGGCAGCGGCAGTACAGAGTACTGCTGGCGGCCGCAGTCCTCTGTGGTAGGCCGCAGGCGGCCTTTGTGTATAAGCCGGCGGGCTTAAAAAAATTACGCAATTTTTTTATATATTCGATTTTTATTTAAATTAATGTTATTCAAAAAGGTTTTTATTAATAAATTTTAATATGTTTTTTTTTATTTAATAATGTTTTAATAATAATCTTTATTAATATTTAATAATTAAATATTAATGCATTTAATATAGTTTTTTTTTATGTAAGTATTAATTTATTAGTTAATTTTTGGATAAATATTAATAAATTAGTAATTAATGTAGATATTAAAATAAGTAATTAAGAAAAGTAATTATTGATTAAATTAATTGAAATTAGTTTAATTAAATTTAATTAATAATGAAAATTGTTAATAGAACTGTAGATTTATATAGGATTGGTTCTTAGTTAAATTGAAATTTCTTATTTAAAATAATAGGTCATCATTTCAATAATTAAATAAATAAGTTTCTTCTAATTATATTGATTAATTGACTTAGAATCAAAAGTAAAGTAATTGTACAATTTTTATTCGAATATCTATATGGGTTATATTTATATGTTAATTATGAAACAAATGGGTTAACAAGTAGGTCAAACTGTGAACTTATTTTCGTGAAAACATACATTAAACTAGAAACAAAAATATTACACTTAACCTGATTACATACGTTCAAATCAATCTAGCAGTGAGAATATGAACTATATTGTTTTGTTATATTGTCTATGTTTTGAGGTTTTGGGGTTTGTTCTAGTATTGACCGGTTTAGGTTGTTACCAGAGGCTCGGTGATTGTGAATGTGATGTTATGATTTGTTCTCGATCTTTTCAAACCAACCAAGGTAATGTGATAGTATGCTCTATGATGGATGTATTTACTGTTTGTTATTGCTTTCCAATTTCCTTGTGTGAAGCTGAGGTGTATGTATTTGAGATACTTGACTTAACCATTTTCGAGTCTCGATCAGTTATATTTGATAACCATTTTTGAGTCTCGATCAGTTATACTTGGTTTGCTTTTCGGTCGCTTGAGAGGACTGAAGTGTTTGTTATGTTCTTGATGATGTCATGTTTTGACTTGACCATTTTGGAGTCTTCGATCAGTATTGTAATTTACTATTGGGTTACTTTCTGGTTGCTCATTGGAGAACCATTGGATTTTGTGATTTATCATTGATGCCTTCAGTTGCTGATAGAGAACTGTCGTGATCATATGATTATTATTGGATGCTTATCTGTTGCTCATGAAGAACTGATGTAATTTTGTGGCTTATCTTTTATAATTTTTTTCAGTTGCTTGTATAGGACTGAGGTGATTTTATTATGATTCTTGATTTGTGATTTCATGAGCCTAGGGTAGGTTATCTATGTGTAGAGTCGGGAAGTGGCTTGCAATGGGGATCGGGGCCCTAAGAGGCTGCCTGGAGTAACCCATTGTAAGTTGTTTTAATAAGTGAAAACATTTACACTAAATAAGGGAAAATGAACCTAATAAGATAATTGTATGTTCTCTCCCATGCCTTGAGTGCTAGTACAGACTAGGATGGGGTAGAGAGAACACTTGGTTACGACCTTGCATTCCATAGTATGCCTCGTCAGTATGAGAGGATACTAATGGCCGTAGGGATCAGTAGGGACCCGGGATTCCTAAGGGATTGCTCGGGTAACTTCTACATGACTTATGCGATGACACTTTCCCGCTTGCATAGTAGATTCCTACGTGTCTTTGTGGTGCCTCTGGGTCTAGATGTCTATCTATGTTAGAACCCTTGAGTTAGTATACTTTTAGGATTTCCCAGACTTAGAGAGTACTTGTGTTTTGTGTTTTGATACCTTGTTTGGGACTTGAGACTATCTCCTCAGCGCGGTGGGAGTGGACCATTTAGGTTCCACACGGTCGGGTGGTAGTGCTTTTTACTCTTACCATTGAGATCCGTTTCGTGGTCACCGTGGCTGGAGTTTTCGTGATTGGCATTTACCTTCACTATGTTCTTGGATTATTATGATGGATGGTTAGATTTTATGATAGATGTTTTATCATTATGGATGTATGGATGTATCATGTATGGTGAATAGTTTTGTATATATCTTTACTGTACCTTGTATCATGGATTCATGGAGGTTGATGTATTTCTATTATTACATATGTATATTCTTTTAAGCCTTTCATACCCTGTGACTTGTACAGTGGATGATTGAGCATTCTGAATTAATTTGCCAAGAGGCATTCGGATCAAATGTATATTATGGACATGGGACTTTCTGATTATTCTTTCATATGTATGTGATAGTTGTTAGACTTAGATTTAATTAAATTTAAACGTGACTCAACGTCTTGGGATCTTTAAGAAATGTAACTTGCAAGGTATGTTTGTCGATGATTACATGTTATCGCTTCCGCTACTATGTGTTTGATGTGTATGTTATACATTCTTACTTTAAAAAAAAAAAAATGTTTAGCAAACTTAGTGAAACTTTAGGTTAATTCTTTTGGATCCCTTGGCGGGGCGTTACAAAAATTAAGGTTGAATGAGACATGTTTGCCCAAAGTTTCCCGTCATTATTCTTCAAAGAAGGTTCATGTAGATCTTATCCTCTATTGTCAATATTATAGTATGAAGTTGTATTATTGTGC